>VWYP01006012.1:316576-331748 GCA_013400435.1 Pycnonotus jocosus | reverse complement strand
GCCTATTCTAGGACTGAAAAAAAAAAAAAAGAGTGTTTCTACATATTTACAGAAGGTTACAGCCTTGAAATTACATGACTTGGCACTATCCCTTAATTTCAGTCTTTGATCCTTTAAACAATTAATTTCATAGGGAACTGGAGGTTTTGCTTTCATGTGCTTGGTGTGTATATATATATATATATATATGCATATATACACCAGTATGCATATTTCCATGTAAGCAATTCCTAGAGTAAGTTGTGGCCTTTTCTTTGGATATCTGTAATAAATGGAAGTTTTATGTAATAATCCACAAATATCAAAAAAGCTTCTGCTAAAAGCCAAAGTTCCAAGCAGTTCAGCCCCAGGAGAATGCTGTGCATTTTTGTGGAATCAGGCTAGCCTATAGAAGAAGGGAGTTATTAGAACAGCTTCTTTCCTTCTCTCTCTTTTTTTTAATAGTTTTTTGGTAAACCCAGTAGTTAAAAATTGTTCTGAAATAGTTTCAGCTGCACAAAAGATTGGAAAATAGTTGTAACTGCTGCTGGAATTCATTCACAGAATGCCTGTAATTCAGTCATAACTCTTGGTTAATAAGAATGCTGAATTCACTGGTGACACTATTCCTTTCTCATGTCTCCCCTTCTACCTTCTCATTCCCTTTTCATTTCCTTGATTTTGTTGAGTTTGCTCTGGTCCTGCCACCTACCCAAATGTTTTGCTCACTATTCCTCAGTACAGCTTCTTACTTAAAATACTGAGAGAAACATGCTGAAAGGCCACCCAATTTTCACTCTATAGCCCATGTTACATCAGGTATTTTAGCTTTAAATTCCTTCTCTGCATTCCCTCCCTACCTCTGTATGGCTCTTGGGAGAAGAATTATATATTTATCCTATTCTGATTTGAAAGGTAATAGATTCAATTACTTCTCCCAAGTGGTGTCTGTTTTGCCTATGAGTGTAATTCCTCACTGATCTTTTGCTGTTATCTCAACCTATTAACGTTGGTTTTTTTTTCTCTCCCCTGCCCATACGAGGAGAGAAGTGACAGAGCAGCTTTGGTGGGCACTCAGCAACCAGACAGGGTCAACCCAAATGCTTCTCTGTCTGTGACCCTTAATTTTTATCAATATAGCTGTCCCTCAGTTTGGTGCAGGCCAATTCCCCAGCTGTTCCTCCCTCCAGAAGAGTGCATGTGTTTCTGTATTTGTGTGTGTGTGCAATACACATATGTTTGCATATTTCCCTTCTTTAATGCTTTTGAGAGTTTAATGTCCTACATCCTTGCTCTAATGAGCTGTATGATAACATGTTCCATACTTACAATAATGTCTCATGATAATCTGCTGTTGCACATTTCTCCTCTTAACTGTGTTCACTCCATTTCAACTAGTGAGAGTACAAGACATTTCCAGCAACACAGCTTGAGCCTGTAGATTAAGCCATGCGGGAGGTAAAATATTCAAAAAACTAATGAAGAAAATGTTCCAATGTCACCAATGGAGTCATTGGTTTAGACTTGAAATTTCTAGTTTTGTGTGAGTTGTGGACAGTGAGATTTCAGATTCCTCTTTTTCGACAGGACCTGTCAATTTTTAAAAAAAGTTAACAATAGGAAAACTATTTCAGTCTTCTTGTGCCAGAGTGCCAGCAGTATGCCGAAAAATTTCCATAACAGACACAGTCCCTGATCAAAGTAAGTTCAAGGTTGTGTAACACAAACTAAAACTTGGGCTGTTTCAATAATTTCAGTGGTGTGAGACAATAAAGCATGCAAGGCTTCTTGTTCTGGTTCTAAGTGCATGAGATTAAATGTTGGTGGTTAAGTAATCATTTAGGCTGGTGCATCAAAAGTGGTTGGATATGAATACTGCCCATTCACTCACCTGTCTGCCCTTGGCTCAGGATTACACAGCTCTGCACATCACCTCAGCTCAGGCAGTATTTTGTCATTTCAGAGATATTATCAGAGCAACATTGTGTGTTTGCACGGGAAGAAATATCTTCCCTTATAGAGTGGATTTAGGGTGCAGAGATGTGAGTTATAGTTACTGTTGACACTAGGTGGTTTTATTCCTTATTACAAGGTTTTAGCTATTTTGTTGGAATACTTGATCACAGAGGAACAGAATGTATTTGTAAATTATGTCAGTGTGTTATTCTCATGGCAACACAGCTGTACCACTGACTGGCCTGATTAATAGCACTGCACCAGGTCTCAGACCTGGTCTGGAATACATGTTCATGGAAAGTCCTGCTGAATACATGGGATGCTTCATCCTTCATGCCTGGGAGGGGGAAGGGTCTTTTTCCATAAATTTTCTCCCCAACAGGCATTTACTCAATTTGTCTTCACTGAAAATCTCACTAAAAATATTACTTTTCCTAGGACACTTTTTCTAAAGACATGTCACAAGAGAAAAAAGGGTTAAGAATTCTGTTGAAATATTTTCTTGCCTTCAATACTGTACAGACCTTATTCAAATGTAGTTTAACTCCAAGACTTGCATCTGTTAAATTTTTAATTGCAACAGTTTTGTGTTCATTAATGTTCTACTACTCCCTCTTGGCCATGGAGTGCAAGCTGATCTCTTCCAAATATGCTACTCTAGATATGTTATGATTTTAGATTCTAGTATGTTAGAGAACATACTTCCTGAAATTTTTTCCCCCTGAAAATTTATATTTACTGTTAGAAGGTCCAGATGGGACCTCTCAGAGTTTATTCAGCTGTGATAGGTCATGTCATGTGCCTGTTACATATGTCTAGAGCAGAAAATAACCTTCCCAGGTACCAATTGAACCTCATAAGTTTGTTTCATCCTCCTACTGTCTGATCTGATTCGTGTCTTATTCATCCAAGACAGGAAGGATAAGGCTGAAGAAATCCAGCCAGCTACGTAAGTATGAAGTCCATTTCTGGTTCAATTCTAACTTACACTTTCAAAATGCACCCAGTCCCAAATTTAAGACTGAAATGTTTCAAATTTGTAACCTCTAGAATTTCTTTCACTTTCAACCAATGCTTGGCATATCTGGTGCCCTTTATGCTTCAAAAGGGATATTGGTAAAGTGCTGCCTGAATTTTTTGCACCCTGGTTGGGGCTCTGATTTACCTTTTCTAGTTTGGATAATGTAGAAGTTATGTCAGGCAGAAAAGTAGAAGGTATATCTTATTCAGTGGCTCACCAGCTCACCTTGATGCATGCATTAACAGATATATTGATACTGTAGCTACTTTATAACAAAGCACAAGCAGATTACTTTCAATTTCTTGACATTTAGCGCTGAATCTTACCTGTAAACTAAGAAATGTCTCTGTTAAGCCTGGAAATTGGTTGATGGCACTCCTGGACCACTGAGTTGCCCAAAGTTTGTCAAAGGAAAGGTTGCTCCTGTGGCAGCCATGGGAAATATCACATGAAGGAGAAGAATCAGTAACAGATTGATGAGCTCTGCCCAGCAATGAGATCCTTTGACACCTTCCTTTTTCCCACACAGCTCTGAAAGACAAAGGGGTGAGGATTGTGGTCGGTAAGAAAAGAGAGAACAGAAACAGTACTCCCTAACACCATTTGAATAAACGTGAACTCTGCCCCCTTTACAAGATGAATGGTTTAAAGTTCAAGAGAGTCCATATAATAAATCATATCCCTACTCCCTCCTTGATGCCAGCCCTTAGGGAACAGCTGGCCTTAAATTTCTTGCCATTACTTCAGAGGAGTGAAGAAAAAATATCAGAGGAAGGGTAGGAGGACTTTCCCACTCATTTATCAGATGGGGTTCTCCTATGTGCCAGGGAAGCTGCTATTTATCTTTTTCACTTATTTTCTTGATCCCTGTCCTGACAGTCTAGCTTCCTGCTTTTCTTTCTCACTTAATCTGGTGTTCATATTTCAGAAAAATTTAGAGTTCCAAAAAATGAGGGGCGCCAATATTGCTCATGTGTCTGTGCTGCTGAGTCAGTTTCCACAAGCATTATTAGAAGATTCAAACTTATGATAAAAGATATTGTGGAACTCAAACCAGCAGAGTCAACCTTATCAGATATTGACACCATCCAGGTAGAAATCCACAGATGTCCTAAGTGTTAGCCCAAATTCAGTATAATTTTTTTCAAGCAGTCTATTCTATGGAATATTCATGTCTTTCCTAGTATACACTGATGGCAGGTCATCTCAGAGCCCATCTGTCTCTTTTTATGTCCCTTTGGAGATCTAGCAACTGGGTCACCCACAGATCTAGTGCTTCACAGCTTCCTGACCTAATCCTAATGCCACAGGGACACCAGCAATTAAATCTTACATGTAAAAAATGTTCTACTCCTTGAAAAACTCACTGCAGTTTTAGCAGACTCAACTGGATGTTCATGGCACAACCAGCTTCCAAAACCCCCCTGGAAAAATTGGAAGTTCTATCATCAACAGTCTTTCTGGATGGATAAACCAGTCCCTGCCAACCTCATTTAGCCCAACAAACTATGATCATGGATACATATCAAGCCCTTTACCCATTCAAAGATCAGTATAGACCAATAAAGTATTTCTACTTAGATGAAAAATCAGGTAATTTGCCTATATTTCAGCTACATCTTTTTTTTACAGCTTAGTAACGACCTGTCCAAAGAGTTGTCTACGTTTCTATGGACCTGACCTACTTTGCAATGCCCACAGTGCTTGGGAAAACCACAGCAGCCATCTTTGGACAGGGTTAATAAAAAAAAATTATCATGAGGAAAATTTAAGACATGAAATCTCCCTTTTCTTACAGCATTTGCAACAGTCAGAGCCCTTCCTAGGCAAAGGTAGTGCCTTCTTCCTTGTCTGCACACAAAACCAGCTGACACTGACAGCATTGTGCACCCAGTTACACAAGCTCATGGGATCTGTAAGGCACTGGCAGCTCATCTCAGACAGCAGCATTCATCCTCTGCTCCTCTTAATACCATTGTAGTCTCCTTCACTGTTCAACATGAAATAATGCATATACCAAGTTCTTTATCTACTAACTTGTTGCGTGATCTAAGATGCGCTCAAAATAGTGTGGAATAAATCCTTCTTTCAAGACAATTCCTTCCTTCTTCCAGGCGTACATTTTGGGCAGAATATCTGGGTAATTGAAAATTGTGTCAGTGGTTACTAGCTATCTTTCAGTCCTTCCAGAAACTATCTCAACCAGTGCCATCAAGCTCAGCAGTAAAATGAGAAGTCACTTACGTAGTCCAAATTTTGTTATAGATTCATGGAATATTTCAGCACAACAGTTCAACAGCAAATGAGCATACTGTTAAAGGAGCTTTTGCAGAGGCCAATCTAGAATGGGTTTGAAGCTAAGGCAAAACCATGCAGAGGAATGAAAGAGGAGTCTTTACAAGAGAAAGAGACTCAGCTAAAGGTTGCAGCAGGTGGCCCAGACTGGGGATAGAACTGAGACTGGCCAGCAAAGCGATTGCAGCAAGACAAAAGTCTATGACTGGGTTAGATTCTTGAGGATGGTGCAGCAGGTTTAAATGGTGGAAAATACTGGGACAATTTCATCCTGTTCTGAAGCTGGACCTGGAACAGACCCCAGAACCCCAGTGTGTCATAAATATGCAGCCCTGTGCTTCCCTGCAAGAATCGATTACTCATAGCCCCATCAACAGATATGAAGGGAGCAGACTTGCCTTCTGAGTGAAAACTGGCTGGGAAATTGCAGCTTCCAAATTACAACAAGTATTTGCTGAGATTGTATAGAACGTGCCTCTGCAAAGGCTCATAAATATGTCAATAATGGGTGGACTGTCATAGGTAGATTTAAAAACACATACTTGACACAAGAGCCATCATTCCTCCACATCTCAAAATACTTCTCTTGAGCAAGCAATGCTAGAACTTTTCTAAGATGATCAAAATAATTTAAAGGCTGAAAACCTTTTTAAACATAATTCTTGGAAACTGATGGCAATTTTTGGCAGAAATTTTTAAAAAATTATTCCAGCTTGGAAAACTTCCTCTCAAATGGTCAAACTTCAACAAAGTCAGTATAAAACAAACTCCAGCTCTTTATGAGAATGTGTCAGACAACCTTAATAATAGGCAGAGTTATCAGCTGGGCTATACAATGCATAGCTGTGTGCATATATGCTGACACAGCTGACTCTTGAAGGGATTTACCCTTCCCACACAGATCTGAAGTGAATGCATGATGGTCTGTAGTGCTAGGAAAGTTTTTACTGGCAAGTGTGTGATATGACTGCATTACCTACATGTGACAAAGCCACAACTGATTTTCAAGCAGCATGCCAACACAGACTCTAAGCCAGAAAATATTGGAGTATGTGTTTTTTGTCTCCATCACATACTTTAGAAATTGTTTAGACAGTTAAAGTTTGGGGTGGTTTTTTTGGTTTTTATAATTACTCCAATTTTTGTCTTCTCTTTTATAACTCTTTTCAAGGAAGGAAAGGTAGCTTTGATCCTTAGGGACATGAATATCAAAACAAATGTATATTTTTATTTGAATGAAAATATGCTAATTTTAAGATCTGACTTCTGTGACTTACCAGAACCCAGATCAAACACTGTGTGTGGACTCATCATGGGATGCTGAAGCCTGTAGCTATGGTGATTCTTCAGCCTCCTAAATATTTAAAAACAAACACTCTCTTCTCTCTGATGCACTGGCAAAGGAAAGCAAAGGTTACATGTGTGAAGCAAGAAAATGAGAAAATTTTGTAGCTATGTAATCTGGTTACATATTATTTGATCATAAAAACAAAGTAGCCTTGGATATTGTCATCTAGATAGTAGAAGAAAATAAAGGGCTGTGATTTTGCTAGTTGGGGGAGTTGTGCAAAAACAGAGTCTTACTGCTCTGCACTCATTTCTAATGAGAAGCTGCAGTGCAATTAGGCCCTATCATATCAAACTGTCAAGACTTTTTTAGACGTCTCTCTGAGAAAAAAATCCCTGAATATAAGACTTCAACATACATGTCACCCAAACTGATGCAGCAATACTGAAGGACATCACAGAGGCACACTGATTTTTGCAAAGGCAGATTGATAGATGCACACAGAGGCAGGGATCTTTTTGGTTTCCATGTATCTTCATTATTAACTANATTTTAATTAATAAAAAAATTTACAAAAAAAAAAAAAAAAAAAAAAAAAAGAGAGAGAGAGAGAAACTAATTAATTGTTCAATGTCTGTTAGCTACAGTGAGATTTTTCCATTTTAGGTACTGCATTTAGACTTCCAATGCAGCTACCCTGCCAAATGTTTATCTAAACATCTTCATTAGAGTAAAAACCCTCAGATAGTCAGAACATCCTGTCCATGACACTGAAAGCACTTTGCTTTTTCTCTCTTATCATGTACTAATCTATCTCCAATGTAATTCATTGAATTATAGAATGGCTGTGGTTGGAAGGGACCTTAAAGATAATCTGGTTCCAACCCCCATGCTGTGGGCAGGCACTAGACCATGTTTCCCAAAGCCCCATCCCAAATAATCTTAGAAACAGTACTGGTTCCAGTACCAATGCATGATGAACATCACTCACCACCGGTCTCCCTGTGGACATGGAGCTCTTGACTTCAGCTCTTTGAATAGCAGTCTTCCTTTTTTCCCTTTTTAAAAGTGGGAGTTGTATTTCTCCTTTTTCGAGTCAGTCACTGTCACAGCTTCTCAAATATGATGGACAGCAGCTCAGCCACTTCATCTACCAGCTCCTCCAAGACCTGTGGGTGCATTCATCAGGTCGCATGAACTTGTGGACCTTCAGGATCCTTTTATGGTCTTGAATCCAATCTCTCTTACAGTGGGCTGCTCATTCTCCCAGTCCCTGCCTTTCCCTGCTGTGACTGGTGTGCCTGGAATAGTTGATGGTGGAGACTGAAGAAAAATAGCTGAGTACCCTAACTTTCTCCAGGTCCTGGGTAACTAGGTCTCCCATTTTTTCTTGAAGAGGCCCACATTTTCCCTTGTCTTCCTTTCCTCACTGACATACCTATAGAAACTTTTCTTGTTCATATTTCAGTGTCCTGCTTGGCATTTTTATTTTTTCTCTACACATTCATTGCAGGCTTTTAAATACAGCTGCATACTAGAAAACTTGGTCTTCATTGTCCAGTTCAGCTCAATTGAAGCTGTTCTTGGAAAAAATAACTTTCTTCCAAGATGTTTTCTGTGTTCTATGATGCTTTAATTTATTTTTTATCTATTTTATTTATTATTGTGATTTGCTCTCTCAAGTCTTGCCTTGAGCGCCTTGGAGGGGTTGGAAGTGGTGGCTATGTAAATAAACTTAGTATTATTCCAGATGTTTGTTTCATTTGAGGGCCAAATAGTGCTCACAATTAGACTAGGGAAATCCTGCTGTCTTCAGTGTGAGTGCCACAGAGAAAGGAAAGCAGGCACCGTCCCTGTTTCTTTTTTAGTATTTTTTTGTTTATCTCACATCTTTACCATGTTATGTAAGACAGCTCTGTCATTTATAAACAGGCTACTAAATTTTATTATAGTAAAGTAATTATTTATCTTTTCTCAAGACTCTATTCTGCCTCTACACAGATGTCCTGTTAATCCTCTCCATTATGGACATTTAGCAATACTTAAATTCCTACATCAGGCACCCAAATTCTATATGCTGCACCAAGATAGGAAAAAGACTGCTCCAAACCTAAAGAACAGGTAGCAAAGATATACAGAGAATTCTAGAGGTGCTGAAATAACCTAAAAGCCTTACTGGGGGCCATTATAAAATTCTTTACAAGTTAAATCTTAAGCAGTTGTTCACTTCTTTCACACATTATCTGCACTAAAGTTCTATTTTGCTTTTTCCAGTTTTTGTTTTGATTTAAATTATTTTAAAAGCAGCTCTTTAAAATACTTTCTCCCCTGAGTAAAAGCTCTAAATATTGAGTTCCCAGATCAGGTGTTGGACCAGTGCCATCCATGCCATTCTCCTCACAGGAGAGAGTGGCAGGTTCTCAGAATGTGCACCAGGCAGACAAATGTACAACCCGCTAAATAGATTTTAAAACTTCAGAACACACCTTTTGACCTCTTTAGTGCAGAAACCTTGACTCCATACCTCTGCAGTAACTGGAAAGATATTATTTCTGTCTAAATAATAGTACTGGCTATTCAGATTCAAAAATAAATGCTCCAAAGTGGAAAGTGCCTGTCACACAAAACTTCTGCCAAGAGGCAAATACTCAAAAAAGATGGGAAACAAAATTAATGATTTCTTGCATTGTGTATAAAAATATTTTGTATTAAATAAAACATAGGAGAAATAATTGCTACCATTCATATTATAGTTTATGAAAAGGTAGTTTGTTGTCAGCAAAAGTTACATAATAATTATAAAAATAACTCTAGTATCAGTTTTAAAATGAATTTTTCAAACTGTTTTGATCCTTTCCTGAGGAGTCCACTTTACTGACAAACAAATTTTGCTCTGGTTTTGTCCAAGTGTTGTATGAGGTGAGGAAGGAGTAGTCCTTCCAACAGGCTTTTGGTTTGACACAGACTTTGTGGATGCTGAATGTTTTCCAGGATCCAAAAAGTGATTGCACAAAGTTATGAAGAAAACATCCACAACAGTGGTTGAAATAATGACACCATATCTATCTCAACAAGTCCCTGTGACCAAGGTTTCCAGAAGCTGGGAGTTTACACCAAGTGAGTGTGTTTTCCTAAGCAAGTCAGATGTCAGACATGGGGCCAGTCAGTATTTTAGTAGGTCATTCTGACAAACACTCCATCTTGGAAAAAAAATTAGATTATAACTAGGCAAATATAGTTTAAATCTGAGCTTGCAATATGTAAATCTTTTTGATCAAGTATTTATCTGGAGTACCTTACCCTCCTGAATGCCCTCCTGTCCCAAACCTCCACTTCACTTTAACTCATAGTTTAAAACATGAATTGAAAAATTTCTTGAATCTCAAAGACACTGTCCTTCTTTTTAAAGGCCACTGTGTTTTGCCTACTTAGCTTATAAATCAAGATTCTTAAAAATTCAAACCAAGGTGTTACAACTCAGACAACAGTATTTAAGGTAAGAACCAGATCTGTCAGGGAACCAACAACAGGGCATATTAACACGTCACTAAGTAAAATGGTCTTTGTTAATTAAGTGGATAAATAAAAAAATGGAAAATACTATGAACAAGATGTCTAGCAGAAAGCCTTTGCACCCAGAGTAAAATCCTGCATTGTGGTTATATATAAAGATACTTTCAAAACAAAAGAGCTGAACTGTGCCCTGAGCAGAGTCCTGCCAAGTCCCACTGTGTGGCTGGGGAGGGCAGTGATTGCTGCAGATGTCAGACATGATTTAAACTACAGTGTATCTTCCCCTGTGTATCTCTTATGTAAGATCACTGAGGCTCCTGTATTACCAGTGACAAATCTGGATATTCAGAATTCAATTTTCAGGTAACACAAAAGGAGAGGTCACGTAATCTCCTGCGTATGAGGGGTGACAGCCACAGAGGGAGCAAATTCAAAGGAAAGTAACACTTGGAAAGTGGCTTTTTCATACACCTTTTTTCCTGTGCTCACACAGAAAACCTTTACAGCTCCTGAAGAGGTGGAAAGAAGGAGGATAATAAAGAGCTTATACTCACAAGAACACTGGGTTTGTAGTTACACCCACCAGAACTTCAATTTCCTGTTTTCTCTAGCAGAAAAATGAGCCAGGCAGCAAAAAGTAGATACAGCAAAGGCAGGTTCACAGAAAAAAAACTATTAGGAGGATCTTAGGGCAAGAATGTGTGTTTACTTAGTATGTCTCTGTATGTCAGTTCACATGCATGTTCTAAATAACCAAAAAATTGAAAGAAAAAAAAAAAAAAGCCTTAGAAAGCAACTTGGCACCTCCAGAATTACCCACCTTTTGCAAAGCTATTGCACCTTAAGTGGCACACTATGCTGCATAAGCTCACAGGAGGAAAGTGCATATGTTTCCCATTTGAGGTTAATTACACAAAATTAAAGCTGTTCCATGACCATAGGAATTAATGTTTGATTTCCAGTGGCTTTGTGTCTTGTGACTGGCTAAATGCTTTACTGAACCATAACAATGCTGTCTAGTAAAAAGCAATTTTGACTAAGATTAACTGGTGTCTGATAAATTTCAAACTCACAGTTCACACTTTTCTCATACACTGATCATTCAAAGATGTCTCTACATTTCTTCCTAACCCATCTCATTACTAGTCTGAACATAACTTATCACTATGAATGATTTTGCCTGGTTTTCAGCAAATGTAAATGTCAGGATTGCTGGCCAAGCAAGGCCTGAAGTGTTGTGACTAGCAAATACTGAAAGTCCTATCACTTTTATGTATTTATTGCACATTATAGATAGAAAAGCAAAATGACACCAAATGACTTTGCATGGGAAAAAGACCTGGCACAATACCAGTTGGAAAATCTGCCAAAATATTGCTTTGTTTAAATTGGCCTAAAGCTTTTCAGACGCTGATATCTTTGACTGATGTCCCTGCCAAGAAGATTATGAAGTGCTGAATTGTTTAATAACACTGTATCTTGATTTGCTTTAGTAGTTTTACCTCTTGAAATGTGGTAAAACTTTCTAATGTTAGAATAAACATATAACTAGAAGAGGCATATAGCTACAGAAAAAGAATTCACCATTGTTCCTTCAGTCATCACAAAGATTTGGACAGCTTAGGACAGGCTCTAGTGAGAAAGATGAAGTGGTTTAGAATTATTCTTTTTGTCTCTTTGATAAGCATTTGGTTAAAAGAAAATCCTATAGTTTATTCTTGTAAACACTGTAACACATTTTCTCTAGCTTAATGCAAAGGAAACCTGCTCCAAGAAACTTGAATTTTTTTCAAGTCAGAAAGGCTTCTGTGAATATGTGTATTTTTAAAGGCATGTATAAAATCTTTTTCTGTGGAATTTAATGGCCAACCTGCAGTACTATTTCTAGAGTTCAAACACATAGTAGATTTTCTCTTGTACTTCATTCTAACTAATCATTAATCTCTATTATCAAATTGTCCTGTAATTCATATTGGAATTAGTGCTAATGCTTTTACCTTTTAATTTTTTTCCATTAAAACCTCACACTTCATGTGTGTTTACCAAAACTGAAAATTCTATCCTAATTATAACTGGAAAATTTCGTTTGTGAAGAAGTTCCATGCATCAGGCAGCAAGGAGTAATACAGTCACCCATGACTTGTGCAATTATTGAAGGACAGTGAATGGGGATTTTGGATTGAAATACCATGTATAATCTGCTTCTAGTAATTTTTGTAAAGGGATTTGTGAGAAAATTAGAATCAAATAAGGTCATATGACTATAGTTTGACTTATACTGTGGTTTTTTTTTGTTTTCCCAGTTGAAATTGGGATTTATTTTTCTATGCTCATTTACATTCAAAGATTCCATTAAATTGTCATTATTACATATAAATTATATATTGCATTTTTAGTGTATGTATCTAGTATTTTTATTATTCATCCAGAAAGAAGCTTTAAGAAGCCATTTTGATAAATCTTCCTGAGATCTTTTACCTTTTGCAATCAAAAGAAGTAGCATCTGTGACAACCAATGGGATTTGAAAAGTATCTGTATGCAAAAAGGAGATGGGGTTAGCCTGACAGCCACATAAAATTGACGTATTTGTTCAGGTCTTCTCTTCTGATGGTAAAAATAGGATTAATTACCACCTCCCTGAGGTCAATAATGGAATCTATGTATTTTAAAATAGTAAATATTGGCTGGTTCTAGTACCCACTGATGAGAAGCCTGCAAGGAACAGGAGTTCTAAATACAAGGAGCTGACTGGAAACACATTTTCTCAGATATAGCTCCACACCATAATTAATTATAATTCTATTTACTATATTGCAGTCAATGTAATCCATATGTTAAGTATATTAATGTGTAATAGTTATTTACGACTATTCCAGATTTCAGAGTCTACTTCCTTGGAGAAAGGTTCCAGCTATATGAAATCTCATTTGCTATATTTCGATGGTTAATATTGGTTAATATTTAATATTTAGGAATGTTATGGCATGAATTTATTAAGGAGCATCTCTGCTAAAAGGGTGAAAAGACACTTGAATCTCAGGCTGAATAATTGCATCTCTGGTGTGCAGTGCTCAACAAGAGTTATTGTGGGGCTGACATGCATAAGGAGTTGCAGAGTGAGCAACAACATATTTTCCAACATAAAATAGTCCAGAGAAGCCCAGTCTAGGCAGCAGCTCACAACTCCAAGAACCATCAGCTCCATGGAAGCTCCAAGAACCATGGAACCTCTAAGAACCACGGAAGCTCCTCTAGAAAAGAAAGCCTGCCACAAAACAAAACTGACACATTGTAAAGCAGCCTTGGTGAGTACTGAGCCTCTCTGGGAAGGCAGGAAACAAAAACATGCAAAGTTTTAGACTGGTGGGCAGGGAATACGTGGCCAAAACGAGTTAATAAGGGCTGTTGTGTAAGAATAACCTTTTTTCATGGGAGATCTTTTCAAAGATTTGACACATTTTTCAAAGGCATGTATTTCTCCAGAATGCACTTGTAGTGAACAGGCTATGCCATTCAGCTTTTGAGTATCTGTCTTTCAAACTTCTGGAGCTTAATTCGGCCGGATTTTTCTGAAATCTCCCTAATTGTATACAAGGCTTTTATAGTGAAAGTGAGATCTTTAAAAATATTCATTGCTTCCAAAATATATACCTCCAACAGTGTTCTTGGCCTGGAAGAAAGAAATGGGATATCCACTAGTAAACATGCATATGTTTTATTTAATCTAAGAAAATACAGAGAAGCTGATATGTTCCAAGGTATCTTGAGAATTTTAAGTTTTCACTACAATTACCACTAGGCCCTATCTAAAAAGTAAGAAAGGGATTATTATTTTGGCTTGTCAGATTTTAAACTGGTGTGATTAAAATGTGACTTGAGTAGAAATGTGGGGGCTTTTCTTATTTTTGACATCTTAATCCTCTAATTCAGCAAACTTCATAAGCATGTACTTTCTTTGAGGTATAGCACTAGTCCCACTACTCATAGGCTTAAAATTAAAGGCATGTTTAAATTCTATTTTGGCTGAGACCCTAAATTAAAGCTGATTCCAGTTAAGTGATTGAAGTCACACTGAGCTACTAAGAACAGAGACAGACTCGTTTAAGCTTCCTGAGCCCTGCTGAACTGAGACTCTGGAGTGTCTTAGTATTAGATTCAAAGCTGGCATAGAAAATCTAACTTAGTTTTACTCCTAGCTTCCAGTTCAAAGCCACCATTCTTCTACTTAAAAAACATGCAGATTTCTCTTAATCAAATTAAAATGTGGCAATTCCGTGTAAAGGATGTTTTCTGAGAATTGCTCCTGTCATCAAATACTAAAATTACAACACTACTATTGCACTCAGTGTTATACAGAGAAATGTAAGTCCTGAAGGGCCAAATTCTATTTGTAATCACATTTAACATGAGGCCTGAAGGAAAGGTGGTGTTCTGGGATGCCTCAAAACAGCTGGATAAAAGAACATTTGGGTTTTATTTTGTCACAGTCTGATATTTAGTACAGCAGGGAATTTGGTTCCTGCTGCAGAATTCTGACTTTTCAGGCTCTTCTAAAATTAATATTCAAGTTAATTTACAATTAAAGATTATCTCTCAAGAAATATGACATAGGAAGCTATAATTGTGTTTAAAACAGTAGGTTTTGACGGACATAAACAACCATGGCAGCCTAAATTTATTGCTACACACACAAATCCTTACTTTCCAAATGAAAACAGAGTAAACAGTACATATAAATTAAAAAAGTGTAATACAGAGATGACTCACCTAAATTTTGTCAAGACATGGCTTCAGAAGACGAATTAAGACAAAGACAGAAGACAAATGCAGGAAAAGGCTTTCTGTCTGTCTTTTTCAAGTTAAGGGTTCTGTTTCCTCAGATGAAGAAAAAGCAGCTAAAATACCCCACAATCTCCAGTGTCTTAGTTTGTCTGTTTGTCAGGGAATTCCATGTTTGCTTTACAAAAGTGTATAATATTCATAATATTTGACCAGTGACTCTGGGGAAAAAAAGCAGTAATGTAAAAGCAACTGTCCTGAAGAATAAATCCAAAATCCTCACTGGGTTAAAAAATACCTCAGTGCTCCTGCAAATGCTTTTCCTCAGTCAATGTCTTTT
>VWYP01006012.1:269352-316406 GCA_013400435.1 Pycnonotus jocosus | reverse complement strand
TTTTTTTTTTTTTTTTTTTTGTATTTGAAGGGTTTAACAGTTTCATGACTAAGTTCTTGGAATGACCTGATATATTAAATCAGTTTCACAGTGAGCAAATGTCTGGTTTATGATAAACATAGATTATGATAAATATAAATACCAATCTAGAATCAAGATTCCATCATGTTAGCCATTGAATTGATTAGGTAATAGCATCTTCCCATCAGAACTTACAGTCAGTATTAAACAGGTGAAATACACACATAAAAGGAAACTGAGGCAGGAGAGTGAGGTTGTGGAGGGAAAAAGTGAGCAAAGTGATATAATACAATTTTTTTTAAAGTTCACAAGCCTTGGCTGGTCATATTAGACCCCTCTCCTATACTGAAACCTTTAAAGTGCAAATCTTGTAACTAATGAGCTCTCAATAAAAGGAATGGGTTTGGGGTTTTTTTAAGCAAAAGCAAACATCACCAAACCCCAGTATTTTTACACTGCAGAAACCAAGCTAAAAAACTCCACAGGTTGCAGAAACAGTACCACTATATAAACATATTATATCACTGCTTTCCTACCCAAAATAAAAAGAAAAAAAGATGAACACCTAAAGACATATAAAGCCATTGAATACCCTTTGTTACATAGTGATTGGACTAAATATGCTTTTGTCCCTTATCAACTTGGGTTGTAAGAAGGCACACCAACGTCTGCCTCACAGTCCGCTACAAGGCTATGGTTGATGCAGTGGAGCCACAGCATAATTTAATAAAGAAAATATAGTAAAATTATCCAAGATAAGAGAAACCCAGGGTGCTGTACACTCCAGCCCCAACACAGTGGTTTAATGCTGTCTAAGTGTGGGGTTTCTAATCTTCTTTCCTTCTTGTTAGAGCTGGGATTAAGGCACGGGATGCAGTTTTCCTGTTTGGACTCAGTTGTTTATTAATTCTTATCTATAGTACAGTAGTGAGCTCTAACTAACAAGGTAGAAAATGGGGTACCTCTAACTCTTTCCAAGGTTTTCCAAGCATAAACTATCCAATAATGCGATGACACCTATGTTATCTATACTTTTGACCCAATAATTGACCACCCAAGTTAAGCAGTGCAGACCTTTTCACCCAATTAGAAAACACCACCCAAACCCATGAAGAAGAAGGTGAAATAAGAACTTAACCAATGCCTTAAATCCTCCATATTTCCCCATATATATTATTATATACTAAAACGTTAAATTTTAAGTTTTTCACCCTGTGAGATCACACAATACTATTCAAACTATACACCCACAACCACAGTGCTATCACTCAACTTTGGAAGCCTTTTCCATGGCCTCAGATGAAATGTAGTGCTTGCTTCAGGGTCTTTTAGCACAGAAAGCCTGAAATTCTCAGTTTCCAGAATTCCAACACCTACACACGTGGCCTATGCCAAGAGAAAAAGAGCCCGTATACATTAGTGTTATAGTATTTTTTAATCACATTAGGATATGGAAACAAAATCTTCCTGAACACCCTCTGACAGCACAAAATAACCATGTTAAGGAAAGGCAGTTGCAAACATAGGGTAGATAGAACAAAAAAAAAGGGTTGAAAATTACACTGACAAAGATTAAAATGCTGCCATGGATGTGGAGACTTTTCTGAGTGATGTCAGGAAGTCTGGATATGTTCCCATCCAGAGCTGCTCAGAGCTGCAAGTCGTTTAAGCACAACTCCCTAAGGGATAAAACTTGTAAGATAACTGGTAGAATAACAGTGAGAAAAAGAACAGTATATTCACGAGTACTGGGAATAGAATTGCCATTAACATTTGCCATCCTTTTGTTGTGTCAAGTTTGCACTTTGTTACCTAATCTTACGAAGAATTTCATGAACAAGTGTGAGACTTGAGTGAAGAATGGTTGTATTTGATCTGTTGACTACTGCGTAAGACTAAGATAAACAATGGATTATTCAGTATGTCCTATTTCTCCTTTGACTTTTGCATGTCTGCCCTCTGTGGTGCCTATATAATTTGCACTACAAACCAACAAATTCTAGATAGGTTAAAAAAAGAAGAAAAGATAGAACAAGAAAAAGTAAAGCTGGGTTGACTCTTAATTCCAGCAACAGAATGTCAAGGTTTGCTGTGAAGTCACAGGTTACCACTGAAGCTGCAGCACTCCAGACATACAGGAAATCCTTACAGCTGAAACCAATACAGCGTGTTCTCCCAAGTCCTGTGGGATGAATGGCTTGCCAGGAATTCCCCAGCTGCAATGAGGCTGAAGGAGTCAATCTGATCATGTGAACTCTACCTCCATCAGAACACCAGTGGTCCTGTTCTCAACCATTTGAGATTTGGAAGGAAAATGAGAGCAGAGGAGGAGGGGGAGGGTGCTTTACTATTCTGTTCTTCCTTTCTTGCTCTTTTTTTCTCTGCTTTTCTCCTACACATTGCAACTTTTTAAACTATGGAGTAAAACAAAAAGAAGCTGGAAACAGGTGCCCAAATCAATGCTGGCTCTACATTCTTAGCTGACCTGTTAGAACATAGGCTGCACTTGAGATCTTTTGCTCATGAACATCTGAGTCAGCACCTCAGGCAGATACTCCATTTTCTGACTTGTTTCTCTTTCCTGACCTTTTCTTTGAACCCTTCCTCCTGTGGTCTACCAGGAAACATGATAACAGTGAGTAGCAACAGAAAATCTAGAAAGTCCAAACCAGCTCAATTATCTTTTCTTTTTATCCCAGAAGAGCTATTGCTGTTTTTCATATAATCTAAAAGACAGTTGGAGAAGGGAATTTCCAAGTAAAAACTCACAACAGATAAAAGAGAGAGGGATAATGTTTAACTGCAAGTTTTACTCAATATTGCAAGCAATTTAACCATTTTCCCTTGGGTCTGTAATCAAAAGATAGATTTGTAATGGCAGTTATTACAATGGGAGTTTGCCAGCAATAACTTGAAACAAAACCCAGACCATGCTTCACTGTTTATGTTGTAACTGTGAACATGGGTTATGTTAACATCTTATCTTTTGTAGGGCCCCAGACACCCTACCTTCAAAACAACACTTAGGTGACTATTGCTAAATAAGAGGAGAACTTGTCTTTGCTTTCTATGGTTTAATATCATCATATAAGAGCACATCCTGAACTGCTTATAGCTTCGCTAAGTGTTAACCATTTGCACATTTGAAACATTCTCTGCTGTGTATACCTCGGAGACTTTTGCTGGGGAAAACATCAGCTAAGGCACTTCAGCCACTTCCAAGAAATAGATTTCTAAGAATTTTGATTAAAAAGTGTCGAGATGAGGAGTGAGGCAAGATGTGATACTGAGATGACTGGACAAGAGCCCAAAGGGCATGGATCCCATGCAAAGAAGGGTAAGCAATTACATCGTTTATCATAATGCACACTCATAAGGAGATTGAATTAAGGTGACAAATGGAACTTGCAATTCTTGGACTTCATAACTTACGATTGCTTGACTTGGAATGTTAATATTGTTATTTTAATGTGCTGTTTTGATCTATATTATTTTCTAAGACATTGCTGTTACAGAAAGAAACAATACACTTATCTTCATTGTGAAAAAGAGCCATTGAGGAGGTTGTGAATCTTTATATAGAGCTCAACTTTTATTTGAAAATGTCATGTCCACATTTTAGTTCAATGTATTGAGAATGCATGCATAGTTAACAAGCCACTGAGGAGTGTAGTGCCACTTGCAAGCAACCACAGAAATAAAATATTTTTGATATTCTCTCTCCAGAATAAGGGATAACTCTTGGAAACATTTTTTATATAAAAAAAAATTTGTAAATTATGTCTGTACTTAAGTAAAATTTCAACAGGTCTTGGCAATTTGGCATATCTTTTGTAGTAGAACCTTGAAAAACTTCCCATGTCTTTGGAATTACATGCTTAAACAAAAAGCAATTCCTTTTTCCAGAATGTTGCCTCTCTCATTTATTTCATAATATACATATTACACCATAGAGAACAAAAAGGGCATAATATTTTTGTGTCTAAAACCAAATGAGAACACAGTCCCCATGACTGAACTTCTCCAATTTCCACTCATTGCAGGGGACTTAGCACCTCAAAAAAATCAAACAAAAAATGAATATCATGGCATTTTCAGGAGCAAAAAAATGAAAGCAACATCTTTATCCCTATTTTCCTAAATGGTTCGCTTTCACTAGGAACAGAGCATTTTGTTTCTATACCAGTATGCCTTGTTATGAAAGACAGAGAGATGTAAATTATTATGTAATAAATAAAATAAAATCTCTGAGGAAATTCAATATGTGGATTATCAGTGTAAGAGAGAGGGAAAAATCTAGGGCAGTATTTTGTGACAGGAACACTAATGCAAATGCATTTTCCATTCATCCTCATGTCAGATCCACTGACTTCTATGGGTGATCATTTTCACAGTTCTGAGATCTTTTTTAAAAAATAATTTCCACTCAGTAGATATGTTTAATACTCTCAGTCACAGGAATGCATTATTAAGTAGTTGGCCAGGAACAGGATAAATTAACTGTTAGTGTTTTGGCAAAAAGCAGAATTAAAGCAGGCAGTCCACCACTGATAAATAACTGAATAGTTGATTTTCACTGTACTAAATACTTTGAGGTGGCTAAAGAATAATGAATTTGGTTCTGTATATACACATTGGGACAGGCACCTGAAATAAATAACATTTGCAATAATACAGACTCAGTGTAGCTACTCTAAGCTTCTGCATCTGTCCAGAAAGAGATTCTGAAGTCTGATATACTTTTTTTCCATTTTCCATAATTTTGTGCATGCATTTGTCAGAACACAGAAGCTGCTGTCCTGTTGAGCCAACAGCAGCAGCTGCAAGTGTTCCTCGATACATGCCTTGGTGAGCTGAACAGGAGTCTGGTGTACATCGCACAGGACAGATCCTATTTGTCTTGACTATGTAAGTATTTATTACTCCTGGTGCTGCTCTTTCCTCTTCTCTCTTCTGTCTCCAGGACAAAGGAAATCAGAGAAAAGCACTCTTGCTACTCATCAAAGAAACAAGTCCACCACCCAGGCCACACAAATGGGTTTGCCTCACATGCAAAAAAGAAAGAGCGTAAGACACTCAAGGATGCCAAGTTCAGGAACTTCTCCAAACTTCCCATGCATGAGTTAAAGCAGCAATGGCCAAAGGAGCACTGGGTGATGAACAACCGGTGAGCCAAATGCAATAAACAGCTGCCAGTAGCATAAGAAATTGTGAAATGAGTAAAAAGAAAACCAAAGAGAAGTAAAGCTTCTGTGGTTTCCAGTGATCACAGTTCAGAGTGCTACTGCAAAGAGGAAGTGCTTGCTGTTTTCTTATCTTCTTAAGGACCTTGAGGCCTCACAATTATGCCATTGCCTTCCACAAAATCTACCTGAACTGGCACAGTTTGCCACTGAAATGGCTAAAGTAGAAATATCATAAACTTCATTATTTTTCCCAAAGCACTTTGGTTTTCAGACCACTGGGATCCTTGCTAGGCACCAAGGAACACTGAATCGCTGTCTGCTCATGGAAGTTACATTACTGCCACAATTAATACAACATATTATTTCACAGTATATGTGTACAGAAAACCTAAGTGCCATCATGCCTGTAACCCCCTTGCTACACTGAATGTTTGTTGTTATTCCATGGTATTGCAGAGTGGTGTTGTACATGGACCTCTTACAGCCTTTAGTGTTAAATCTATCTCAAAGGCATATAGTATTTTCCTGTGACCATTCAAAGATAAAAGATAAATTATGTAGCTCACTCTCAGGTCTCTAGTGCTACCTGAGCTGCTGAGTTTATCCCAGCTTCAGCAGGAAAAGAGTACATCTCTCCTATGGGTCCCATATAGTATCAACCAGTGTCATTTGGATGTCTGAGATACACAGGGAAACTCAAATGTTACACAGGTAGCTAAATCAATCTTTAAATGGCTCTTAGAAATATAACACTGAAATGTTTGTCATTAATTAGATTCTTTTCTTCATTCATCTTGGTCTTACTTCCATGTTCCACTCTCCCATTAGTCACATCTCTCCAAATGTCTTTTCCCTCATATCTAGGTCCTCACCTCCAGCTACTGGTCACCAGTTCAAGTTAATGTGAACTACTGCTCCTGATCACACAATTGAGGTGTGTGTGTCTCTGTTTGGATACCAGTGAAATGCTGAACCATGCTGTGAATGCCTGTGGCAGAGTTACACGTTCACACTGCCTCACAGAGGGCAGTGCAGGCAGAAATGAGCCCAGAGTCTGTGCCCACCCTTGGTGGAGCATGGCATGAGAGCAGGGTAAGGTATACAGCTCACAGATACTGACCCAAAGCCAGCCAGACCTCTGTTGTCTTGATTATGAGCCCTTTTTGCTTTTGATAGTACACTGGAAAGGGCCAAAACCTCAAATTTCCCGCCTAATACCACTAGATTTTTTTTTTTTCAAAAGATAGCTTTTATTTTTGTGACTTTTTTTTCTTTCAAAAGTAAGAATCTCTTCATTCTTTCATTACATAGTGATCTGTATATTTTGAGGAATGACTGACTGGCTTTCAAAAATACAATCCATCAATTTGGCTAGCTACCTACTCTTACTTTATACTGTTCCATCAGTAAGTTATCCAGCAGATTTACACAAAATAGTAGTCTCAAATATGCAGCAAAACAAATGGGAGCAGTATCTTCAGTTGATGAGGGAAAGGAAGTTATTTCAAAAAATGTAATTGATGTAACATCTTAGAGCTTCCTGAATTAGCATGTTTTTAGATTTGATTATTGAGGACTGTATTTAAGAGGTGGTTTCAAGGCACTTGGCTACAAAGCTGTTCCAGATGTAGTCAGTTACACAGTGTGTTCATTAAGCCTTTTTGTATTTTCCATTTCAGTGTGTGCTAAACTGCTGGTTTGTTTTATCTCCTTTTTCTGATGTCAAAAGGGTTCAATGGCAATAGAGACAATGGAAATAAAAACAGATTGTAAAGACAACCACACATCCAAAAGAGCCTTTAATTTTATTACAGAAATTTCATCTGTTCAGTCAACAAGTCATAAAACCCACTGGAGCAGATATTTATAAGATATGCTAGGTATAATGCACTTGCAGATACACCAATTTGCAACAGAAGATAATCAATCTTCTGTATTTGCAAAGGGTGTTCATTCACGAATATCCTCACAGTCCAGGATATATGTAGATCTCTTGATGAATTACTTGGATTTCACAGACAGAGAGCGTGCAGGCTGTGAATGTGCAGTGGTGCAGACAGTGTAAATTAGGCTTCCCTCTCTGAAGTCACAAAAAACATGATGCAGAGGATTAGATGCAGTGTATCTCATTTAAATGTCACATATGCTCTACAGATGCAAGTGATTATCCCTACAAAATCATGACTGAACACTCAGTGACTGTATTTTGAGATAATAAAGGCTGAACAAATAAAGATATATTAATCATAATAGTTAGATGCAAAGAAAGGAAAACATTACATATCCCTCCTCTAAAAACAAAAAATCCCTGAATTTCCATGACCTGGGGAAGTACTCACTTTTTTAGCAGTTGACAGCACCAGTCAATACTTTTTCTCTTAAAATAAATAAATAAATAAAAAAACAAGTCAATTGACAGCACCAGTCAATACTTTTTCTCTTAAAATAAATAAATAAATAAAAAACCAAGGCTGAAACGTGCAATTTAAAGATTTCATAAATGTTCATGTCACAAACTACTAAAAGCCAGGATGCTAAATACAGCATCTTCAAAAACAGGGAAGAAGTGTGACTATGAATTTTTTTTAAGACTCTCCTGTGACTAAATCAAGTCTGTCAATACTTGTGCAAATTTTAGGCAACACATACACCACATTACATTATTTTAATATCTCGCATCATTTTTTCTGTGATGGATTAGGATTCAAACTGTAAAATCCACTTGTGGAATTTTCATGTGTGGGAGGGTTGACTTTCTGGATTTCATCCTCTCTGAAGAGATGGGGTAATGTTTACTCTGGTTTTAATTTCGGAATAATTCAGTTTGAACTCTTTGGACCCAAAGTTTTGGCTCAAATCAATACTTAATTTTCATGTATTCTGCCCAGCTTTAATCATAGTTTACCAATGGAAACTAATCACATGGATATTTTAGGCACTTAATTCCCTTTGAAATTCTGTTACCCTGCACTTCTCAGTAACTATTTTTCTACTTGCCCCCAAAGACAGAAAATTAGATCAATAGTTCATGCAAAGTTTGACGAAGGAACACCGTTCTTGAACTTGTTCTTTGTTCTAGAAAAATTGAACATTTCCAGAACCTAAAAAAAGCATAGTCAATTGAATGAATATTGATTGTTATATAGTTTTACTTATTCTGTCCAAGAAGTTTTGGAGTGTATTTACAGTTGACACATGAAGAAATGGGCCTCATGTTCATTTTTTTCCCATTCATCCAGTGGAAATTATTCATTTTAGATTTTGTCATGAATAATGGAAGCTCTTAAGTGGATTGAGAGAGAAGAGAGCAAAGAGAAATTACTGACTGTAAATATGGTCTTGCCAAAAGGGGTTAATGAGCCATAAAACAGAGAAATAAATGCAAATGTAGAGAAAACTACAAAAATGTGATTGCACAATAGCCACAAGTAAATGTACCATGTAAAGGAGCCTAGAGCAAAATAACACAGAATTGGAATAAACTGCAGGAGTAAGACGTAGTTTGAGAGCAAAAGCAATTCTTTTTTGCACGCCACTTAGAGGTTTCTCTATGTGGTTTCATTCTTCTACTTATTCTGCACTTCTCTGGGACATAAACCTGTTAAGTGTTATGTCAGTTTGGCACTGGGAATTACCTGTGTCTAATACTTGATTTCAAAATATTCTCCATCTAACAGTCACATCTGTAGTGGGTGAACTTGTTTAGCATTTTCAATTTTGATCTGTTGAACTATCAAACTATGTTCTTGCATGTTTGTATCACTTTTTGGAATCTGGATTTGTGATGATTTTGCAATTCTTGTGCTAGAACTCCCAGCAGCTCTGAGTTTCCTCCAGCAAAGAATCCTTGCAGCACTGCCAATACAAAACCTTCACTGAAGAGTACCTCAATATTTTTCAAAGCCCACATAAATTCTCTGTGAAGAGCAGAACTCATTTCATGCTGCTGCCTTTGATGCTTCCCATCCATGGGAAGTGAGAAGTGAAGGACTCATCCTGCAAATACCACAGATCTCCTCTCTTTCTTCCATCTACAACTCAGGAGACTACAGCAAAATCACTGCCTTGGTTATACACATGAGAAGATTCCGTAAAGATCACAAGCCCTGCAATGGGTAGCCTTTAGGAAAAAAGTGGGCACACAACCTGCCCATATTTAGGATTTGAGAAAGTCTCAGCAAACAGTTAGATATTCACCTTTGGCTCTAGCAAGAGGCTACTGGCAAAGGGCACAAAGGCCACAGTGAAACAGTGAGTTGGCCTATTAGGGTGAAGCCCTTATAGAAGCAGGATTGCTTCTCTGCCCAGAAACTGTGTGAATTTATATAACTGAAGGGAAAGATAGTCTTAGCATCAGCAAATGTGTGCTTCTTCCAAATATCCCATAGATAAAATTACTTACAGGATTCTGGAAAAAGCGCTTCATGGCATTTTCCTGTTCAACATTTCCCTCCCTTGGGTTTCTCACCAAGAAGTGATTTGGCTTGTTATTTTGCAGCCAAAGGTTTTGACTGCCATTTAAACTGCTTATTGCTCTTAGTCATAAAAATAGTCTTTAAAAACCCTCTTCAAACACATACTTCTTCCTCTCCAAACAGAATCCCTTTAAAGTCTTGTAACAGTCTCATTATTATTTCCCAGGTCTTCACAGCCAAACTCTTTAATCATATTAGGCATTCACGAAAATAAAGTATTTTAAAGCCCACTTTTAAATGTTCTAAACCATGATGTTGCTAAACTTTTCCTTCATCGCTCTCCCATCAGTCTTGTTGCACTGTTACGCAGTTTCTTCTGTACTTAGCCTGCATTTGGACTAAAACCAAATGCTCAGTTTTCTCCATATCTATGGCATCTTACACAGACAATAACAACTGAGTCACAAAAACCTTATTCCTAATTCAAAAAATGTAAAAGATAGATGTAATTTTTTTTAACAAATATTGCACCTTGAATTTGGTCTTTTGCCTTCTCCTAAATAATTATTCCATAAACACAGAATCAAAGCACCAAAGTCAAAAACAGCATATCTGCTTTTGTGACCTAAATTCTCCTTACCATTTGTAACCCTTCTACTAACTCTTGCATTTCAAAAACTTTGAGAAAGGCAGTGTCTTTCTAATTCTCTTAATAGATCAGGATATTTGGAAAGGGAATCCCATAATTTGTTTAAGGAATATTGAGCTGCATTTATTGCCAGTATAAATTGGAAAATAATCTCTATTGTTAACTAATACAATGAGATAAATGGAACTTTATTACATAATTCAAGCAAGGTTGAACAACTTGGCTATAAATAGTTAGCATTACAGTTTCACTGGCATACTTACACTCCATGACTTCACTATAAATGATTAGAAGGTCATACTAAGTTAAAACCCAACTCTGGTGTCTCCTTTATTTTTATACTCTTGCAAAGTTTAACCTTGTTTTGGAACCTGTCAAAACTGCTCTGTTTACTCCTCATTCAGAAAGAAGCATGCCCATCATGATGATTTTATTGCGCTGCATGTCATTAGTGAGAAGATTTGTATGTGCTGCAAGTAAAAAGTGGGTTTTACCTTGAAGAAGGTATCACAGATCTGTTGAAGGTTGGAAGAACTGTGTGTAAGCATCCTTCCTCTGTTCACAGTGATATAAACTTGCTGACACCTCACTAATTCCTGATCTGGGAGACCAGCACACAAGTTTTTTTGTTAAGATTTGCTCTCATCTGACAAGTGAAATGCCAGTCAAGGAGTCTCTCAACCTCTCACCTCTTTTAAGAAACCAAAATTCCAAGTCCCTTGTTATGAAGTGTTTAATGATTTGTATTCTTACGAAGAGAAAATGTAACAGCTTATTAACAAAATATGTTCTCTGTTTTCTACACTTTTTATGGGACTTTTTGCACTTCAAAATGTGGACCCTTAATTAGCAAAGCACCTTTTTTGTGTATCTTCCTTCTGAATTGAGACAGGAACAAAATCCTCTGCAAATAACCATGAGGAAAAAAAAAAAAAAAAAAGGCACAAGGAACATTATAGTGTAAGGGAAAAAACAGTCATTGGAACTTGCAAACGCTTTATTCATACTTTATTAAAGATTTTCAGCATATCCTTTCCCCTGATTGAATCCTGGACTTGTTTAAAATATATTTAAAATGCATTCACCAAATACAAGCATAAATATAGACCATAACAGTGACTAAACTTAGGATGCAGACAAAGTTTCATTTGGATGTTTCCCAAGTTGGTAAGACAAAGATATTTCAAAATACTTTAGTGCATAACAGCCATTTTGACCATATACAGCAGCAAATAATTAAAATTACACATGGATTTGCCTTTAATTATTCCAATTTTGTAGGTGCATTTGCAACTAGTGTTCAAATGCCCTTTCAAACATACTCAGTAGCCTGTAAAGGAAATAGGAGAAGAATTAAAGACAAATACACAAATTTCCCCTTTCTGGATTTTGGAATAAGAGGTTCTGGAGTTTGGTTCTGTGTCAGCAACATTTACAAGATGCTTTGGTTTTCTGTTACCTCAGTAAAGATAAGTGAAAACCATCTGTTGGAATCAGTCTTTAACAACAGCAAAGCTTACAAATACTAGAATGAGGAGGCTGTGAGGTGAAGCAAAAAAATACACTTTTCCCCAGACAGACTGCTGACCCCAAATTACCCTAATAACAATTCCATTGAACTAGATTGTTCTGGAGAGTTTACATCCTTAGATTCTCTAACTCTTCTACTTTTCATCTACAGTAAATCATAGGGTGGTGTCTTACTAGTTACAGAGAGAGAAATGCTGTTAATACTTTCCAAAGAGATGGAAAGTTTACTGGCATTCGTGGGTCACAAAATCCAAGCACAGAGAGTAGAATTATTATTATGGTTTTTGATCAGTACTATCACAACAATGTTAAACATTAATGCTCCATACAGATTCATTTAGTTGCATCAACAGAAATACTTTCTTTAGTAAAAGCAGACCACTTACAACCTTCACTTTTATTTGTATTTGGAGAATTATTTTTGGGGGGGTTTTGTTTTGGGGTTTTTGGGGGGTTTTTTTGTTTGTTTTTTGTTTTTTTAATTTCAAAAGCTTTCAACAGATTTTCAGTTCTCAAAAGCTCTGCTTCCAGAATTTCAGAATTCAGGTAGTTTGTGCAAGGGATTGGCAAACTGTTTTCTACCAAAATAAACTCAGGCATAGAAATACCACCAGCAACAAAGCTCTTAGTGTGTCATCAGGATCCTTGGTGGCTCTTGGCTGTGTACTATTTGGGCAAGTTTTATCCACAACTTCTTCATTTTGTCTCAACAGCACTGGTATAAGAGCAACATTAAACACATCAGCAAATAAATAGGAGTCTTATTTTTAATCAACTACATCGGGTTTCAATAAATTATTATATAATTCTAAGAATGTGTGTTTTCACAAATATTTTTTCCTCTTTAACCACACATATGGCTTGTGCCTTTCCATTTCATAATATTGATTTCACTCTTCCTTAATTGAGTACAATTCTGGCCCTTCCACTGTGCCAGAAAGGCAACAAGAGCAACAAAACCATATAAAAGTCTCTCTGTGAAAGAATGTGATTGCAAACTGTTTCCCTTGGAAATAGATACAACTTTGGGATTTTTCAGTTTTCTGTAAAATGTTCACCTAGTAGCAATCTTAGATGAAATCTATAAAAAAGGAGATCCTTCTGTACACAAAGACAGAATACTTGTGATGACAAAAATTCTACACAGTGTAGTCCATTATGAGAATATCCCATTTACAAGAGTTTGTTATCTAAATGACATTTTTCTGAAGGTTTTCCAATATTTTAAATGTGAGCCCACATGCTTTGCTATTTTTAACCTTATTCCTGGAATTTTTAGCCCCTTGTATATTTTTTTTATTGAAAGGCAATTGATTCCGGTTCTTCCTTTTCTCAAATAAATGCATTTTCTTTCCTTTTCTTTTATCTTAAGTTCATTCAGGTAACTCTTGCATAAAATCATATTTCCAGTGTAACATTAATAATTCCAAGGGGTATCCCTAAGGTTTTGGGGCAGATGATCTCAGGGCACAAGGCTGAGCCCAAACACCCAATTCTCCACGTTGCATAGCTCCATGTTAGCATTGAGCCCAGCCCATTAACACAATTTTGATTCTTGCCAGCACTCTCTCAACCAAGACTCAAGTGTAGTTTGTGGAACATTGTGAGCCAAAGACCATTTTCAGTGGGCAGCAGGGATGAGGGCGTCTTTCTTTCTGGAGGAAGAGTGCACCACAAGTTGATGACAGCTTGTCCTATCTCTTGTGCTTCTGGGGTTTTCCCCAATTTATTTACCAGAATATAGGCAGCCAGTGAATCACCTGAGCTTCCAAACACAAGCAAGCATAGTCATATTTACTGCAGAGGGCACTGGGGTCTTACTCATCTTCTGGAAAATTTGCACAAGCTGAAAAGGAACCTGCAGTCTCCTAACAGAGATATGTCTCTGGGGAAACCCTAAGTTCCACCATCAAGGAGACACCTTAGAATATCTCAGCCAACTCTAAACATGCTGAAGCCACACCCCAGTTATGTACTTAAACACATCATCTCCTGTGAAATGTGATCTTCATCCCCATGGGCAGGTATTGCTTTGGACCATACTCTGGAAAGTGCTGGATCCCAGCAGCAAGGCACCACCGGGGTGCAGGAGCCTACACCATTGTGATTCCCCAGGTCAGACCCAGTCAGGGCTGGCTCAGCCCGTGTGGTGGAGCTCTCACTTTGGAAGGGCTCATGACGGGAGTTTCTCATGATGCCTACACCCCAGTAAATATTCCTGCTTGTAACAAAATGCCTGAAAAGGCTCAATGCAGGAGGAAGTTAAAAGATGTTTAAAATATATTGTTCACACAGTCTAAAAAACTCTGTGTGTGCTTTCCTTCCTTAATCTTGTTCCAGACCCTCTGAACCAGAAAATATAAATAAATTAATCTTCTAGAACTAAAATCATCAGCCTCTACACCAAGGTCCACACATTACACAGCAACTTCTAAAAGACAGAGCAATGTCTCTAGGCTGTTGGGGAAATGTGAGTGGTCATTTGGGACAAAACTGAAGGCTTTTTTTTAGCAAAAGAGCAAAGAGTAGGATGGGAATGCAACTCCCACCAAAAGTCAATGGGAGTTAAGCCTTGAAGTAATTCTGAACCCTTTGAAATTCTCAGTTCAGTTCAGCAACCCAAAACCACCTAATAAACCCCAAGACCAGAGAGGGAAAGGGAAAATCTGTTCCACATAAAACTGTAATTTCTACTAATTTCTGTGTAGGGATATTTACTAATAGCCATTTCTTCTGTGAAAATAAAAAAATCCTTTTATTAGAACAAAAAGAAATCACACCTCTTTTTTTTTTTTTTGGCATTTATAGTTTAAAAAAATTAGTAGTTCAGTCTCCATATTCTAGTTACAAACAGCATTGCCACTCCTGAAAACAAAGCAGAGAACTAAATTCTCACCAAATGCATCAGGAATAGAAGTATTCATGCTAGAACAATGGCAACATGGGAAAGAACAACTAATTCATCCGAGGATTATATTTAACATTCATTTCTCGCTAAGAAGATAGAAATAAAAGCTAAACCACTTTCGTGAGCTTGCTTGATTTGTTTTATATAATTTTCAAATGCCAAGTCCAGAGAAGTTACAACCAGTCTTTATACTATCTTTTGTGGTTGATACATGGAGTCTACTCAAGAAAAAGAGTTTTCAATCTCCAATGACTGATAAAACAGCCTTTGCTCCAGAAAACTTCACCTAGACGTACAAGTGTACTCCTTTCATTGCTGGCATCATAAGAAATCAAGCATTCACCTTAAAACTAATTTCACCCTAAGCAGCTGGCCCAGGCAACTAAAAAGATGTGCAATAGGAGGGTAAGTTTTGGTATTTCTCCTGCTTGTTGGACCACTCACAGGGCAGAGTCATGATAGGACAGGATATTTGGGGGCAATCATGATAAGGTAGAAAGAGAACAATGCCTTCCTGTGCTCCTCTGAACTTACCAAGATGACTGCTGCTGACTTTTGCCTCTTCTGTCCTAAAGAGAGGTGTGTACCATATTACACTCAAGTTCTAATTAAATACAAACCTCTTTCTCTGGCCTTCTACCCATCCATAATCAAACTACTTGTTCTCCTCCCTTATACTTCTTTTTCCAGAGGCTTTCCTGTCTGACTCCAACAGCTGTTTGTCCTTTACAGTCTCTGTCTTCCCACAGCTCACAGCTGCACTAACAGACTTTTCCAGTTATCTGCCCAGTGTCTGAGTCTTTCTTTTGGCTCTCCAGCAAATCCAGATTCTCCACCTGCATCTCTGGGTTATCCCCAATACTCAGAGTGGGATCTTGCTTTAATTTTACTGGCACTAATTTTTAATAGCAATGCTCACTCTTTTTTTTTTTCTTCTTTTTTTCTTCATTGGAACAAATGAAAAGCTAAGGCAAGTATAAGAGGAAACAAGGATGTTTTACTAGCAAGCACATGATGAATATAAGTCATAGAATCCCAGAAACTGAAGCTGGAAAAGGCTGGCTATTTGGTCATCTTGCCAGTGTAGGACTGTTCCCCACGGTACTTTTAAGGGCAATAAAGCATGCAGAATTAACGATTATTTGACCTTTTACTGTGGTTCACAATGATGTTACTGTATTGCTTTCCAGTCTATTTTTTCCTGTGTACACCAAACTAGCTTCAGCATTTCCCTTTTCACTACCACACAGAAATGTTGCCTCCCTCTTTAAAAAAACTGATCTGTAACACCTAAGCCCGGATCTTCTAGAGTGGGAAATTCTTTTCTCTGATCTTGACTGAATCTGACTACTAAAAGAGAAACACATACTTCAAATTCTAGAATCTGAAACATTTATAAAGAATAGACACAACAGTGCTAACTCAAAGGAGAATTCCTTGTTCTGCTGTTGCTGATCTCTATCCTCTTAAAACCAAGGAGTCAGAGAACAACCATGGCTGGAAATGATTTCTGTACATCAACTGATTTGAACTCCCATCCAAGGTGAGCCCAGGTCTATCATCATCAAGTTGTTCCAAGCTTTGTCCATTTGAGTTGCAAGGAGAGAAAGTCAATGAGCTGCTTTGGCAATCTGTTCCATCAAAACACCACCCTCACTGGGGAGAAATGTTTCTTTCTGTCTGACTGCAGTTTCCTGCCTAGCAGCTGCAAGAGCAGAGCTACTCCCCAAGAGGAAGAAGAATTTCAGACAAGATAGTGAGTCTCTTCCAGAGTCAACAGAAGAATCAACAGAAGGGAAAACAGGAGGCAAATTTACCCATGGGGTAGGTCTGGAGCCCATCCTGAAGAAGTAACCAAAAACCTGGGACAACAGGAGACAGTGCAGTACCTGCAACATAGCTCAGGCATAGCCTGAGGGTCTAGACATATAATTTCCCTTGCTGTTACTAATGTCCACTTCCTGTTCTCTTCCTGTCACTATGAATCTCTCAGGGAGCCTACCTTCATCTCTACAAACCATCACTCACTAGGTAGTCAAGAGCACTCATTAGCATTCTTTTCTTAGGAAAAATACATTTCCCTCAGGATTTTATACAACATGTTCTTCAGAACTCAGCCATTCTGGTGGTCCTCCATTGGGCTTTCTTCTGTATGTCAGTATCTTTCTTATCTTGTCTTTGTCCAGTTGAAAACTGGACAGGGTACTTCAGGTGTGATCTTCCAAGTACAGTAAAGGAGAAGCATCCCAATTCCTGCTGGCTGTCTTCTTCCTAAAACAGTCCAGTTTTCACCTTTAATCCTGCAAAAACATGTTTTGACTCATCCTCCTCTGCCAAAATCTCCCTTTAGCATTTTCTGCAAAGCCATTTTCTACCCAGTCAGAACCCAGCCCTTTTTGCATGAGTTTGTCATATTTCAGAACCTTGTTTTTTGTTTTGCTGAACTTCATAAGGTTTTAACACATTTAACCCTTAACACGTTTTTTGAGCCTCTTAAGATCCATCTGAATGGCAGCCATGCATTGTATTGGTTGTGTATACAGCCTACAGTATATTGGTTGCAACATGGTGTTGTCAGCAAAGCCGATGAGGATGCATTTCATCCCAGCACCCAGACATTAATGAAGACATTGATCAGTACCGACCCCAGTATTGCACCTTGAAGAATGGCACTTATAACCAGTCCTAAGCTTAATTTCCACTGTACTTTGGGGCCAGTGATCCTCTAGTCCCATAGTCCAACTGCTATGTCCACATTCTTCAATGGCTACAGAGATGCTATGAAAGTCAGCACTGAAGGATTCAGTAAAGTCAAGGAGAAAAATAACCTCTACTCTTCTTTCATTATCCAAGTCAATCACCTCCTTATGAAAGGTGACCTTATTAGTCAGGCATGATTTGCTCCTGGGTAATCCATCTTGGCAGTTCCCAAACAGCTCTTGTTCTTCATAGGGCTGGAATTGGCATTGAGGAGACTTGAGCCCATAATCTTCCCAGGGACTGAGACTGAGCTGACAAGACCCTTCTTGCTCTTCTAAAATGTGTGCATGACATTGCTGTTTTACAGTTGTCAGGAAACTTCCACAATCCCATGACTTTTCAAAGATGATAAGTGAACTTCATTATTTCTGCAAGAAATCAGAATTTAGAACAATAAGAGATATAAGAAAATTACTTAAACCGAAATTTAAAAGTCATAGAAGTACAATTTTAAGGGCATCTGTTGGAAGAGAGAACATACACAGGATAATATATATAAAATTCAGGGAAGTTTCAATCTGAAGCCTACTAGTGTAGTGAAAGTATAAAGTCTGAAAAGTTGTTTTTATAGACATAGAGGCTTCCCCACCCCCAAAAAGGTGAGAAACTACGCTGAGAGCTGTCACCCTAGTAAGCTATATGATCATCATAAAAATTAACCTTGGGATTGTTTGCTAGATAGCGTAATTTTTTCTTTTTTACATTTTTTCTGTGTACAAACTAAATAGAAATTCAACCGGGACCTTAAAATTGAGCTCTGTTGTTTTGGTTTTTCATGATCCTTTGGAAACATGACATTTTCCCACTGGTTTTGCCAGCAGTGGGAATTCTGTTTCAAGCTCAAACAGTGAAAAACTCTTCCTATCTCAGTCAGGCACAGTGAGCCTCAAAATTTCAACAAGTAAACAAAAATTTCTAATTCTAGGCAGTGAAGTCAGATTTCATTGATTTATCCTGGAGCATTTTATTATAACTACTTATGACCTTTGAAAGGTGCTTAATGCATATTTTTTGCCTTGTTAATGCTTTTTTTTACAGTGTATCAAAAAGAGACATATAGTAGATTTTTATGATTTACATTTACTCTTAAATGTAAGGTTAAAAAGGCTGAGAAAATGGTTCATTAAAAACGCTGAATCAAAACACTCACTTTCAAAAACAAAACAAAACAAAACTTAAAAATAAAAAAGCACTCAAAAAACCCTGCTAATCCAGACATAAATTCATTAGGGCTTCCAAACTATAAAGTTTTTCAATATGTCATTTGTGTAGTAATTTTTTCCACATGTTTTACCTATCAAGCAAAAAAATTCTTGCCCCATACACATTTTTTTCTCTCTTTCTTCTGTTGCTAAAATGCAGCCCATAGTATAGCTTCTTTTCATAGCTACTGAGAATTGAGTAGATCTCTTTTTTACAGTTTTGTAAAAATAGCAAGAAATCCCAGACAGGGTCTTCAGATGGTTCTAATCAGCATCACTCCAAAGAGTTCAAGAAACTGCATTAATATAGACCAGCTGAGAATCTGGCCTCCTTTATGTTAGGAGAGGAGGAAACCAACTCTTCTTGGTCTTTCCTTGGCTCTTTATTAGGTAAAAAAAGGATGATATTCACTCTGTGTGAAGATCATCCCCCCTCAAAAGCAGCTCCTGCCAACCTGTGCACCAATGGAGCATGTCTTAAAGAATTTATGTTCTTGTAGGCAAATGTTGTTTTATTCTACATCCTAGTGAATCCCTCCACAAATGTAGAAAGCTGATCTCAAAAGGAAAGCCAAAATTCCTATGAGTTTTGATGGGGAGTTACAAAAACAATGGCCACTGACCTTTCTAAATCCATTCTCTAGCACCATACTGCTAAATAATGTAGTCTAGAGGAAAGCACCCAAATTTAAGCTTTACAACTGCACGTAAAGCTACCACAGAGGAGACATCAGTCAGCATATTGTGTTTTGGGCAGGCAGCTGGCAGCTTTGTCCTTGCTTGGAGCAGGTCAAGGATGTGATAGCAGTAGCATGTCCAGGTACCTAAATCCCACTGTGAGGTAGAGTGCATTCAGCATTACATTAATGGGAGTCACTTTTTCTGGATCAGAGCAAGTTCCCATCACACCCCTTTGGAGTTTAGGCAAAATAAAATTGCATTTGCCCAAAACATACAAAGACACCTACTCAGTTATCCATGATCCTACCATGTTTTCATGGAACAGGGATGTAAGGCCCCAGCCCAATAAAACATTCAAGCTCTAATTTTCAGAATATGAGAAGACAGTGAGACCATGCCTGCTTTCAGTGAAGTGCATAATTAAGTATTTTGCTGGCCCATGGTCTCAAATAATCATGTACTAGCCATATTCCAGACTGAATCACAGCTGCCACATTCTGCCTATGTAAAATTCTATTGCCATTCTGTATTTCCCTTCTTCTGAATCAATTATGGGTTAAGTGATTGGGGCAGAGCAATCTTGCTGCACAGCTGACTCCATTCTGGTAATTGTAAGAGAATGTGTATGCATCTCAGCTGGAAATCTTTGCATGCTTGTGTTGCTATATTCAACTGGTAACGTAATGTAGTGAGCATATGTGTGAGGAAAGGGAAAGGACAAGTGGGTCTCACAGATGGTAGAACAGTTTTGTTTCTTTTTAAGGAACTCGGAGAAGGGTTGCCAAGTTCCAGCCACAGAGCTGAAGTATCTTTGCTCATTGCAAGACCAAAAAAAAAATATTGCACAGCTGAATGTACAGTGGTTGCTTTCTCTGTCCTATTCTGCCCTTCTCTCCCTGTCCACAACTGCTTTGTGACGTGTGCTGAATGAGGAGCACTAACCAAGGGATAATACTTTTGCAGCTAATACAAGTATGATTTACATGGGCAAGGCTGTTGTATATTGAACACGGGCCCCTGATCCATGTTTTTTACTCATCTCTACCCTGTCAATGGGGTATCCCTTTCCCATTACTGTTTCTTTGACATCTCCACTGACAGCTGGAGAAAGATGACCACCTATTTCTCCTGGTATTGAAATCTAGTTACAGTCTACAAATGGAAAAGATTAGGAAGGCTGGTGTAGCTATTATTGCTGCAACAGCAACAAATGTTCCCAACACAGAACAGAGCTGGCTGTGAGTCTCACAAATCAGCCTTCCTGGTGGTAGCTGAGTACTAGTCCCAGCTGAAAAAAGGACTAAGAGGCATATGAACAGGAAGAGAAACAAATCAAAAGTTTAACTAAACAACTTAGTACAAAAAAAAAAAAATAAAAGGAAGGAGAGAGAAAGATCTTGGTTTGAGTTCAGGGTAAAAGTTCATGTAGTTCTTGCTGTAACTGAGCCATTTCACACAGAACATCTGCAACTGTTCTAATGGTCCCCTTACACTTTGTCATTAAAATACCTTCAAGTGAATAAAAATGCAATTTTTTTCTTCAGGTAAATTGTACTGTTTTGTACAAAAATCTCTTAAATCTTTTCCCACCCAATCATTCCCATTTTTATATCCAAGAGACCAAAGCCCTTGGATGGATGTTCAAGAGTTGGATTGACAAAGTAACCTAAGCACTACTAAAGCACTATAACACAAATCCCCACTGGTTTCAACCACAAGCTAAAAGTCTAAGCTTCTTACATAATGACTTGGGTCCTTCCAGATAGTAATGAACAGGCAGCACATGAAGGAAAATATCTCATGCAGCCAGCAATAAATGCTAGCATGGTATTGTAAATCAGGAAGAGAAAGGAAGTATATCTATGTCTTCCAGAGCCTAGAAAAGTGTGCTAGCCACAGAGTACTGTATTAAAAAAACAAAACAAAAACTGGAAGCAATACTCACTGAATCACTATCACCACTGCCTATTTGATGAAGAATCCAATGGCATTTGGTTTGTTGACACTGCACCCAACATTCTGGCTTTCTTAGGCTACACAGGCAGAAGAACATCTGACCTGTGGATGCTCAAAATGCTTGACTATGAGACAGGCACCCCACTACAGAGGACACTTAAAATTAAGGCCTTGCTGAGTATGGTTCATAAAAGAAACACGAATATATAAGAAATGTAAAAGTTGAAGGCAGAGGTGTCTGCAGACTTCAGCTGCCTACAAGCTGGAAACTGCTCAAGAGGAAGCTGAGGATTGGGAATTCTCACTTGGGCATCCACTGTTGAGCTTAGACAAGTTAAACTCCAGATCTTTGAGGGATTTAGGTCTGAGAGCTCTTTCCAGAGGCTTTCAGTCAAGTAGAGGTGTGTAAATACTCTTTCATATCCACACTATCCACTTATTTTTCATCTTCTTTGTTAGCTGTCTGCTTTCTGCATTGTCTTTCTCAGGAGACACAACTGTGCACAGTCATACCCTGAGGTAGAAGTGCTGTCAGATTCCACATAGAGCTTATGCCTGCTGGCACTGGCTGCACCAGAGCTGTGCATGGAAATGGTATGTTTTCCAAAGCTGGAAACAGCTTTTGCATGCAGACTATTACCCAACAGTTACATTTCTGTGCAAGTATTATGGGAAGCTAATTTATTTCATTGGTTTCATTGCCTGGAATCATCTGGAAAGTCCCAGGTCTAATTCCATTTAATCTGATAATTAGTAAATTAGACAGACAGTTTGCTATAAGGGAAACAATTTAATTCTGGATAGCCCAGCATTGGAAGCAATCCAGACCCCTTGGACTGAAGACCTTCAGCTCCTACCGAAGTAGAGTGTGAAGAATCAAATGAAGTCTTCTCTTTCTTGGAAACATTCTTTGTTTTGCCACTTTTCTTCTAGTAGGGTTTAATCCAAAACTTCAAAGGACATTTTTATAATGGCATATTGAAGGTAACACAGTGACTCAAATGGAAAAAAAAAATTGATAGAATATCAAAGGAAGTAAAGAATAGCCAGTTATGGAAAAGAGACAGAAAAGAAACCCAGACAATGGAAACATGCAGACTCAACATCTTGGTGTTGCCATGAGTACAAGATGATAGACAAAAGGGACTAAATCTATGGGTAGCTCTAAAAGCCATGAGGTTTTCTCCTTTTTTTTTAAATCACAACACTAATAAAGCCAGAAAGCTACACACATCTAAAACTGATGTGACAAAAAAAAGCCCTCAGGAATGTAATTTACATTTTAATTTGATGATAGAAGAGAAGTCAGTGAAAGTTACACAGGGCAAAATTATAAAATTCCTGAAGAGCAGTCTAGTGATACCATTATGAATGTCCTGCCCTTTACATAACACATATGTAAATGGAGAGATGAAAAAAGAAACTGTAATAGTCAAGAACATAAGTGATTAAAGCGTCAATAAAAATTTCAGCTGAGTCTGGTACCTAGTCACAAGTTGGAAGCTTATAATGGGTACAATGTGGCAATTCTCATTTGCTGCACTAAATGATGCTTTCAGTTCAATGATATTCTTCTTTGCACAACTTTGCACAGCAGATGAGCAGTTGTCCTCTGCTGGCGGCCACAGCTACATTTCCAATACAGCTCATGCCTTTAGTAGGAGATTTGCTCCTTTGCCTCTTCCTTCTCCACTTCCCTCTCATATTCCAAGGACCTTCTCACACCTCAAGCCAATCTGTACAGCCTCTGTGGGAACTCCTGTGGCAGAGGTAACTTGCATGGTCCCCCTGTGATCTGCTCTCCTGTGCCAGGACCAATGGAGAAAGGAAAAGCCATAGCTCTTCTATGCATTTGCACTATACTACAGACCTGAGGTCCTGTCAGAAAATATACTCAATTCAGCTCCAAACTTATGCTGTGGGTCATTCTATTTAGTCAGAGAAAGCTTACCAAAATTCACTCTTCCCTCTTATAATGAGTTTCCTATAGTTACATCTCAAACAATCTTCCAAGTGAGTGTATATAAATATCTTCCTCTGAGCCTGGAATAACTTTGATCTTTATATACCCCCATGTGACACAGTCTTAACTGCTGTCACACTGGTAGCTTCCTTTTTACACTCTTCTGTATTCTGCTTCACCCTATTTTTCTTGAAAGGCTGCACAGCACACACAACACCCTGCAGCATGACATTGCAGAAGTTCCAGTACGATATATCACAGCTCTGTACCTTGAGTACTTAGCTGAGTTAATTAGACCTTTCCTCTTATCCTGCCATCACTGGTACCAGTTTTCCTGTCCAATTAACCCATTCCTGTGTTTGCCTCTCACTATAAATGTTATTCATTTTTCAAGGGCAGTGACCAAAGATCTCTGCTAAGAGTGATCTGTGAGATCTTCACAGATGGCATTATCTGCCACCAGCAGCAACATGCTGATGTGATGTATTTTGGAGGAAACTTTGTGGATGCTGGCAGTCATCATTCAGTGAAGAAAGATGTGAAGTTCTTACTGAAGCTCAGAACACCAAACTGTGGGAGCCACCACATAAATGCAGCCCACTTGCAAGATCCATGACACAATAATCTAATGAATCATAGGATGTTTCAGTGGGTGTTTTTTAATGAAGTACATGAAATACAGAAACAGATGGAAACCATTGTGAGAGAGCCCAACAAAAAGGTCAACCAAACAGCAAGAGAATTACTTTAAAAATTGGCCCTGGGAAAAAAGAGAAATAGTGTGAGGATTTCTTGGGCAGGATACTCTCAGGAAAGGGTGTTTGAAATTGCACTGCAAGAATTTGCCTTCTATTGTTTAACTTAAATTATGTTCCAGCATCAAGGTGGTCATGTACTTATGGCCCTGAAGAACTAGAATAGCAACAAAACATGATGAAGCCTAACTCTTTTTAGGCCTGAGGGTATTCACTTTTCTGTGGATAAATGTACCACAGAAATCACCTTTGCTTTTGCAAGCAGGAATTAAATATCCATTTTGTCAGAATCCCTTCAAAATATCCCCATGTTTAAAGAGAGGCAATTTGAGTGGTTTTCTGAGTGACAAGTTTTCTTTCACTGAAAATCTTTCAGCAGGAAAGAAGATCTACCACAAATCTGACTTTTCCCAAGATATTTTGGATTTTGTCACTCTTTTAAAACAAAAATATATTATCCGTGCTTTTCAGCCACCAGAAATTAAGTTCTGTAAGATGAAACTCTTTTCCTTAAGAAATTGAAAATGGTAAGACAAACCACATATACTTCTGAGTGTAACCATTCCATTTGAAAGACAAAAGAAAAAAATGGAGGTTGGCTCACCTATTGTTATAATTTAAAATACTGCCAGGAATAGGCTGGCTGTTTCCCACTAGCATGATTTTCCATTCCTTTTACCTATCTCTGTATTTAATAGAAAATTCATTTGAATGATAAACTCTACAAACAAGCCAATTTCTTGTCTCTCCTAAGACACAGTAAATCAGGAATTAATTCATTCAAATTATCACATATTCCAGATTTGAACTAGTAAAAATCTGAGCAAAATTTGGATGCATGTCTCGGGTGTGGTGTTAATTAAGATTGGTAAGATGTTAATAATGAAAAAAAAGCCCAATGAGGAATTTCTAGATATGAATTTGTGCTGCCCTGACAGAAAGGGACAAAATGACCTATATTTTTTTTTCTCATATTTGGCAGTGATAGAATTTTTGGGGATGACAAAATATGTTCTTGACTGGAGTGGGGTAGGCTGGGAAAGATTAGCATAATGCCAGTTGGAGCAGGGTAGAGGATACCAGTGACACAGAGGGGCTTGTAGATACCTGCACAGAACTAGAGGTCAAGGCTCTCCCTCTGCACCATTTGCTTCTCCAGCACCCACTGCTTTCACTCCATTTCTGCAGTCTGTTGTGGTCCCTATAAATGACAGCCTGATGCTCTGGCATATCTGAAAACTTGCTGAAATGCACTCTGGTATATCATCCAGATGATTGATGAAGTTGTTAAACAGTCTTGGACCCAGTATTGGCCTCTTGGATAAACTACTATTTCATGACCATTGGTGGGGTACACTATCCATTTTTTAGAGAGCCTCCAATCCCAACAACATGAAAGAAAATGAAGTAATATGGAGACAGTATGCACATGCACCTCCTTTCCCACCTACGCTTTGTTCTCAGCACCAACAGGAGGGAAGAGAAGTGAAAACTATGCAAACAGAAGAGACAAAGCTGCTAGAGCTGCTCTCAGGTCTAAATGAAACATGAAGTACTATTAGGCAATTATTCCTATTGGTTTTGCTAATGTTTTGCCATGGTGTCACATTCTGCAATGACGTGAGTAAGGAGTATCTAGCACACTAAACCACGATTGCACTCTGCAACATGCAGCTTCATTACATAATCTCTGAGAAATAGCTATGTTGTCTGCAGCTGTTCTCACACTACTCAAAAACATAACCCCTTGACTGCTGCTGAACATACTCATATTCCCATGTCAAGCCAAGATGACACATACTAAACACCACAATGACGCATGGAAAGGTCTGGTACAGTGCTTCCTGTCTTTATGGCCATAACAGAGGATTACCAAATGGATTATGTGCATTCCGCTCCAAAACACTGACCTCCAGTGGCCAAACCAGATGTGAAATACAGCCTCTGCTCTAGGACAGATGTGAAATCCATACAGCGGTTTCTTTTCCTAGTATCAACATCCTAAGAACATCCAAGCTGTGTGATGCAAGTATTTTCGTAAATGGGTTGAGTACAGCAAATTTCTTCAAAGAAATCTTACCTTGCTCCCCAGGGCTGCCTCAAAGCACAGTCCTGGCTGGAGCACATCCTATTAGAGGGCATGGGGGGTCCTTTTGTTCACACAGTGAATGCTCATAACCAAAAACTGGACAAAACTGTTCGCAGATCTTGCAGAACAGGCTGCAGCTAAGAGGGGTAGATTTTCAAAGGCACTAATTGTCTAAATTCACACTAGCATTTCTTTTTCTGCCCTGAAGGCACTTGTCCATGGGTTTGAACTGCTTTGCCTCTAGAGCCTTTGATGTTTACCAGAAAAATACCACTGGGACAGTCCTGATTTTCAGTGGCCTATCCTACTGGCCCAGTAAAAAACTAGGACCCCCATAGAACAGCAAGATTCCAGAAGAAACTGTGATGTTTTTCTCTGGATATATGACAACACTTTACAAATAATTCCTACAGCTAGGGGTAGGAATTGAACAAAACCTCGAAAGCACACCTGTGTCTTTAAACAAACTCAGCTTTGGCTCACTGTACACTTCTATGATAATTCCACATCAATGATTACTTTCTTTTCTTTCATGTCACTATGATGTGACTGCTCAGCTCAGCCAACACAGGAAAAATCTAGTGGGTTTCTCCCATCACTTCATGAGCCAACGAAAGAACTCACACTCAGCCTTTCAAAAAGAAATGTAATGACTAAAGTCCCCTTTGTATTCCTGCATTCCTAGTGCTTCCAGGGCTCAAGTTGAGACTTGGTGTGTGTTTCCTACAGCTGTGTGGGAAACCCAGGGCTAGAGTTCTAGTCTAGAAAGTAAATTGCAATTTAAAAGTCTGACTCCAACCTCCTTTAGGCATCTGTATTTAACTGAAAAACAATTAACTTTAAGCTTTTCTGTGATTCTGAACTTTCAAAAATGCAGTCTAGACACATTAAAGATTATAAAAATGTTAGTCTTTTCTGATCACAAGTAGTCAACTGGAGGAAAAAATGGCAAAAACCCCAGGAGGCTTGTTACTGTTTAACTCGTTTTACATACTTTTCATTTAAATGTCATGGGTTACATGGGAAGTTATGGTTCAAAAAAAAAAAGAAAGAAAAAAAGAATATGGTTTTACTTTGTCCTAAACTTAAATATTGTGTTCTTCATGCTGAAGAACAGTTCCAAGACATGAAGGTCTCCATTTATTCTGAGGTACAGGTACACAGAGCAGTTGCACCCCATGAGCAGGCACCTGAGCTAACTAGCCCTCTGTAAAGAGAGGCCTCTGTGTCAGAAGTGGTACAGTAGTACTGGTACTCAGCACCCCCAAAGGTATCAGCCTTGTTCCCAGCTCATGGAAGGCTCAGCAACCATGCTGTCCTAAGATGGGCCTGAGAAGGCCCATTGCCCTGCAGAGCTAGTTTGTACACATTAGGAGAAGACAGAATATGCAGCTGGATGGGTAAAAGTGTAGTTGAAACACTCTCATCCATGCAAACCCCAGGCATGAGAGACTAAGCATATCCTCAGTGACAGAATATGTCTGTGTGTACGTGTGTGCAATTATGGGCAAGGATCCCACTTTGGCCATTGCTGCTTCTCCACCTAAAGCCTTTGCATGATGATGGCTGCTGCATTTGTAGTTGCAAAGGGCAGGTATGGCTGCAGTACTGCAGGAGACTGCCTTGAAAATCTCATTCTGGGATGAAGGATTACTGATTGCTTCAGAGTAGAAGCAATGTAGATGTCAGTTTTTGAAAGGGAACACGTGCAGAGGCCCATGTATCTTAACCATCCTGCTCTCTCTCCATCTGTATGGATACATAGATGAGATAGTCACTAAATTTAGTAGTTGCTGTATTAGAAAGGGTATTATTGTTTTAAAAATCAGGAACTAACACATTCGCTCCATTTTTCAGTATTTACTTTATGCATTCTAATGTACATCAAAAACCAAGTTTCAGACATGAGCCTTGTTAATGATTAGAGGGTTTTTTTCCCCTTTTCCTAGAACTGTAATGCCTTCCAGACCAGCTCAGCTTTTCGTAAACAATGTAGTGAAACTATAATAGCATTGATGCAGGTTTGTTGAGAGTAAAACCATATTAACTCTGATTGGCTGTTGGCTTGACAAAATTTGCCAGCAGTATGATGCAAGGTTACTTTTTTACTTTTTTTTTGTTTTTTCCCCCCAGCACCTTCCAAATTTCTTTCTCTCTTCCAGAGCATTATATCATTTGCCAATGTTTTTTTCCAGTGCACTTAGCATAATGTATCCCTTAAGCAGAGAAACAGCTGTATTTTGACATTCAGCGAAGACAAAGCACAGAGAGTAATGACTCAAAACCAATGTAAGACAGAGCTGTCTTCTGAAAGGTGCACAAAGAATGTGTACTTATGACTGCAGGCCAAGCTTTTCATATTTGGAGGCCTAAAATTAAGCACTAAATGAAGAGTGGGCCTGATCTGTATCACTATATAGAACATTATAAAAGTAAGATCATATTCATGAGGAAGAACTAGAAAGGAGGCATTCAGCTTTACTGTGGGGTTTGTGTTCTTTTAATAATTCAGTCAAAAGTAAATGGTCTCTTTAGAGGAGGGATTGCTAGCTGAAGGGTTATTCTTTAAATGTCATATATAATCTCACAAGAAAACAAACTCCTTGGCATTCTTACGGTTTCTTAACGCATTCCAAGTGCCATCATAGCCAACAGTAAGGAAAGGTAGAAGGAATCTCAAATAGGTTCTGGAAACAAAACCAGAGGGACAACATGACTTCCAATACAATTAAAGCCTAGGAAATCTTTTGTTGGTAGATGAGCACTTGAATTAATGAGTTCATAAATAGAGCTGGCCAAGGAGATGAATTTCCATTCTGTGATAATTTCCAAATTACCAGAATACTTTTCATCCTGCTTTGGGAGGAAAAGCCAAACACTGGAAATTTTTCACAGAACTGAAGTCCAGCCATATTTAGTTTCAGAAAATCTTAAACCAAGGTGTTTCCAAAACAAAATGTGTTTCCTAAGATTACTGGCAGTCACCAGCTGGATTGAAAAAAATTATCATTAATAGTAACAGTAACAGCTGTGCATTACTGAATGCTAGTCTAAAATGTGTTAGTGTAGGGCTTCTGCATAACCACCATGATGTTACTGTGCTAATTGCAGTCTGCACAGGCCAGAGTTCCTCCAACACCAGCTCCAGAGCAGCTCAAACCAAGTTGTGGAACTTAAAGGGCCTGTGACCTTCAACTTTGAGGTCATTCACGTGGTAGAAATGGTTCAAAGACATGACACTTGGAAACTCACCACAGACTTCCCATCCCAAAACATGGAGATCCTTGCATCCAGGATGGACAGTTTCTGCAGCTAATTGGAAACCCTGGAGCTCCCCAGTCCTCAATTCATCCTTTAGATGCCTCCCAAGAAGGGAGGAAAGGGACTGGGACTGACTAGGAAAGCTGGCAAGTTTCTAACTGAAGCCTGCCCAGCATTCAAAGTTCAGCTCCTACCTGTCATCCACCAGGTCTGTCCAGCTGCTTCCCCACACTCTTTGCCACCCTCCCTGCATAGGAAGCACTGTACTAAGGCTGTGTACAGTTCACTTGCTCTGGCAGCCTGCTCTGGCTGCATTGGAAAGGATTCTTCCCTGGAGCACCCTCCTGTGCAACCCTGCACTACAGAAATAAAACCTTATATGACCCAGACACTTTGAAGTCTACAATGTGAAACCAGAAACGTCATACATCTTACTTTACAAAATAAGCAGCAGCAAATTCTATTCTTACCAAAAGGCCTATTCTGTTTCCTTTATTTCAAACTTACCCTACCAACGGGTCAGCTGACATCTACACCATTAGACTCTTCATTTTCTGCCAAGATGATAGTCTCATTGCTGACTGTAAAATCTCATAAAGAAATAAAAACCAAAACCACACAATTGCTTATAGATCCTTAATCACCCATTTGATATCTGTGGCTCAATCTATTCCAGCATGCTTGCTTTTTTTCTCACTCTGTGAAACAGGACAGAGTCACTGCTGAATCTAAAATCTGAGCAACTGGTCATTTCTAACAAGACCAGTTTCTGTGAAAGACAGGGGAGATAATATGTCACTCCATCACAATCTGTGAGGATAAGATGGATGTTTCCTAGGCAGACTCACACAGCATGATTAAAAGGGCTTTCCATATTAGAAGCTTTGAGTTACCCCAGAAAACCTCTGTCTGTTGTTTTGTGATGGATTGACCCTGTATGGCTGCCAGGTGCCCACCAAAGCTACTCTATCAGTCCCCTCAGAAGGACAGGAGAGAGAAAATAGAACAAAAACCTCATGGGTCAAGATAAGGACAGGGGAAGATTACTCACCAATTACAGTCTTGGGGAAAGCAGATACCACTTGGGGACATTCTTTAATCAGTTACCAATCAACCTGAAGTAAGATAATGAAAAAAAATCTTAAAAACTCCTCCGTTCCTGCTTTCTAGACCTAATTTTTGTCATGGTTTAACCCCAGTTGCTAAATAACCACCACAGCCACTCTCTCAGACCCTCTTGGGGAATGAGGGAGTGAATTGGAAGAGTAAAAGTGAGAAAACTTGGGAGTTGAAATAAAGACCGTTTAATGGGAAATCAAAAGCTGTGCACAGAAGCAAAACAAAACAAGGAACTCATTCACCACTTCCCACAGACAGGGAGGTGTTCAGACCTCTCCAGGAAAACAGTGCTCCATCACACGTAATGGTTATTTGGAAAGACAAACAGCATCACCCCAGTATGCTCCACCACGCATCTCCATGGGTTTTAGAGGGACAGCTGCCTCCCCATGGTCCTCACCACAGGCTGCAGAGGAATCTCAGCCCTGGTGACTGGAGCAAGTCCTCCTTCACCTTCCTCACTGACTGGGGAGTCTGTAGAGTTGTTTCTGACAGAAGCTACCCCTGTAGCCCCCTAAACCTAAACTACCTAAACCTTGTCGTGCAAAATCAATCCATGACTCTCTATTTTTCCAATAGAGGCACATGGCCTCTTTACCAAAGTGCTGCTTTCTTGTCTCCCTCAAAACGTCTGCATCCTCTTTCAGGCAGAAATTCCATTCCCTTAGTGTTTCTGGTACAGCTCTCAGTAGGTTGTGCTTAACTTTTGGCAAAGTTGTTTCTTACTGTCTCTTCTCTCCAGACCACAAATTTAAATACTCCTCCTAGAGACTCCTCCAACATCACAAAGTTGCAGAAAGATGGCAGAAAGCTCCCTCTCCAGCTATCTTTAAGAATTAATTAAGTGTACAACTTTGACTGTAGACCACCCTGACAAGGCTTTGTTGCCAGAAGAACCACACAGTCAGTTAGGCATGACTTAGAAGCTTAGGACAAAAGACTGGGAGGAGCATCAAATCCAGTTTCCTTTTACTTAAGGAAACAATTTACTATAATTCCAGTCCTGCAATTATCATATAATTCAATTTCTCCTCAGACTTTATTTTGGTAGGCTAAACAAACAAAACTATCTTGGAGTTTGTCTACATCTGAGTCACAGTGCCAGCCTGGGCAGCCACAAGCCAGGTCTGACCCAGGAGCCCTGTCAAAGCCTTCACACGCACTGTGCTGGAGTTAATATGCCCTGCTGAGAGGCTGGGCAGCTTGTCTTGGGTAAAACCCTGGACTAATGCTGCTCTATGGCTCTGATGAATGTTCCTTGGGAGATTTTTAAGAAGACTATCCTACAAGACAATGCCCTGCCAGGAGGTTCAGATCTGCTAAACACATACCCAGTGATGGGCAGGAGAGGAGCCTGAGAGCCAGTGAGATGGGAGATGGCTTCTGCCTCCACTGAAAAGCTAGGCAATGCCTGTCTTGCACGTGCCAGACTCTTCTGGAGAAAGGCAGTCCCACAAGACCTGGATGCAAGCCAGATTGGTTCTCCTGAAAGATAGTGTGTGGCCCTCAAGCACGGAGAACCACTATTCCAGGTCAACAGATGCTCTTAAAACAATGTTATCTTTCACAGTCAATGAGCTCTACTGAAAATAATAAGTAAGATTGGCCCACATAGATCCTTTATGACTGCCTCCAGTAACTTCCTCTTAGCCTCAGAGTTCCCTTTTAAGCAAAACACATAAAGTTTTCCTTTTAGCCAGCTCCTTACTCACCTTGCAATTTTTCTTCTAATTCCCATTTATTTCAGTTTAACTAGTAATTTCCTATGTGGCAGCATATCAAACACTTTACTGAAATCCAGATAGATCTACTGTATTTCTCCAGTCTAAAAATCCATTTTTATTAAAGAAAAATATTGGGCTGAACTTCAAGATCAGTCTCTGGTAACCTAATATTGGATTTTATCCTATTTTCCTTTTACCTCCATGAGCTTAATTATTTTTTCTTTAAAATTATTCCTCAGTCTTTTAATATACTTCAGTCTATGCTAATATGTTTGACATTACCCAGAACCTTTTCCCCCTCTTTTCTCCTCTCCATTTGCACAATACTACCAATTAGCTCAACTTATTAGATATCATTGTTAATTGTTAATTGGTTTTGAAATGCCAGTGCCTTCACAGTTTAGGCTAAAATTTAAGCTCAATGAGTTTTGCTTCCAATTCAAGTGCCTTATTTTTGCTTGAGCCCTTACAGACATCAGCTGTTCTGTGTTTGGGCCTTTATGCTGCATCACTGTCTTTATTAAAAGCTGACACTCCTTGTTTCACAGATTGTGCTGGGGTCTGGTCCAGTCCCAGCTAGCCCTAGGTCTGTGCAACCATAAAGTCATCTTCTAATGTCTCTAGTTCAGAGTGATTTTGTTCTGTGAGGCGACATATCTTGCTACATGAACTTGCTGTTTATATGTATGTTACTGGGATTGTTCATTCGGATCATTGATTTGTAACATATACTGGGTTGGTTCAGAGCGTTATGTTTCTCACTGCTTTAAAATCACAAATAATTTAGCATTTACTGCACTCATAGAAGTACACAGTACATAGGAAAAGTTGACATCTTCTGAAGTTGTGTGTAGATCTTGGAATGAACTGCAACTCCATGGCATTCATTTTGATGTTTCAGATATCAGACTCATAACAAAGCTCTTAAAAAAGCACAGTACCACAACTTTATGGCAGCTATATGACTAAATAACATGTGAACTTGTTGTTCTTGAAAAGGCCAAAGAGCTCTTAAATTCTGGATTTCTTTCATATTAAGAAACAAAAACCAAAACAAATGTTCTTGGTCTTTGTTCCTTATTGACTAGATAATAGGAGGTTACTTTGAAATCACTTTGTACAGTTGTTATTATTATTGGAAGGCTGTTTTCTACAGCACAGACTCCAGAGTCTGAAAAACAGCCTAGCAGTCCTCAATCTTTTATATTGAAAATAGGTTTCCTTGAAAAAGAAACTAAAATGAATGCCAAGATCAAAGAAGCCTTCAGTAACCTTTTCGCCCTTATCTTTCTAAAGCACCTGCAGTGATACAGGAAGAAAAAAGAAAATCAACTCCTTCACAGGATTCTCAATACAGGCTGTTAGTGAGCCTTTGTGGAAAAGTGCAGACAAACACACACAAACCCATATACAGACACACACAGCAAACAAGAGGGGCCAAAGGAGCAGGTTACCCTGACAATAAAGTGATGTTAGCCAAATGTGACCTAATTTCTCCACAGAACTATCCAGGCAGAATTGCTTCCAAGGGATTTGCTTACACAGAGAAAAAATCCTCTTTTTGGTATCTTCATGCTGATTTTTTCAGGGGGAGAAGGAGGTGTTTGTTTGTTTTGGTTTTTTTGAAACTAGCACCCCAAATTTTAACCCCTTCTTCAGCAAGTTATGATGTAGTTGTCTACCCACTTTTCCAAAGTACATTAGTTTGACCATAAAAGTCCACATTTAGTCAGCAAAAATACTCTAAGGCTCTAATCACATTTATGATTCTGTTGTTCTAGGAATCATGCAAGCATATGTGAAGGCATGGACTTTCCCCTAAATCACTTGCAATAAGTAAAGAATTCAGTCAAGATAAATCCAGATTAGAGCATGCAAAGAATTAGTAGAGAACAGGACATAATCTTAGCCACATCTATGTACATTAGAATGATTTATTGGCCTGTTTTTCATTCTAAAATGTAGAAATAAATTAAATATGCAAGATATAGCTAGGAATATGTATGGCAAGTTGACAGTCTCCTCAAGCTGTCATTTTATTAGCTTGGCAAATAATGGAAAGTAAATTTCTGGGGAAAATTTGTAACTTGTAAGAGGTTGCTTGGATTATTCTAGAGGTGGCAATTTCCCAGTAATATCTGTTAAAAAAAAGTGGTGCACTTTGGTTATAATATTACAAACATGGATTTTTTTTTTCCCATATGATGATTTTATAAGGGGAAGCTAGCAAGGATCTGGAAAACTGTTGTCCACTCCTGAGAGTGATCTTCCCTTACCACTTGACAATCAAACTGTTGTATATGTAAAGAGTTTTTGGTAAGCTTCCTTTCCCATCCTGAATTCATTTTGAAATATTAAATATTTTGTGACAAATATAGCTATTACCATATCCTGAGTGAATTTTGTCCAGTACAGAGCAAATACATTAATGACTTGATTCTGTACTATCCAGAAACTATAATAAACTCCCTAAAAATGCAAGCTATAATCATAAGACAAAGAAAAGATTCAGACATTACATGGATGATGTACATGTATGACTTATTTCTGTAGGATCGTCTTAGAAACTCAGAGTATGACCATACAAAAAAGATACAATTGTTACATGTTGCTTTTTGGGTTAAAATTCAAGAGTCTCTCCTAATGACTGGTGAGATATTAGGACACTGTTTCAATAAAAGTGCATCTAAGTCTTTCTAGTATAGATATGTGTGCATGTGTGCATGTATATATATGTGTGCATATAAACAAAGTGGTATAATTCTCTTCAGGGAAAACTCTGAAAAAGACCCTAATCTCTGGAGGATTTTTTTTAATGTATACCCATGCATGACTTGTCATCATCCTTGACTGCTGATAAGGGAGATTCCATAATCTTCTGAAAGCTGCTTTACTTCTTGAGAACCCATTTAACAGCACAGCTTGTTGAGCAGTGTCCCAACCCATACAATTACCACATATGGTTTGTTTGAGGAAGGAGTACAAACAGCGTGCCACAAACCACCTCAGCATCATGCTGGGTTAGGGACTGGTTACTTAGGGGCACCTTCACCTATGGACTCTGTGGAAGGAGCACATTTGTGGTTGGACACTGATGATGAACGTGCTGATGTCTATAAAGTGAGAGGATTTCCAAGAGCAGCAGGAAAAAAAATTAAAGGAAGAAAAAATAATTACAAATTTTGAAGAAAGATGACATTTAGGAACGTGCTATAAGATTGAGGGGTGGGAGAAATGAGATCTGAAATTCAGGCATAGTTGCTAAACCATGACAACATGGAGGAGATGCCTCAGAGAGACCAAACAGGGTGTAGAAGAGGAACAGTTCAATTAGTTTGCCTAAATAGTTATTTACAACCATTTGTGAATCCCTAAACTGTCTGGGACATCTTCACAAAATGGGTAAATTATAACACATATAAGAACCAGGAGATTGAACCAACATCTGAGTGCCAGAAAACATACTCTAACAGGACAGGATGGTTCTGATTGGACAACAAACTCAGCCCAAAATTTTTTCTAGACTAGGAGTAGAATATGGTTTTGAAGAGCTGCTAGGGTCTTGAAAATTTAATTTTGCCTTATTGAGTCTTCTTACTGAATGAAGTTAGAGTTGATAAAACCAAGAAGGATGTATAAAGCTGCTCTAAAATGCTTATGTTCCCTAGTCCTGGGAATGAACAGTTTCTCTTCCCAATGCTCTCCACAAATAAGCAGAAATGCTCCTTGGTGGAGCTGCTCTGTGATGTAGTCACTCAACGCCGTTACTCTTCATGTTTTCAGTGCCTTTCTCCCACTCTCTTTGCCCTATTTCCTCACTAGCAGTGATCCAATCTAGCCTTACCTCGCTTTACATTTCAGTATTTTGTCCCTGCCTTTCCTTTCAGAACAAAATAATTGCTTCTACATATTATAACTCATCTTGTTTACTAAACTATTTATTTATTTTTCATTCTTTGGCAAATTTTCTTGCCAGTCACTGTCTATTTTACACTTTTTCAAACATTTTATCATGCATTGCGAAGGTGTGGTTTCAAGAGCTTAAATTTGCTTTAAACAGTGCTTGTTGTCAGGCTTTCCTTCTTTAGGTTAAGGATTGCCTGTTTGCTGTTTGGCTTTTAGGACTATAGAGAAAGTTCGAGATGCTAATCCTTCCTCAAACAGTCCTCCATCATTCAGCACTTGCTTGGGTCTTCATCCTTCATCTTCTTTCTCAGGTCCAGCCAAGCTGTTCAGTTCAATGTCCAAGGTGCCCATCACCTTTGCAGCACTTCAGCTCTGTTACACATCAGGAGCTGATTGTGATCCCAATTATGTGAGCAGAGGTTCAGGACTGATCCAAACTCTGTCTCTGGTACTTCAAAATCCAAACAAAAAATTAGCAACAGAACAAGTGTAGCCATGGAGATATTTCCTTCCTTTTTCCATGCTGTCTGACACCAGGAAATCTGTAAATTAAAGCTCAGTGGCACTGAGAGATTCTGTCTGTGCTGATAAAAATAACAGAGTACAATGGATCACGATAAAGGCCCACTGATATCAGTATCTGCTGGTACTGGGCCAGATCTCCTACTGTGTTAAGGGCGAAAGACCACACTTTAAATGTTAGACAGACAGGTCAGTGATCAATTTTTTTCCTGTGATTTTCTCAGGCTTGATGCCTTCTCCACCCATTTTCTGTTCCAGCAAATGACCTACCACACAGGATGAATTTTATGTGATATAAGCCTTTAGTGTATCAGACATTTTCCCATAAACATTCAGTTTTCCAATCAAGAATTACTTAAGGGAAGTGGTTGCTACAAAGCAGAAAGACAGTGAAATTATTATGGGCTCCACATTTCACATATGCTGAGCATTTACTTGTAAATATTTTAGTTTTACAGAATGAAACTGAGCCTCTTTTGTTTGCCTATTCCTCCCTTGTTTGAAATGAGATCTCCCTTTCACGCCGTGTCTCAAGAAATGATAATTAAATCTTTCATGCATCTTGCTTCATTTTAGAATACTGGCACTCACCTCTGGTTTATGTTGAGAATTTTTGTCTATTTTTGGCATCTATAAAGCAGCATATTGCATCCAACTGCAGATGGCCTAGCTCCAACACATTTCAAGAGCTGTTGTCTTATTTCCAGGTGTTTCTGTTAAAGTCCCTTTAGCTCCCTTCTAACACAGAAAGTATTTTAATATGGAGACAGGTATTTTTACTTCAAAGAATTTTAAACAGTGAAAGACAAGGGAGCAAAAAACTGGCAAGAAACTGGCTTCTTAAAAATGAATGTGAGATTCAAATGAACTTTGTATATATTTCAGAGTGATGGTTTCAAATGTTGTATTTTGTGCCTCTTTCCAAATCTACATTCAGCCATCTTCCTTATGTGGCTCTTTCTAATGTTTTGACCAGACACAATTAAAATTTAAAAGAATTCAGTAATTAACTGACTTTTCATTAGGAATTATTAGAAAGCTGGCAGTTTTGGCCAAGACCAAGGGCAGCATTTAGGAGTCTCAGGAGGCTTTGTTTTTCACAGACAAAGCAGGTCTCCAGATATCTGGCCACAGATCAGAAATGAATGGATAAGAAGGAAAGCTCAAAGCTACTGCTACTTAAATATTTATTTATAGCTCTCTCATGGCATTTGTCAAAGAGCAGAAAGTGCTTAGCCCTCCATTTAGCAAATGCCATTAAACCATCTGCTGTAAGCATTCCCTCAAGCAGGGCTATCACACAGGCACCCTGGCTGAACTGCCTTGCCTTGAATGCTGTAACAGACACAGTAGGCTGCGGGGAAGTGCTCTGAGGGGATATCCTATCACAGACATTAGCAATTTCTCTTAAATTGAAAACCTCATGCAATCCTCGTTGGTCATGGTCAATCTAGGTTGACAGGGCTGGTTTGTTTGAAGTTATTTAATATGCTAAGCAAGAAGGATCAGCTTTATGGATAAGATCGAGAAGTTTCATGAGTTTGGGAAGAATTCTCACCACCTCGTTGACCTTTTGCTCAGAAGCTATGGTTACATTTCAAATATCTCACTCCAAATTATTTCCAGTTTTCTGAATTTATTTATTGAAGCATTGCATGCCAGAAATTCTAGTTCCTTGGCATTTAAGCCATGGGATAACTGGCTTAAAGTGCCTTAATTTACTTCAGAGAAAAGGTTCCTACAGATTGTATACACCTTTGTCTACAGAATCTCACACTAAAATCAGGGTGAGTGGAAAGAAGCAAAAATATTTTTTCAGATTTAAAGCCCACGGAGTTAACAAAGCTCTTTCATTTCCCAGTTCTATGGAAATTCCCCTGTCTTACTTGTGCTCATGGAAGGATTTGTGTGATAGTGTTTTCTGTGGTAACAAATGACAATTACAGGCTCAGGGGAACCCTTGGTATAATCTTCATTACTACAAGTCCCTACTTCTACACTTCTTAGCCCAGAAAGAGTGGACAGGTACAGGTATGGAAAGGCTTTTTGCTCATCTTTGCTAAGGCTCCTTCTTACTCCCAGCTTTTGATTTGTTCCCTCCTGCACAATTGTGCATGAATAATATGTGCATTGTGAGGATGTGTTTCGAGGGAAATGCACCACTTGGCAACCAAGAAGGAAGCACACACTGTGCTCAACGATGAGTTGGCACTTCACCACACATAAATCTGTTATGGGATTAACAATCTATCACAGCATAAATCCACTATGGGAATAGAAATCTATCCCAATGCCAGCTGCAGGAAATGAAATGCACTGTTGCAGGGATGACTTGGTGAGCGTTCACAGCCACTCCACCCGTGTTGAGATTATAGATAGGTGATTGATTTCCTGAGGTGTTCTCTGGGAAAACGAGATACAAATGTTTAATTTGGGATTATATTTTAAAACAGAGGTTAAGGAAACTCTGAACACAAAACTTTAGGATAAGTGGCAATAAACAGCTTTGTCAATAAGCAGACTGAGGCATTAAAACTATCATTCCTTGCATCTTACACACACAAAAGTGGCTGATGGTTTGTTAGTCTGAGACACTGAACCACACCCACTGACTCTCTCTTTTATCCCCACTTAAATGTCTTCCTTAGCTTTTATTTCATTTATAAGTTTTCAGTTTTAAAACTTCTTTTTAAAAGTGACATTTATGTCACTATAGAAAGAGTCAGTATTATACTTTCTTTTTGGAGTTGTTGGTTGAGAGGGGGGGATATTTTACAATATAATAGCTTTTCTCCTGTTCATAAATAATTTCCTGAAGTAAATCTGGCCAGCTTGTATGCATCTGTTTGATTATTTATCCATTCACATACATATAGATGTATAAGTTTGTCATTGTTTGCATCTGTGCTTAAAGGTGGATGAAGTATATAAAAAGTTACCTGTTACAGATGATCTGAATGAACCACAGAATCCTTGAGGCTGGCAAGGTTGTTGGCTTTCTTTGCTGCAGAGGCACTTGCAATAAGAGATGAAAATGTCCCTTGTGTCACTACTTTCCTTCCCTGCTCAAGAAAATGATAACTTCCAGCATCTTTTCTCAAGTCCTTCTTGCTGATTGAGCACTAGAGACATCAGCTGTAGTACCTGGAAAATCATCCCAAGGCATTCTGTACACATCATTATCATGGGAATTCCCATTACCACCATCAATACTTTGGGAAAAAACACGTCAAAACAAGACAAAAAACCAACATCAGTTATTAATCAATTGTCATTGATATATAATGGCATCTTGATGAAAAAACAGACTACATACATTTGTTTTACAAGAAGTTTTTCCCCATTCTTCCACTGCATTCTAGACTATGCAACAGGTAAGAATCAAGACTGACAAGGTCAGAAAGAGAAGAAGTAACAGAAAACCCAGTTTTACATGCTAAAGAAATTGAGAAGAGAGATGGATTCTCATATTCTAGGCCCTGCTCAATGTAACACTTCTAAGCAAGGTTAGGAACACAATGGGAAGCAAAACTATTCCAAAGAAGCAAAATTCAAGCATCTTCTTTAAATTCTGAGGAATAGGACGGAAAATATATGGTGCATGACAATGAAAAATTTTCCCTAAACAAATTCACTATATTCACTATATGAACTGCAGATTCCAATATTTAAAAATGCAAATTACTTAAGAGAAATAGGAATGAGATGAAGACATACAAGTGAAATATTGATAAAGGTCTCAGCCAAAGCTGAATTTAGTAAGCCTTAAAGTGTTTCAGTATGCATTTTTATTGCTAATTTGTACATTATACAAAATTTTATATTATTTAATGTAACTTTCAACAAAGTGCAAGAGCTCTAAGCATTTAGAAGCATCAGCATGCTCATCTTACCTAAAAGAAACATCTGAAATAGGTCAGAGGAGTCATACACCAAAGATGATGACCTCTCCCCATGGTGTGAAAAGAAAATGGGAAATCTTACAGGTAACAGGAAGGAGAACAAGCTTTAGCAGAACAAGCTTGAAGAGCTGCAAGACAAGGTAGCATATTCTGTGACAGAGGAAGCCATTAATTTCTTGAAACCCAACCACTTTCTTGCCACCACGTTCAGTAAAGCCAGTCCAATCTCAATTATAATTCTAACTTTTCAGCCACATCTGATTAAGACAGATGACTTTCTTTTCAGAAGATCTTTCAACAGAAACATCTTACAGCCAAGAAAGAATGCAGTAGGCCTCAAATGGAAGCACTATTCAATTATTTTCTTAACATTTCCTCAGTGAACTTTATCATCCCTGCTTTTGCTTTACAGATACAGAAGATCTAAAACACAGTTCAGGACAAAAACATGACAATTTTTGCTTGCCTGTGGTCAGCATAAAACCTAAAATATGAGAAAAGTATTTCATGAATATAACTTTACTGAATATAATTCAAATGTAAGCTTGAAAAGTTACTGCAAGTCAGACTTGCCTTAGTTAGCAATTTGTATTGTAGCAACTTTGCAACCTGTGAAACAGAAAGGCCACAAGCAAAAAATCCTGCATATAAAGAAAATGACTGGCCAGTTCATGGATGGATTTGTCATCTGATCATTCTCAAATACTGCATCTGTGTTCTGCATTTTACAGGATAAAACTGCTATTCTGCCAGGAGTAAAACATTTATTTCCCAAGTCTAAGCTAAGACTCTTCAGAAACATCCAACTTCAGCCTCAACCCCAACTTCCATGCCTCCTTCCCAGGGCAGGATTATACCCCCTCCAGCTCTAGCAGGAGGGCTCAAGATTTCTGCTAGCCTTCATTTCAAGGCATGCTATTTTTTTTTTTCCTCTCTAGTAAGAACTCTTTCAGGGAAGGGTTTAGGAGTTTGGGGGATTTTATTTTGTTTGGGTTCTTTTCAACACCCGTGTTCTTCTGTGACTTCCCTGTTCAGCTGACAAGACAAAAAAACAGAAATCCACTTCAAACCAGAAGCCGAAGCCTACAATAAAGGTCCTGTTGTGACTCTGATAAAAGATGTAAATTGTCTGCTCAGTGAGCTACAAGTTTCTCTGAGGGGATAGGCAGATTTTTGTCTCAGCAATAAGGACCAGGCAAAATGAACGCAAAGACAAAGGGTTTTGTCCTTCTCACAGCCATTCTGATAGAGTAAAAGCAGTATGGGAGACAGAACACAGAAGTCACCCTGTCTCTTGTGATAAGTTCAGTACAGTGGCTTGGCTCATGCCAATATATATTAGGAGAGATTTTATATGGGTACTTCATTAAAATTCAGTTTTATAAAAAATGTATTATTTCCTCAATAACAATGTGACTTACAACAAGACTTTCTCCTGCATACTTAATATTATAGGACAAGATTGCATTGCAAATAAAATAGAGTTACACTGCATTTGGCTGAGTACTCATAATAAATCATGTTGCAGACAGTTATCTCTCAAGAGACCATTGTTTATCTAACTGAAGTTTTGTAGGTGGGATCCAAACATATGGTTGGCACACTGAAAGCTGTTGTTGAGGTCCAGAGGACTTGACAGGCTGAATGGGGTGCCTATATGGGCACACTGACAGAAATATCTACAGGTTCAAGCTGACAAGAGAATAATAAAATGCAAGCTGAATTGCCAAAAGCATCATTCTCATTCTTTTTTTTCTTTTTCTTTTTTTTTCTTTTTTTTTTTTTCCTTCTGCATGCGGGTTTCACTGTTCTTCTCCAAGAATTCTAGAATGTTAGCAGAAAGAATTTTCTGGTTCAGATTCCTGGACAGCAATCCACTTCGATAAAAACTATTTACCTTGGCAAGAGGTTTTCAATTTTCCAACTATCGCTAACACGTGTAGCCAACATCTAAACCAACAGATACTTTGTGTTTTAACAGTGTCAAAAAAAACCCCAAAAGAACAAAAACAAAAAAAACCAAACCCTGTGCAAATTAGTTTTGCTCCAAATATCAGTTCATGATCCCCTTGATTTTCAACAACAGATACCAGCATAATGTGTCCCATAAGAAGAAGCAAAATTCACTTTTCATACATCAAATGGAAGCATATTTGGCTGTAATTATTGCAAATTATTTCTCTTTATTTAACATCACACAGGAGAAACTGGACAGTTTCAAAAAGACAAAAGAGCACGGAGTAAGCAAGCCTCTGCAGTCTTCATAGAAGCCTGTCTTGTCTGTTAGTGAAGCCAAATGATTGAATGAAAATAATGCTTCATGAAAAGCAATCAAAGACATCATAATTGTCAACTCAAGATCAATAAAGATCAGATTAGTGCAGTAAAAAATATCTTTGTTAGTCTACTTGGACTTTCTACAATGTGTTCTACTTACAGAATACAGTTTTGCACTCACTCCATAGCCATTAATATCAAAAACCTTTTAGTGTTCAGCAGTTTTGTGAAATCAGTGAAGTCAAAAAAATTATAAAGAGAAGAAACCGTGAAATTAGAGCAAAACAACTCCAGTAATTTATTTTAAATATTTCTTATATTAATCATAGAATTGTTTAGGTTGGAAAAGACCTCTGAGATCATCAGGTCCAACTCTTAATCCAGTACTGCTGCATCCATCACTAAAGCATGTCCCTAAGTGCCACATCTACATTTCTTTTAAATATCTCCCAGGACAGTGACTTAATCACCTGGTTGGGCAGCCTGTTCCAATACTTGACCACCCTTCCCATAGAGAAGTGTTTCCTAATATCCAATCTAAAACTCCACTGGCAGAACCTGAGGCCATTTCCTCTTGTCCTATCACTTGTTACTTGGGAAAAGAGACCAATCCCACCCTGCTACAGCCTCCATTCAGGCAGCTGTAGAGAGCAATAAGGTCCTCCCTGAGACTCCTTTTCTCCAGGCCAAACAAATCAGGATCTCTCAGCAGCTCCTCAGAAGAGTTGTGCTCCAGACTCTTCACCAGCTTCATTGACCTTCTCTGGATGTGCTCCAGCACTTCAAAGTCTCTCTTGTCATGAGACGCCCAAAATTAAACATAGATGAAAAGATTAATGCATATCTTCAGTACCAGAATTGTGAGATAATGGTTTATTACTACTTCAGTTACTAATACATTTTGAGATTAAAATGTTTCATTTTTTTTTACCTGAAAATAACAGATGGTTGTTAAGCAAATGAAAAAAGCCTTTTAAAAAATGTCAATACTTTTTAATGTTAGAAGTCATAGAATCATAGAATCACAGAATCTTAGAACAGTTTGTGTTGGAAGGAACCTAAAAATGCCATTTAGCCCTGCAACGACCAGGGACATCTTCAACTAGATCATGTTGCTCAGAGCATCATCCAATCTAGCCTGAGGATTTCCAGAGTGGGGAATCCACCATCTCTCTGGGCAACCGCTCTGGGTTCCAGTCTTATACCAGATTCACTGTAAAAATTACATCTTTATATCTAATCTAAATCCACTCTCCTTCAGGTATAATAATTTAAATCAGAGGATGCAAAGGCTTTTTATTGTAATTACCTCTGTTTAACGAGACTCATTCCAAACCAGCCCTTTCTTGTGGACATCTGTCGTGACTTGAATTCCTCGTTGCACTGGAGCAGTGAAGCACCAGAGGGAGCTCCGAGACAGACTCAGAGCCAGCGCTCCCCGAAAAGCAGAGGCTCAGCTGGGACATAACTGTGTGGTTATGTTCGTGGGACACGAATTGCTGTGGTTGTGAGGGTTGTGTTTTCCTTCAGTGCTGTCTTTCATTATTATCACTGGTGTAACCTTCTAGTGTTGATAATTTGCTGCAATTTGCAATAGCCACTGGATTTTCGGGTGATAATACAACTGCGTTTTTTTGCTCTCCAGTACTTTGTCAGAAGAGAGCTAAGAGCTGCTGCAGAATCAGGACAAGGCTTCCTGGCTGGACTTCAGAAAACTGAATGATTAAAGATTATTTTGTGCATATGCACAAGAGGCAAATTAAGGCTGAACAAAGTGTTTTAATTCGGGGGCGGGGGGGGGCGGGGCGTGTGCTGGGGAATTTTAGTTTGTTTGTGTGTTTGTTTTTTGCTTCAAAACACTTGACTCTGTGATATTAATGTTGTCATACCCAAAAGAGTCTAAGAGACATATTTCATTTTAGGAAATGAAGCAGGCATTTGTAGCAACATCAGTAGGCCAAAACTGATGTTGAATGCCCAGAAGAGATACTGCAAAACATCAGTGACAACTGGACTCTTTCAGTAACATACCACCTGAAGAAAGTAAGCAGATCAACAAAAAGGCTTGGTTTGCTTGTTCTGAAAATTATGAGGTGCAGTGCATGAGTGGAAAGTCCCATCTTTGGAATTCAGTCTCTTTGGAGGTGGGCCCAGGACCTTTCAGGATAAAGAACCAGGATTCTTTCTTTTTTGCTATGCTTTGTGAGGGTCTTTTTGCAAAGACTTTGTCTCATTTGTACTGCACATAAAAATGCAATAGCAGTTACAGCCCATGGGGAGATGCTCTACAGCAAAGTGGAAGAAATAATTCATCTGCAGATAGAATATCTGCAGAAATGTATCCTTAGAGACTACTGCATTAATGATATGATTTTGTAGGAAAGTAGCAACTACCAAAACTTTTAGGCAAAGAAAATTACCACAAGCAGTCTTGAAAATCTTGGAGTGAGACTGACATAGATCACAGAAGGAACTACTTTATTCCAGCTTATCTCTGTCAGTGGTCAGTGCTAAAAACTGCAATGTAAAGGCTCCTAAAAAGTTTTCATAGAACCTCCTCTAGAGAATTCTTTCCACAGGTTAACAATTGCTTCCCTACACCATGAGAATTTATAGCATTTAGCCTATAGAGTTTTAGCTCAGCACTAAGCATGGAAGCTGGCATCAGAAAATCCTGATTTCTTTTCAGATCTTTTATGTAAATAGAATTTGATCAATAATATCGGAGGGAGCAGAGACAGACATTTATCATTATTTTCAATTTTCAACCAATCTTTCAACTCTGTTAGATCATATATTGAGAAAGAACTTAACAAAAAGACTATAGAAGAAGCCCAACAGTTGACCATTCTGCCTTCTAATGGTTCCCCCACCTAAGTTTAACAGTTCCAAATTTACTCTTGCAGCCTTCAGAGACAAATATCTGAACAAGATGTTAATGCCTGCCTCTCTTACCTTTGTCCATTTTTTTAGACCCTTCCTCAGAAAAGAAACTTCTCTTTCAAATTTCCTTCTGATCTTTTCACTATACTTTTGCCTGAGAAGTTCCTCCTCACCTAAGCTTCTGTGTAAATGTTTGTTGCTCTGTAACAGCAATTCACTGGATAATGGCACCCTCCCAGTTTTATGAATAACAGTTTCAACCAAGCCCTCGGCACAAAATCAACACTCCACATTCAAAGTTTCCATTTGAAATCAAATCTTTAAAATAAAATGCGATTCACATCTAGACAGACTTCCAAGTTAAACAAGCAGTTTTGCCCTTTTTATAATCTCACCCAGGTGGTTTTGGTGTTTTCCCTACCCTCTACCCCTCTCCAGGCATACCACAATATTCTCCTACAGTGCCTCATCTTAATTGGCATTCTCTGTAGGCAGTGCAGTGTGATCCTATCAGCCCTGCCTCCATCCAGGCCTCTCTACAGGGCTGTATAGGCATACCTAAAACAGTGAATACATAATGTGGATTCCAACAGCCTCTTTATCATGAAATCCACATTAAATTCATAAAAGCACTGATTTCCGTAGACACTAGAATACTAGCATAATAATAATAACAATCATTTAAAAATCTAATTTCTCTATTCTCAGACTGGCTATCTCAGAGCTTCAATTAAGTTTGAAAGCATGGCCTTATTCCTTCAGACAAAATCAATGGTCAAAAATATATTATCAATCTGTATTTAATTTTAGGATCTTTCTCAAATGCTATTTTGAGGTTTCTACTCCCAAATGACTGCCGATGGTACTGCATGCTATTTGAATTTTTCTAGTCCTTGCAAAGGCTAAGAATAAAAATTAAATATTTTGTGTAACAAAAGTGTTCTCAGTAGTAAGACCCAGGATTTCATTATCTACAAAATTAAAAATAATATAAAGAAATACTTCAGGATGAATTAAAACTTTGAAAAAAAATCTGATCAGTTGATTTTCCAGCCATACAGCAAAAAATACAGCAAAAAATACAGCAATCAAGGAATGAAACACTCAAGACAGTGCATATTGGTATGATTACTGCATGCCTCAGGTGGTACTCTAAAAATTACAGTCAGTTTCAAATTTGAGCCACCCAAGAAGAAGAAGAATTGCTCCATCAGCATTGCCTGGGAAGTCAGTATGCTGTGGACAAACTAAAACATATTTATTGTATGCATTCAGTTATAAGCAGCTTAGGAAACATGAGAACATGAGCTTTTTTCTTTTCTTTTTTTTCTTCTTTTTTTTTTTT
>VWYP01006012.1:228354-269343 GCA_013400435.1 Pycnonotus jocosus | reverse complement strand
TTTTTTTTTTTTTTTTTTGTGAATGGATGTCATAAAACACACATTTTTGTAGAATGAGACATTGGTAAGGCACAGTGGTTTGAAATTACCTGTTTAAAGAAATAAAGAATGAATAGACATTGAATGTCCGGGATGGGACTTCTAATGTGAGAGATCCCTCTAATGTACCCCAGCTGTGAGCTAATTGCAATCTCCAGCTGAACAAGTCTGAGTTGGACTCAGTTCAGGAAAGGAGAGTTTTCTCAGGAGTGTACCTGAACTCCTGCTTAGTCTTGAGTAGAAAAACAGGTCTCCAATCTTTCCAAGAATAAAATTTAAAGCTCTGCTATCTGACAGGATTGCAAATGGCAATAAATATTTGTGTTTGTGGCATTAGCCCATAGTTACCTTCAGAGCCTTTACTCTCAGTGCTTTGACTTTTAGATTGGAGGAAAAGGGAATGCTGATAGGAGAGAAAGAAGGAGAGATACAACAAAGCTTAGAAAACCCCTGCTGACCTACAGGATCATCTTCTGCTTCTTCCAGGTGGCTCTGAGCAGTTCCAGCCGCTCTCATCTGATCTTAGTTCTCAACAGCTGTAGGGAGTAGAACACAAGATACTTCATGTGCAAGTACTGGAGCAAATATGAAAGTAAAGAAGTCATTTGTATCAGAGTCAAATAGTCCTTCATAGCATTTGGTACAACTGCATTGCACCAGAATTAGTGCAACAAATGCAACAGCAAAAATACCAGGTACTTCTCATTCACTAGAACTTATCAATTTAACAAGATAATAGAAAAGTGGCAATGGCCCCTGCAAATCTCTGTTTTCATTGTGAGTTAACTAAAGTCGAATAATGGGTTTGCTGAATTAAACTCAACTATCAAGTGCCAAAGGACATCCTGGCTTGGCCAGGATTATCAGCATTACTTGATTTTCTACTCTCTTTGGCACAAATTACAGTTTATTTCACTACAATCTATGATTATTTTCTGCATAATGAGCTTAAAAAAATCAAACTTAAATAAATCAGATATTGGCATAAAAAGAAATCTTAGGCATCTTAATATTTATTTAAATTTGCACTCTAAGCTGGGAATTGGAGTCTTATGATAAAGAAAGTAAGAGTCAGGGAAGCTAAGTAAGAACCTTGCTCAGCCTTCACATTCCTGGACAACTTGTTCCAATATTTGACAACTATTTTTGTTAATAACCTAATAGCCTATCTAAACTCCCCAGGCACAACTTTACACCATTTCTTCCCGTCCTACCACTTGTTACCTGGGACCCCCACCTGGCTACAATCTCCTTTCAGGCAGTTGTAGAGAGTGATAAGTCCCTCTTGAGCCTCTTTTTCTCCAGACTAAACACCCCCAGCTCCCTCAGCTTCTCTTCATAAGGTTTGTGCTCCAGACCCTTCACCAGCTCCATTGCCCTCCTCTGGACAAGTTCCAGCACCTCAATATCTTTTTTGTAGCATGGGGCCCAGAACTGAACATAGCTCTTGAGGTGTGACCACTGCCTGTTCCTGCTGGCCACGCTACTGCCGATACAGGGCAGCACACAGGCCTTCTGCTGCTGATACAGCCCAGCACACAGGCTCTATATTGCTGATACAGGCCTTCTGCTGCTGACACAGGACAGGATACAAGCCTTCCATTGCTGACATAGCTCTTGAGGTGTGGCCTCACCAGTGGAATGAACACTGCCTGTTCCTGCTGGCCATGCTACTGCTGATACAGCCCAGGACACAGGCCTTACATTACTGATACAGTTCAGGACACAGGCTTTATATTGCTGATACATGCCAGGACACAGGCTTTATATTGCTGATACAGGACAGGACATGGGCCTTACATTGTTGATATGGGCCAGGACATAGGCCTTCTACTGCCGATACAGGACAGGACACAGGCCTTCTACTGCCGATACAGGCCCTCTGGGCCAACTGGATCCTGTTCAGCTGCTGTTGATCAGCAACCCTAGNACAGGCCTTCTGCTGCTGATACAGCCCAGCACACAGGCTCTATATTGCTGATACAGGCCTTCTGCTGCTGACACAGGACAGGATACAAGCCTTCCATTGCTGATACAGGCCCTCTGGGCCAACTGGATCCTGTTCAGCTGCTGTTGATCAGCAACCCTAGGTCCTTTTCCTCTGGGCAGCTCTTCAGCCACTCTGTCACCAGCATATAGTGCTGCCTAGGGTTGCTGTGACCCAAGTGCAGGACACAGCCCTTAACCTTGTTGAAACTCTTACAATTGGCCTTGGCCCATTAGTCTAGCACATCTAGACCCTTCTGACCCTCCAGCAGATCCACACTCTCACCAAAATTCAAGTGGATATTAACACCATTAACGACCACCCACTGGACCCGGACATCCAGCCAGTTTTTTATCCATCAAATAGTGCACCTTTCCAAGCCATGAGCAGCCATTTTCTTTAGGAGACTGTTCTGGAAGATGATGTCAAACGCTTTCCTAAGTCCAGGTGAACACCCACAGCCTTTCCTTCACTCACTTGTCATAGAAGCAGATCAGGCTGGTCAGGTTGGACCTGTCTTTCATAAACCCAGGTTCCAATCCCCTTGTCCTGCACGTGCCACATGACGACACTCGAGACAACTTGCTCTTTTATCTTCCTTGGCACTAAGGTCAGACTGACAGTGCCCTGGATCTTCATTCCAGCTCTTCTTGTAGATGAGCACTACATTAGCTAACCTTCTGTCACCTGGGATCTCGCCAGTTAGCCAGGACTAATGACAAATGATTGCCTTTAATTAAAATTTTACCTTAATAGAGAGACATTAGACAAATCAATTTACAGCAGACTGACTTGGAGAGAAGAATTAAAATTTTTCACCCTTTTTTAAACTTTCTTAAACATACTGCCTAAGCAAGCCAAGACATCTCACAACAAAATAACTAAATGACAGATTTCAGGCTATTTGTATGTCACCTGTACCATGCTAACCTTGAACTGCCTGCTCAGGGCCGCAGACAAGGATGCAAGGATAAGGATTAAAGGATACGTAGAGGGCCAACAGAAAGGTTTTATTGTTCATAGTTTTATTGTTCACAGCAGTATGAATTTCATGCTCTCATGTAACACTGGATAGAAGGTATTCTTGTACTGCCCTTCTTTCTCCATCAAATTAAAGATTCCAGCCTCTAATGCTCCATCCAGTTACTTTACTAATTCTTCAGGTAAGGAAATTGTGCATTAAATCCATTGTATCCATAACACACATAAGAATGAAATTCAAAGCTGTTACAAACAAGCCAATTACTATAAAATATCACACAACAAGTTAACATCATGCACAAATAAATAAGGAACCATCTTCAACAGTCCACAAGTATGATCATCAGAAAAAGGACAACAGCCATGTTATGGGTGAGTTCAAACGAATGTTTATATGTGTGTCCTGTAAAACCATATTCTTTAGTAGCATTCACATCCATGAACCACAAAAGAGACTGATGCAAGTGCAGTGATGGTACATCCAAATTGCATTTCCTCCTGGGAGACTGCAATCTGATGATCTGTTGAGAAAATCTGCCATCACCAACATGGTAGTTTCATCAGAGGACAGGACACAAAGGGACATGCAGTACTGCAGAACATTTCATTAAATGAGAAGAAAATAACAGCAGTTTTGAGGTATTCTGAAAAGCATAAATAAGTGGGAATTCTGACGCAAACACAGTGTGGACTGACAAATGCACTAGTCAAAAACATCCTCAGCTCATCCCTCATCATATTAGGTACTCTGGTTTGACAAGTAAGAAAGCCTGTTGGGGAAGCAGCTGTTCTTACTCCATCTCACTCTCACTTTCTGTATCATAAGACTCCAACAGCAGGTTTAGTTACCACATTTCAGTGAAATACAGGGCCTCAGATGAGCTGCAGGAACAGGCCAGAAGCAACTTTCAAACTCTATCTTGCAGCAGTTAATTGTGTTCACTTGAACATCTTTTACAGCATTATAGAACATACTGAGTTGGAAGAGACCCACAAGGGCCATCTCTTAAGTGAATGGTCCATATGGGGATTGAATTCACAACCCTGGCATTATTCACACCACGCTCTGACCAGCTGAGTAGACCTCCATTACAGTTTGAGGGCATTTTTCAGCTTTCATTTGTGATGGGCTGGGAACACTCCACAAAATGGGTACTACTGTTCAGCTGATTTAAAAAGCAAGCACTGTAACACCATCCATCTTGAACCCTGGAATCTCTAGGATATGACCATCACTCAGCTGGTTGCAAAAACCCCAGAAAATAGTGACTAATGAACTTAAAGGTTATAGGAGAAGAATAAATGGAAAGCAAAAACAGGGGAAATCTCAAAATATATGTAAAATAAGAGTACTACAAGTAAAAAGAAGTGTATTCAGACCATTTAGTTTTCACCTGCAGTATCCCAAGGAGATTCCTGTTTCCACATCTCAGATTAAGGGTGCTACACTTGTTGTAATCAGGGGTAAAGTAAGCCTTTTTTGCAGTAAATACATACTTGAAATGAAACTAACAATGAGGCCTTACACAGGATTACAGTGGCCTAGGTGTAAAAAAGGCTGAGTTACACATTGGTCCTTCTAGGGAGAGTTTTTAGGAAACTGCTATCTCCAGTGCACAGTCCCCTACTCAGTATGCATGTAGGTACAAACTGTAAACATGTCAACAATGAGTTAAGAAATTGACTGAGAAAATCCCTCAACTGTTGTTTCTTTTTTCTTCACCGTTGGTTTCTTACATGCTGCAAGATTATGAAGTTGCAAGTCTTTTGCTGTAAGGAATTTAATTAAAATCCTGGTTTGAAATAATTTAGCTGCATTATCATCATCTCGCAATTACCCTGTTTAATCCTTACTATGTTAACTAACCACAGATGTTTCCCTTGGCTCATCAGTGATTCTTTCTGAACTTATGTTCCTCTTCAGAGGAGCTGAACCCTTCCTGGAAGGCAGTGCAGAATTTTCATTTATCATGTTTCTCTCCAAGAAAGTGTTGCTGTTGATAAATATCAGGGAACTTGACTGCTTTTGAACATCACATATTCCTGCTCTTTGCTCTGAAATTATGTGTTTTTCTAAACTAAAGCTTGGTTTCATTGACGATAACTTTAATTCAAAAAGATGATCTAAACTGGCAAAGATTGCATGGCAAAGATAAGTATTTTATAGCTTCTCGTGGCATCTTTCAGATCAGGATCTCAGACCTTAGAACATTTATGCTTACTTAAACTTTACCCTTCTGAGAGGGAACAGACATCTTAAAGATGAATAAGTGAAGACAGAAAAAATTTACTATCCATGGAATATGTGCAGCTTGAAAAGAAAATCTGTGAGATTGTGACAATTTGGGAGAAAATCTCTCTTTAAAAGTGTAATCCTGACCTCACAGAATTTAGCAAGAATATTTAATTCCTAACATATTTTCTTTTAATCACACATTGGTTTCAACCCATAAATAGTCAATGCCCACTTGAGAAAAGGGTTTTTAAAAAGCATTCTTAAAAGAAATCCACCACATGTAGTCTCACTTGTTTGCCTCATTCTTTGGTTAATCAGAGGAAGACTAATGGCTCTTCAGACTAAACAGGAAAAAATGGAAGAAAAAAGGTTGAAGAATTCTCTGCAGTTACCCACATCAATTCCAAACTGTCTTTTTCCCATGTCACCTTAGACTTTTGCTATACTGATATATTGATGTACTGCTTATAAATTTACATATCTCCACAAAAGGTACAGAAAATACAAGTGAAGTATTTTTTCAATTTAACAGCAAGACACAATCATTAATAAGCCTTACCCTCATGAGCAGTCAAGTCTATCATTAACTATCTCCAAGGAAATAGAAGTTCTCAGTTTGTTGCTAGCTGTTGTTGTTGCTTTCTATCGAGTTGACTAATGAGAATCAAGTGCAAATAAATTCACCCCAGTATTGGAAAAGAACAAGACCTATATCTTTCTTTTTCTTTAAGTAAGCTATGTCAATGAGAAAAAGAAAACAAAATATCCATATCATGCATTTGAGAAAGGGAGAAAAGTCTGAAGTATAAACTAATGTTATTTTCACATGCCATGACAGAAATAATTACTACAGCACAACAATTACATTTTCTTATACCAGAATACAGTGGGAGAGCATGTTGGCAGTTAGTGATAGGGTATACATTCTTAAATTCCTACTTAAAATCCAAATGTCACTCCATTCATAAACACTGGCAGCAAATGGGATAAAATACATGTTGACAAAAAAACGTCATGCCACACTAGTGTACTTTCCAAAGGAGGGAGAAAGTTGCACTTTGTAATAAAGTATATTTTTGTTTTCATTGGTTATTTATTTGTTAGTTATAATGTTAACATTCAGGCATGGAGAAATATAATACAGTGAAATTATTATAGGTTATATTAACTTGTTCAAGCTGTCATAGGAAAAGAGATCATGTATGAGTTTGTTTGCAAGGATTTAAGGTATCACCTTAAGTATCACCCACAAAATAAAGAAGGAACCATTTCCTTATAAATAACATAGGACTTGACTGCTTCAGCTGGCAGCTGCAGATGGGATGAGAGAGAATTGACTCTCAAACTAGTGTAAAGGAATGTCAGATCTTTACTGAGAGCAGAACTTGTAGCTACTGCCTGAACACCTGCTTAATCAGCCTGTTAAATGATTCTAGTTTGAATCAAAGAGCTCTCAGAAAATCCTGTCTCTGGAAAGAGTAAGATGAGGTGATGCCTTGACACTAGAATAAAAGAATGTGACTAAATTCAACTGGCCATATCAATTCAGTTTTCCTAGTGAAAATCTGGGCTAATTTCACTGAGTTTTGGAAAGTTATACTCACATAACCAAGAGCTGCTGGCTGCCTACCTATGACTGAGGAGGCATGTCATAAGAACGAAAGCAGTCCATTATTTTTATCAGCCACTGACATCATAAACCATTGGCTTCAACTTATAGCAGAGACTAGTTTAAAATTGCAGTTTATTAACAGAAACAAATGACAAATACCCTCCTGCCAATATTAATGTGGATTTTATTTCTATCTGCAAGTGATGATCTCATAATAGGGGTTCATTAAAGAACCCTTTTTCAGCTTTCTCCAGTCCAAATGCTTCTTAGAAGAACGGTCCTCAGAGCTTCTATTTTTTCAGGGTCTCTCAAGGGGTATATGTTTATGTACCAGGTTTTTAGTGCTCCTGAAAAAGGAATTTGCACTTTTGTGATGAGTAGCCCAAGATTCCATTCTTTTATATATATTTATCAATTAAGGCCTACCTGTAAGTAGGACTCACTTGATATAAAACTTGCAGATCTGTCTTTTGGCTGAGTATCTGCTTAGAGCCTGAAGGCCCTCAAAAGGACAGAAGTATTTCTTTGAAGAAATTTTCAGTATTTGAAATTGCTGTCAGCAGATGTTGAAGTATTTTTTTGCTGTTTTTTCCCTTGCAAGTGTGAAGGACCTTAAAGCCATCAAGCACAAGACTCAAACAAAAAGAGAGAGTTTATACACAAAATGTGTGCGTTACAAAACTCCTTGATGCTCATAGTGACAGACAGAAGTGCACATAGGTATAAGAAGACACTGACATGTACATTGACAAGAAATTCACAAGAGGTATTAAATGCACAGAAACCATTTCTGCCTCAGGAAGTCGCTCTGCCACAAGCCATTGTCAGCAGAGATCCTTCTCAGAGCAATTTTCATTGTATCATTCCTCTAATCCTATCTTTTTTTTCCTAGACAGTTTGAGACCATTTGAGACCATTGTTCAAGACAGGAGAGTGACCTAATACAGCCTCAATTCTCTGATGTCTATTGGCTTGTTTTCATATGCAAACCATAAAATGGGCTTTAAAACAACAAATACTGGAACAGATGCTTATGTCATGGCCTGGTTCTCCTCTCTTCCCAAGACTTATCTGTTCTGTAGATCAAGTGAGATACCTTCTAAGTCCAGACCCTTTTCAGTTTCTGGCCTTTCTTTCCTTAGAAGGAATTAAGAGGGAGGACAAGCCCTCTTCTCTCTTGGTTGTGTAACTGTCTTCAAATGTTTACCAAGATATAGCTTATCTCTGGCAGTTTTTCTCTTCATTTGCTTTTCTTACAGCCCAGTGTTTAACTAAACAAACAGCCCAACAGTCATCCCAACGGTCATGTCAACACAGAGTATTCATTAACTACTTTTGCAGCTCCTCATCCATCACTGTGGATATCACTGCTTGACCTGGACATGGAAGTCATTGTCTTTAAGGACAAGCATCTGTGTGGTTTCATGCTCATTCAGCTGTGTGGGTTTGAAGTGATGATAAGCACAGCTGAGCTTATTTAAATGTGGAAGATTATAATCTAAACCACACTCCAAATACATAGATTCAGATCTTCATTTTTAAGAAGTGCAATTAACTACTGAAAATGAGCTATCAAAGGATGTCAGGGACTGCCTGTTTCCTGGAAACTTTATAGCTAGTTAGATGGGAATGGTTTAGTCAAACATGTGAGATACAAATGTCACTTGTATCACAGGAGGAAAGGGGGTAAGGAGATTGACGCTTTATGCTTTACCACAGGTGACATTAAAATGATTCATTTTGGCCTATATAAAATATCTCGATTTCAAAACCATGTTCTAGTGGAGCAACCATCCCTCTAGTGCTTCCATTTTAAGCCTGATGACTTGGATCGTTTATAGACCTTGTTAAATCTTCAATCAGATTACATAAATTGGTAAAACCAAATATGAAATAAGAGAGAAGGTAGGATAGTCTTTCCATTTTGCTTTTACTTATGTCTTTTATAGTTCTTTTTATCTCCTGTTAAATCACTGACCTGATAATAAATTTATCATTTAAAAAGTAGTATCTGGTCTATGAGTCCAAAGATTTTTCTTTTTGAGCTGCCATAATCATATTTTTAAATATTTTCTTGTGATTAATTACTTACTTGTCCTACAGTTCCTCATTCAAACACTGCAGTGTTTATGAATTTTCAAGCAGCAGCTGTAACCGTACTTGATATCAGAAACAATACATGTAATTATAGATGTACTTTTACCAATAAAATCCCTCTTCACTACCTGTCAAGTTCAATAAAATACCAGCAATTCTGCAGATAATGTGGCATGTAACAGTGGGAGGTTTCTAACTGTATTTTTCTTGCATTTTGGAGTTGTGTATGATGAAACAGAATGAAAAAATGCCTTTCTTTTTAAATTTTACTGTAAGTGAAAACAGTGCTTGCACCTGCAACACTACTCAACACTTGTTCTTTAAACCCTCACATGAGGAGAGAGATCACCCTTCCTCAGCTAAGTGCTCCAGGTATAACCCAACTGGAACTAACTGCACTGGACTGGGTGGGACCAGGGACACAGCTCCATATCCCAGTGTCTGGTGTCTTCCAGGCACCCAGGACGGGCCTGGGGAAGTGGCAAGTCCTGTGCCAATTAGCAGAAAAAATTGATGAGAAAGATCTAGAAATCCACAGGGAGTAAAAAAAAGGAAATTGCACCATGTACATAATAAATATGGCATAATGGAAATAGAGGCATAAGTTGGGTTTTAATAGCAGGTTATGAGATTTATTAATATATCACTAATCTGAAATATTTTTTCCTTTTGAAGAGAAAGATTATATGTAAGTTTGTTCTACAAACTAAAAAAACCAAAATTTACACACTTGTCAAAGCACAATATCCAAAGGAATCCCAACTCAAAGACTATTTTCTTACTTTCAACTGTTAAACATATTGTATTTTTTTCTCTAAAACTCTGAAAAAACAAATATTTCACAATGTCCATAGCAGAAAATATTTAATGCGAATAGGTCCTTGAAGTGTAATGTAAGTCCATGGCAGATATTCCAAAACAGTCACATATTGAAAAACATATTTATACCTTCTCTGTAATGATGTACAGATAATAAATGTGCTTTACTTCTGTATTTTATTAAATCTTAAGTATTCATAGATGAAGCCATGCTGTGCAGAGTTCTCATTACAAAAATACCATTTAGGGAAAAGCATTTTTCCTTTGTACAGCCAAGAGGGAACAGCTTGGCACAGTAAGAGCTGGAGAAGCACTAATTTGTTATTCATCCATACACTTAACAGTGATAACTGTTTTCTGACAACAAGCTCCTTGCCAGACATGCCTCTTCTTGTGAGTCTGACCTATGCTTTTTAACCCAATGCACTAAATTCAATGCTGGGCAAAGCTCACAGGCCTGTGCATTGACATGTTGGGGTTTGATTTGTTTGCTCTAAAGGCAAAATTTCTGATCATTGGCCCAAACAGTGCTCTCCATCAGTGAGAAATTCACCCTGGTGCACTCTGGCCAGTACCCAGTCAGCACACATGACACCAGGGCAGTGGAGGCTAGAACAAGGTGGGGGATCCTCAGCTGGAGTGTCACTGCAGCTGCTGTGCCACTGGCTGCAGGGATCCAGCACACGAGTCACCAGGCACAGGGTCTGCAAGGCTGCAGAAAGAGAAGGCAGAAACACATCTATAGCCTTCTCCTGTAGAGCTCTGTTGTGCTGATGACAGTCCCTCTGGACTGTCCCTGCCCCAGCGTGAGAGGCCTGCTGCCACAGTCCTTTAGGGGTGTATATATGCTCCCCCGCAGCAGCACTCCATTCTGATTCCAAAATACACCTGCTGAGGGGCCCATGGGCTCCTCTAGCTGCCCGAAGTTGTGGCACACAACTTTGTTGTGTGGGTGTTCATGCCAGTCCCAAAATCATCCATGGCTTTCACAAGGCAGTTCGTGGCCCCCATAGCCTCCCTGCCACTCATGGCCAGCAAAGCATCTGTGAGACAGCCGAATCAAAGAGCAAAAGAAAAATGGCACTTTCTTAATGGCAGGATCAAGCAAAGGAGTGTGGTTGTCCCATGGTCACCCAGCTCAGGGACATGGCTCTCCCATGGTTACCCAGCTCCTGCTGTGCTTCTGGAGGCATTCTCCATAGCCTGTGCTTCAACACTCCTGAGCATTTCAGGCTTATTCAGTGGTCCCAGCTGATGTCTCATGGCCTCAGGAGGGATTACTGAGAAGGAGAAGTGTTAGTGGTTTTTGATAATCTGGAAATTAATTACATAGTAATATAATTTATTGCTAAACTAGGACTGAAACTATTTTGTCGTGGCTGGTGTACAGTACTGCGAAGCTGCCAATGTCACTGACATATGATGTCATCTTCTGGGCCAGAGAGAAGCTTTCAAAAGTAGACTCTGAAATGACAGGTTTTATTTTAATAATTCTTCACAGTTTTCTTCATGGTCAAGAATGCCTTTTGTGAATGATCACATTGTGGGGATAATTAGAACAATATGAAATAAATGGGATGAGTAAATGTGTTTTTCTAACAAAAATCAGAATTGAACAAGGAGTTCTCTTTTGTGACTGGGTTTCTACATACAGCAAGCGTGTTTATAGCAATACGGATGGCTTGTGATTCAACCTTAATTTAAGTTTCTGGCTGGATTATACTCTGTATCAACAGGAATTATAATTTTAATACCAGTCCTGTATTTAATTCCAAAACTGGTGGAGTTGTGTGTTTGTTTATATATTTTGATCCAAGATAAAATCTCAATGACAGTAAATAAACAGTGTCATGAAATCACTATTTATTTATCACTGCTAAGAGAATTCATTTTGTGTAGAACTGTTTTGCTAAAAGGGTTTTTAAGGGTTTTGTGGGTTGGTTTGAGTTTGTTTTCTGTTGGGTTTTTTTTTGTTTGTGTTCTTTTTTTTTAACAAGTATTTTAACGTTATTACCATGTTACTGAAAATACTGGCTTTGCACTGAATACTGCTCTAACTTGTGTCCTCCTGTGTAACAGACTTTTAGTTAGTAAACACATTTTGAATGTAAGGGTTCCAAGTACTGCTATTTGCTTACAATCTCACCTTTGGGGAAAATATTTATTGAGGTAGGGCATCCTGTGGAAATTTTCTTTTCTCCTTCTGTAGAATATATCAGTTTAATAGTTTTACTCTACTATTTTGTTCTGCTATTTTTACAGGTCAATTATTGCATATAGATACATAATGGGAATATATAACAGGAAAAAGGAAAACTTGCTTAAACTGTAACATTAGTGGTACCCAAGGACAACTGGATATGACTGAGCTATGAAATTTGGAAATAACCTTAGTTTCAAAATTTTAACCATCAGAAAACCAAGGTTGTGCTTATTTTTGCAATAAATGATGGGGGGCAAAGAAACAAATTTATTTTAAGACACAAACTGGCAGAAAATTTTGACAACAGACGAGTTTTTCTTGGAGGAGGAGGAAATAGGATTTCATGTGATAAATGAAATGGGTTTCTTCCATGGTAGCAATTTTCAAACTAACCTGTGCAAAGAATCAAGACTTTTCTGAGTATGAACTAGGAGGCCATGTTTTCAAACCCTTCAATCTCCACAACTAAAGGACCTGGGTACGGCCTTGAAATGGACTTTTACAAAGGCTTGTGAAAAGGACGGTGGAAGACAGAAGTGTCACAAAGACACAAAGATGGGAATTCACATTTCATTTACTTGAGCTCAAAAGAGCCGACGATGTCTTAAACAGTCTGTGCTAAGGATGTCAACTATTGTAATGAGGAAGAAGAAAAAAATGGATCAAGATCACTCCAGGCAGACTAAAAGCTCTCTAGTGTCTTCAAAATACAAGGAAGCACCCAAATAAGGCCAGATTGCAACGTGTATTAACTAATAGCTAAAGGACTTAAGCCCACTTCACAGAATAAAATATCACTTGCTCTTGTTAGTTATGTCAAAGGTTATCAGAAGATAGTTTTAGTTGAAATTGTGAAGCAGAGGCTATTCATTCATCCATCTCTGTTGTGCTGTTTCTGTTACAGGTCTGGAAAAAACGTTTTTCAGGAACCATGCCTTCTCTTCTTCTGTATACACCAAATCATTCAGACTCCAGAGATTAAAGGAAAAATAGTTTATCATATATAAAAACTCCCTGTTTAAAACATGGCAATTAAGGTTCATATTCAAACAGAGGGACTACCATTTGGAAAATCATCTAGTGTTTTCTTAAAGCTACTTAGGCAAACAGTGTGGAGTCACTGACACTTGAGAAAATTATGCAAATGTCTTACCCAAACACTGTTAACCATAAGCCATGTACTTGTACTGACCTCCTTTCAATGAAGAACAGTGACCACACTTCATCAGCAAAAATTCAAGTGTAGGCAAGTAAACTCCCTAAAAATTTGGCATCTCTGAGCTAGAAAGGAAAATTCCACCACTTGCACTTATCTGAAATTTAGCTGTCTCACATAAAACATGAAGAAAAGTGAATAGTACATGTAGGAGCTTACTGACCTTTCCTCCAGCTTGAGGAAGGAGTCAATTTATGTTCTGAAACAGCTAACTAGCTCTTCTCATGCGTCAGGTTTTTTTAATCTGTCCTTTGTTCAATATTTCTTTGCAAGTGCAGAAGTGAAAATTTTTAAAATACAAACTACAGAAGTAAGCATTTGCACTACTATAGATCCTTCCACTAAGTGATGTTACGAAGAACAAGAGAAAATGCCCTCAAGTTGTACCAGGGGAGCTTCAGACTGGATATTGGGAAAAACTTCTTCAAGAGTGGTCAAGCACTGGAACAGACTGCCCAGGGAAGCAGTTAAGCCACCATCCCTGCGGATATTTGTAGATGTGACCCTCCGGGACATGGCCTAGTGGTGGACTTGCCAGTGCTGGTTTAACAATTGGACTCAATGATCTTAAAGGCCTTTTCCAACCTAAACTGTTCTAGGATTCTAAGATGAAACATTACACAAAGTGCCCACAGCCAGCAGGAGCCTGGGGAGCTGCAGCTTATGCAGCAAACAGCCCATGTTAGAACCAGTCCTGTACAAACAAACATGAGATGAAGGACTGCACTGTAGGAGAACAAATCTACTTTTGAGGCAAGGTCGTGTGGCGAGATTAATTATGAGACATGCAAAACCATAAAACTTGGTAATACCTAATAAATTGTTAATGGAAGCAAGTGGGGAAATTACTGCTATCTTGAATTAGTGTTTTCAGCTGTGACAGAAGTACAGAATCTCTCGTTCAACAGAATCATTATTGAATAAGTCAATGAACCATGTAATAACAATGCTTGTCCCCTTGCATATTTCATCCCCAGCAGAGGTGTTCAGATAAAATTTCATGCACAGAAAGCAAAAGCTCTACTCTTTCATCAACAGACAACATCTTTGTGATGTGATTGCATTTCCCTCTCGACAGCAATGCACATATCACAGGGTAGCACTTTCCTTGCTGTAGGTTTTTTCTCATGAAAAAGCCAACAAGAACTAAATGAAGCATAAACCTTAGGATATCTGCCTGTTAATATAGCTTACCATTTCAGGTCCTCTTTCTGAGTCTCCATTACTGTCTTTCCTGACCCTTTTCTCTCCCACAACATCATGGTGCTGAAGCATGTCAGTGTGAATTGTGAGGCTAAAGACCACATTTCAGAATTAATCCTTGCTGAATGCAGGGCATGAATATGATTTTCTTCACAAATACATCTTCAATTAATTTTCTATACAAATTTAAGCAAAACTTTTTCCTGATTCCAGAACTCCATATGTAAATTTTCTCAATACATTACCCCTGGACTGACAACTGATACAGTCATTGATAATGTGTAAACACCAAGGTAATTCATGCCAAGTTAGACAGAGATGCTAGGAACACATTTTGCATCTATGTGTAACCAGCTTGAGAGACTTGTGACTTCAAACACAGCCGCTTCTTGCATTGGGTTTGAAGCTTGGTTTGCTTCTCCTCCCACTTGTCACAGAAGGCTGTTGGATTGCAATGAGCCTCTTTTCAGTTACTGCTGGACTTCCATGTCTGTGGGCTGCAATGGGTGTGGAACTGCAGCCTCAGCCAGTGTTGCCAATGTTGCTAATGTTGCTGTTCTGCCAACCACTTGGGGAATATTTCCACCTCTTCTTTGCATGAAAAAGACACTGTTAATTTCTCAGGAAACACAAGAGACAGAACTCTTGTCCAATATTCTTTATCTAAGAAAATTAAATAAGTGCTGTTGTTTTTTGTATATTTTATATATAGATATATATATATACACATAAAAGAGAAATTTGTTATCTTTTTATTTGCTGGATCTTCCTTGTATTACAGTTACAATTGGCAGTTAACAACAGACAAATTAAGCCAGCTATAGATTTTTGGTTCTCTTTCAAATCCAAAGAATAAAAAATTTATGATGCTGTTCTGGAATCAGTCCTAAACATACATTCTTAGACTTGTTTTAAAAGAATTCTTTATTCCAAAAATAACTCTATATTCCAAACGTTTTGACTTAGTATATACTGCCCATATTAAAAGCTTACACAGCTTTTAAAAGCTTAAGTTTTGCATATTTCCTTTGTTTCAGAAAGATACTGTACAGCTTTCATTGTCTCTGTAACAAATAGGTTGATTAAAATAAAACTTGTCAAGGCAAAGTTGTAAAATGTGATTCATGGCATAATGACTTTAAAATCAAATTCAGATCCCATGTAAGTAGATGCACAACTACATTTTTTGTAGCAATGACTCATACCAGATCTGAATTTGGCTCTCTGTTAGAAACTGAAATCTTGATACCTCCATTACTGCAACATCAGCCAATTTTGTTTCCTCTGTAAATTTTGGTGGATTCTGTGTTTTAGAGCTGTCTTAATTCAGCACAATAGAAGGGTGCACAAAATCTTAAGGCACAATATTTGGACAAAGAGCACCTGGCACAGAGTTCCTGTGAGATCTTTGTCTCTGGAAGTATTTCTGCTTGAAGACCTGAAAATTCAAACAATAGGTCTTTCTATTTTTACTGCTTCTGACTCTGGGGTGCAATCCAGACCTCTAATTTGAATTTTTCTAGTTTGGTGTCTAGGCTTGTGTAAAGGTGTTTGAGGAGAGTTACACAGTTCAAAACACTGTTCAGTACCTGTCTGAACAGTGATCCAACTTAAATATCTGTATCAGGAAGCTGGCTTGACCATGTATTCAACAGAGACAGCTATTTCTTCTTCCTTTCATTGACTTCGGTTAAATAGTTGAAGTGAGTTACAACAATATGTCCTCAGAAGCAGCAATCCAAAAGCCTCTCTTCACCTGCAGAAAAGCCACACAGAGCTGGACCACAAGTTCCAGTGATGGAACTTCTCCGGACAGTTTTTCCTTGGTTTCATTTAGGCTCCAGAGTCTGGAATTCCTTCCCTTTCCCCAAACCCGTGTTATGTACCTAAAGACATCCTTCCCAAGAGCTTGGCATTTGCCAGCTGCTGCTGGCTTTTTAAAGCTAGCTAGCAGAGGAAGCTGTGTGGCAGGCCCTGCTCTCCATCAAGTTGCTGAGTGACGAACATTCTCAGCCTCCACATGTCCAAACTACCTTTTGTCAAAGGAATGGCCTCTGATTTCTGTAAAGACAGACGTGTTTTGTGCTGAGAAAGAGGGAGCCTGACCCTACTGCATAGGGCCTGTATCTATGAGAGAGGAGTTTTTGTCTCTACGGCCTATTTCAATATAAAGTGGGGGAGAAGAACTCCACTTTCTGTAAGGTGAGCGCCTCAGCCAGCAGGTGACAGAACCAGGGGTCCCTTCACATCTGGTCTGGCCCTATGGATGCTCTGTTTTTTGCTTCCTACAGAAACACAGGCATCATCTGCTTATACACTTGTAGTCAGGTAACCTTTCTGAAACAAGCCTTAAACGAGCAATTTTCAGGATGGCAATTGTTTCTCAACAGCTAAAGCTTTCTATTCAGTCCAAATGCAGTAGCATTCAGATTCTGATCTGGATGATCAGCTATACAAACATGTTTGTTTATATTCTCAAATCCCCACTGTCATGATGTAACCAATGTTCTCAAATACTACTATAATGCTATCAGAGTAAATAAGGAAAGGGAAGCACAACTTCCCCATGTAGTTGGAACTACATGCTCTTTAAAGTGCTTTCCAACACAAAATGTTGTATGTTTCTAAAATTACATTAAATTTTCATAAATTTATCTTTACAAATGCCAATTTATTTTATAAAGGTAAGCAATACAGTAAAATACGTAATTGTCTATTAGCCATTTTTAGCAAATGAAATATTAAAGGGATAAACAGGGCTAATATAATGTATATGTATATAGAATATCAATATATATTTGTATATATGAAGTAGATTAATATTGATTTATGCTATTATGTATTAGTTTACACAATACCCTTTTATATAACTATTTATGAGTATTTAAAACTGTAGTAAATAGTAATGCTGATGTAAAGCACAGAAATAGTTATGCCTTCAGGTCTGCAAATTCCAACAGATTGTTCCCACAACACCAACTATTCCCACAGCCTAACTATTTTATGGTGCGACATTTTTTGATTGTAATTTAGAAAGAAAAACAGAAATAAAAAGGCTATTGAAGTATTGTATGAGTGAGTTAACAGTATTGTAAGATTCTGGCTTCTGGAATTTCCTGAGTTTTGAGTGCCTGACTTTATGACTTGGTCCTGCACCAAAGCTAAAAATTTCTTTATAAAGAAAAGAAGGAACAAAACACAGCATATTTTCTTTGGGGTTTTTCTACATGCTTTTGACTTCCTCAGTACATCATATAAATTGCCTAAACATAACCTTACACCTCTTTGTCTAACATTGGGTAAACAGAGAGATAACAAGGAAGCCTCAGCAAACAATAATGTCATACACCATATTGCAGAGCACAGTGTGCTTCAGCTAGCTAGACCCACTACTTTTCACCTACTTTCCATCTGCTGCTCTCTTTAATCCTCATGCATTAGGGCATGCCAATCTGTTCTCTAAATCTTAGTAACTCCTTGCTTCCATAAAATTCAGACTTAAGTAAAAAATGCCTTTAAGAATGTGACATGCAAAAGTGGAAGTATGGCTCTGTGAATCTGGACAAGGCAATTTATATTTGCTGTACTTCCCTTTGTGTTCAGTCTTGCCTCTTGTCTGTTTAGACATGTGCAAGAGCTCTGTGCACACTTCTGACTAATGCTAAAGCATCAAGGCTACCTCAAAGTTGGTGCACAGACTACAGGTGTCATAATCTCCAGAAACTCAAACCCGACCAGCTGTCTACCTGATCCAAGCACCTTCCCTGACTTTCAAGATATTGAGACGCAATGCATGCGAGCCTCATGTAGTGTTATTTTTCCCTCTGCTTAATAAGGAAGGAGGCCCAATACAGACTCCTAGAGTAAAAGAAAAAAAAAAGAGGGGGCTTAGTTTGTGGCCAGACTAACACTCATTTAATGGGGCACATCATTTAATCTCCCCAAGGATAATGTCACTGTGGACACATGTGCTTGTCATGCACCTTACAGAAAGGAGCCCCAGCTGCTGCAGCTCAACAATGAATCAGGAACACACTCAGAATCAAAGTGGGGTTGGATTTTTTTTTTAATGGATTAATTGAAAATACGAAACCTGCTTACTCTCTTTTTTTTTTTAACTTTTTTTTGTCAAATAGCTTCTGTTGGACCTCATACATATACAGCTCAGACAGACAACCAAAGAAAACATCATTGCTATTTCCATATACGTGCAAGGCAACCTTTAAATTAATTTAAAATGGGTTCAAGGGCTTCTCTCCTTGAATAGCATCAGAGTCCTTACAGCAATACTGTGTAATCCTCAAATGTGCTTTGTTTTACTGACACAGAAGATATAAACCAGACTAGAGAGTGGTCTTAGATTTGATGTTTATTGTATGGGTCCCACATAAAGATATGAAATATATCTGATGCATGACATGAAAGCAAATAGTAAACGAAAACTAGAAGTTTGCTTCTGTACCCAATCATAACAGTATACAGACCTACCAGAAAGAAAATAAGCCAGGCTGAAAAGAAACTTTACAAGCACAAAAGCTTCCTGCACAAAGCGCCAAAGGCAGCATATGTTCTTCTAAATCTCATCCTATTTTGAGGAATTTAATCATGGATAAGCCTTTTGCTGTCACCTGTACAGAAATCAATGTACAGAGTACTTCAGGGCAGTGACAAGAAGTAGGATACCAAACAGTTGAACAAGCAGACATTAATCAAACCAGGGATCCAAACTTTTCCACAGTAAAATTTTATCCACGCTCATCCTTGAGGATGGCAAGTTTAATTGTTGTTCAGTAACATTCATTTTCATGTGAAATATTTCAACTTTGGGCTCTCATTTACCCAGTATAGAAACTACACAAGCATAAGTGGCAGGCATCAGAGAATAAACCTGTGGTAGAACCATGGAGTTGTTTCCAGAGCTCTGGAGAGTCTTCTGGTTTGATGAGGGTGCTCAAAACCCTCTTACACTGAGATCACAATTTTTTCTCTGAAAAGTAGTGTTTTCCTGCCTCAGAGGCACGCCAGAGTGGAGTCCTGGAGGACCACTGACATCTGGTGGTCATTTCACTCTAAAGAAGGCTAAGTCTCATACAGTTAATTTTACTGTGACTTGATCAAATTACATTTTACAGGTGGTCTGACAGAAATACATGCCAGGGAAGCATTAAGTTACAGGTCTTACTCTGTGTTTATTAACTTCGTGGAATTTGATAGCTACAAGTAAATGCAGATGAACTGCAACACACAAACAACAAACTCAGTTAAAGCTGCCAGTACATTAATAGTATTGTTGGATTAAACCCACTCTAGAGATAATAAAGCTTTTCTAAATAGAGCATATTTAATTCAACAAGTTCTTGAGAACCACTGGATCATGAAATAGAATTATATAAAACTGTCTTTTTGACAAATAAAAAAAGTGCATTGTTTCCAAGGTAAGATGTTTCTTATTACTGAAAATGAGTAATGAGATTTAGGTCTACTTTTGCTAGACAACTAGCACAATATTAAATAATAAGCAGGCATATCCAATAGTTTTATCCATACTGATATGTGTTAGATGGTGAGACTGCCCAGACAGAAACTGCCTCAGTTCTCTCCTACAAACTCAAGACAATCTTGTCACCTAAATGCAGTTGTGCAGTGAGACCACAGCCACCAGCACTGGACCTAAAATGTACTTAGGCCTGTTAACACTGCTTGTTGATAGGCAAAATTACTTAAAGCTATGCTTTGTTTGTTGCAGTTATGTACAACTTGTAAACAAAACTCTGAGGCTTTCAAACATTCATCAAACATACAAAAGTCTTACTAAACTGGCATGAGAATTTTCAGCGCTTCCTAAATTCTTTTTTGCTGCAAAATGATTTAAAGTCTACTTTCAGGTAAAAGTACGTTTCTTGTTGAAACAGGAGCTAATTATTAACTAGCTTAAACTAAAACTAAAATTATTAATTAGCTAAAACTCACAGCATCTGTTGAGTTGTAGGACGTAATCAAAATGGTTTTCTACACCTTTCCTCCACGCCACAAGAGTGCAGTTTTGCAAAAAATCAGCAGTACAAATTGTCTCCAAACTTACTGTGTATTTTACTCACCATCAACATTACCCCTAGTCCATAAGTAAACACAGGCATCATCTGCTTAATGATTGCTAAATTTCAGCTTTACCTTCAATCTAGGCTACCTAACCAGACTGACAGATAGTGAACTATTTTTAATTACTTATACAAAAAGGCATTGCTCTGCATGTATTTCCTAGTTAGCTGTGGCACATTGTGGGCAAGCATTTTATAGAGAAATGTGCAATTGCTAATGCTGCCAAAAAGTGTGCAAAAAATAGGCAGTGCTCAGAGTGAAACACAAAAAGGTACACGGGACACTCTTATGGAGGCAAATGTATCAAGCCACCCCAATGAAAGCAGCAAATGTGCACCAAGATGGTTTGATTTGATTCTGACAGAGTTTGTGGCCGAACCCAAAAGGCTTTCCAAAGTGTCAGGTGTTTTGCTCTCATTTGTACTTCAGCAAAATTCTAGTATCTGTTGTCCAGTGATGCTTCTGCAGAATTTCACCTGTGTGGTGCACAAATCATTGATGTTCTTACCTGTTTCAGGTCTTTTCCTGTACTGCTGCATGAATATAGACTGACAAAAGTGACTTCACAAAATTACTTTTTAACACATTCCTAAAGGTCTAACTGCAAATCAATAGACCATAATCAGTACAGAGAAATTTGCTCCTGTGCACAACAGGCACAATGTTCCAATTAAATCTTACTCTGAGCATTTAAAATAAGAGCTATTTTCAGTGTTTTAACAACGCTGGTTTCTGCACAATAATGCATTTCATCTACAGTGAAAAGCTGTCACATTGCTGTATATCTAATAAATAAAAGCATTTTAATTAGGTCAGCTACTGGGTGAAGGAGACAATAACTACTTTGACAAAGCACTGGCACAGTCATAGGCCCTTGGCTGAAAAGAAAGTCTCTTCTTTCCATTGTCATCCCCCTAACCATATTTCTGAAAAATATCTCAGCATTGCCAACCCAATTATACAGCAGCAGGAGATGATTACTCTGCAACAACGTTCTAATTCAAAGACATCATCGTTCTTCAACGTTTATATTTTATTGAAGATATTTTCCTGGGGGGTAGAGATGCCCTTCACTCAGCACCAGGGATAGACAAGGTCTAAAAATAATTTTGCCTGGTTCTAATTGATAGCACCATGTTAGCAAATCTCTTCCGAAGACACAGGAAAGCAAGATAGCCCAGCCCTGCCAGCATGCTGACCAGCAGGGTGGTGCCAAGAACCCTGGGAGCCCTTTTCTTGGCCACACGGAATGCTGTTGGCAGGACAGCAGAGATTAATATATTGTTGACGTGTCCCAAAACTTTGTAAAATGCTTTTCTCTTCACGACACGCTCATAATAAGCTTCCAAGTTGGGCCGCTTTCCATTTCCCCAGTTTCTTCTTGCTAATCCCAGGAACTTCAGGCGATGTAATGTGACAGCAAGTGACACATCTGCCAGACTGAAGAAATCACCACAGAGCCAAGGCTGATTTCCATCTTCTAAGCAGAGATAAAGCATGAAGCATTAGGAACTAATGGAATATAAGCACATTTATTTTCTTGCTACTTCAAAGTACCATCTAATAATGAGCAACAACACTTCAGCTGAAATATTACTTTAATCAATGAACATTTTACTAATCCCTGTCCACTCTTTGCACAATATTGTAGTCTTGGGCTCAGCAGCCTGGCCTACATTCGTTAAGGAAAAAAGATCCACATTCCAGGTTTATAAATTAAAACCCACAGTAAACACTTATTTTCCTCAACTACATTTCTCGAATCTGGATTAAATTAAACAGGATTGGAAAGGAGGAAGGCAGTTTAGCTTTTACTGAAAAGCTTTCACTTGTCTAAAGAATTTATCATCTTGCCTGTGTCACTCAGCTCTATGGCATTCACTCAAGAACTAACTCCAGCTAACTTGTTGGAGGCTTTCAAGTCAAAAAGAAATGGATCAGGTGACTGACTTGTACCAAACATAACAGCCCAGTGAGATGAGAGAATTTGTCCACCTGCCCCTCTTTTGTGTTGCTTAGACCCCGAATATTGGGGATTTTACAGTGAGATGTTTGAGAAGTGACAAATATTCACACTGCTCACCACTAGTCAGGAGCACAGTTGGAGACCCCAGGTACCCTCTCCAGTCAAAGGAAAGAGAAGAAACTTCCTGGGATGGCTTAGAGCAAGCACTGCCAGGCAGCGTCACACTTCGCTGTGAGGGATCTGAACCACCACCACCTGAAAGGGCTGACATGTATTGACTATACCAAGAGCTTTTGAAACCCAGGATATGAAACTTGATAGCCAGCACAGCTATCACAGCTGCCAGCATAAGTACTCTGTTCCAGCCTAGATCTGGAATAGGGAGGACTATGCTGTTCCCATCTAATTTGTAACTTTTGCAGTTCATCCCACACAGCAGGCATGCAAAAGTGCTGGCACGAACACTCAGCAGCACCCCTCTGGAAACAGAAATTTTGCAATCTCCTTTCCAACACATTTTCCACCAGAGAAAAGCAACAGCTTGGCACAAAGGTGGTACCAATCCATTTTGACTGGTTACACAGGTCTGGAAGAAAGGCCTCTGTAGAAAAGGAGTGTATCCTAAGTTGCTGAAAAGATGCCTGGGAATTCATCCAGCGCATTAAATAAGATGATGGAAAAAACCAAAGAATCTATCCTGTGTGAAAAAAAGATGCCTGCAGAGGCAGCAGTAGCAGGGATTCAAGATTTTGCAAGAGAAGCAGGAGCTCTGACTTTGACCAGGACTTGGAGAAGCACAGATCACAAACCATCAAAGGGGGAATATCTCAGACGAAATTCCAAGAGGCAATAGCCCCATGTTTTACAAAATCCTGTAAATTGTGATCCAAATAGTTTTCATAAGATCATCAATTATGTATCAGTTGACTCCTTGGAAAGTCTACTTGGCACAGAAAGGAATGGGACTGCTGGAAATGGTGGCAGACATTTGCTGAAAAAAATCCTTCCATCCTTTATGAGTTAAAATACTTTCTGTGACTCTTTCACCGCTGAGCCAATATAAAACTTAATCTAGATTTTCAGCTGCTGGTTCAAACCTACAGTTGTGATAATCATTGTAACCAGTAATTATTACAACAGCTATTTATAGAGCTAAATGCAAAAGGTTATTGATTTGAGCAGATGCAGTTGATATTGACTGATGCTTCACACAGTTCCCAGTGAAGTCAGGGGAAGGACTCCTATCAGCACCATGGGAGTTGAACCATACTGTGAATAAGCAGAAGGCTAATCCCATTTAAATAGAATTTAGGATGCTGACATGGTTAAATAAATGCCTGTGAGTATAGGTCAGGGGGAAGGTCAGCATGGCAGATGTCCTTGTAGGAGTGTGTTACAGACCTGCATGCCACTATGAAGAGGTAGATGATGCATTCTACAGAAGTCTCTCAATTTCCAGCCCTTGTACTTGTGGGGAACTTCAGCCTCCCAGATGCCTGCTGAAAATACAACACAGTGGAGAGAAGGCAGTCTAGGAGATTCCTGGAGTGTGTAGAAGAAAACTTACTCTCAACTGGAGAAGGAGTCATAGGTAATGTGGTGGTCAGTTGCCACCTTGGGCACAGCAACCATGAAATTATGGAGTTTTCAGTTCTGGGTGAAATGAGGAGAGGCACTAGCAGAACTGCCACCTTGTACCTCTGCCAGACAGACTTTGAACTGCTTAGGACATTGACTGACAGAGTTCCTCGGGAGTCAGTCCTGAAGGGCAAAGTAGTACAGGAAGGATGGTCAAGATCTAGAGAGGAATTCTTGAAAGTACAGGAACAGGTTGTCCCCATATGCTGTCAGGGAAAAAGACCAGCCTGGTTAAACAGGGAACTTAGGCTGGAACTCAGGGTAAAAAGGACTGTGTCTCCCCTCTGGAAGGAGAAGGGTGTCATGAGATTATGCAGGAGAAAACTAGAAAGAAAGCCAAACTGGAACTTAATTTGGACACTGCAGTTAGAGACAACAAAAACAGTTTCAGTAAATACATTGGCAGTAAAAGGAGGGCTAAAGAGTATCGATGCTTTGCTGGATGAAGGGGAAAACATAAGGGGGGATGAGGAAAAGGCTGAAGTACTTAATGCCTTCTTTGCATCAGTCTTTAATACCCAAAACCCTCAGGATATCCAGCTCCCAGACCTGGAAGTTGGTAATTGGGAGCTGAGTGAAGCCCCTGAAACCCAGGAGAAAATGGTTAGTGACCTGTCATGCCAGTTAGACACCCACAAGTCTATGGGTCAAGATGGGATGTGCCCAAGAGGAAGAAGGGAGCTGCCAAAAACTTGCCAATTATTTCAATCATTTACCAGCAATCCTGGTTAACCATAGAAGTCTCTGTTGCCTGTAAATTAGCAAATGTAATACTCATCTACAAGAAGGGTCAGAAGGAGGATCCAGCAAACTACAGATCTGTCATCCTGATCTTGGTACTGGGAAACATCATGGAGCAGATTGTGCTGAGTGTCACTATATGACATGTGCAGGACAACCAGGGGAACGGGCCTAGCCAGCACAAGTTTACAAAGGCAGGTCTTGTTTGGCGAACCTGACTTCCTTCCATGACCAGTGACCCACTTACTGGATGAGGGAAAGGCTGTGGATATTATCTAGACATCTGTAAAGCTTTTGACCTATCTCCCAGAGCATTCTCCTGGGTAAACTGGCTTGGGTGGGTACACTCTTCACTGCGTGAAAAACTGGCTGGATGTCCAGGCCCAGGGAGTGGTGGTGAACGGATTTACATCCATTTGGTGGCTGGGCACTAGTGGGATTCCCCAGGGCTCTGTGTTTGAGCCAGTCATTTTTAACAGGATGAGAGGAAATGCCTTAAGTTGTGCCAGACAAGGTTCAAATTAGAAATTAGAAATGTTGTTCACTGAAAGAGTGGTCAGGCATTGGAATAAATTGCCCAGGGCAGCAGACAGCAGGATATGGTTTAGGTGTGGCTATGATGGTGCTAGGTTGACAGTCAGACTAGATCATCTTGAAAGTCTCACAACATTGATGATTCTGTCATTCTGTGAAAAATTTGGGTGGAGGCAGGTAAACAGGACTGCTATCCAAGAGAGTGAGGGAAGGGGGTTGCCTAAATGATCAATTATTCAGATTGCTTATTCTAGATATACTACAAATATCAGCAGACTACCTGCACAAGATTATAATAAACCTGTGTTAAACATTAAGGTTGTGATCACTATAATGAACTCAAGCCTCCACCTATAACATCAACATTCTGTAGTTATTTTTTTCAGATTTTATTGATAAAAATACTAAAAATTTGTGCATTACACTCATTTTGCTGAAAATGTGATCAAGCACTCTCATGAGACAGTGAGAACTCACTGACTGGAAGAGTAAAGTAAGCTAGTATTTAAAACAGTATTGATCCCTTCTGTGATGTATAGATCAATATATACTAAAAAATCAAATCTGACACATTAAAAATTGTTTTTTAATGGTGCTGTCAACAAGTTTATTCAGTATCCTCAAACAGAAAGATAAACAGGATTTAACAAGAAAAATTCCTTACCTGGTGTTTCCTCATTTCGCCGCTGCAATTCAGTCTCAACCTGATCCAAAACTTTTTCCAGTTCATCCAGTATTTTCTTTAGATATTTTATATTATCATGATCCAGCAGTTTAGACTAAATAGACATAAAAGTTAGTGTTTTAATCATTGTACAGAGTTAATACTTTTATCAGAGAAGCTTATACTTAGGATACTACAGTGTTTACTCATAAAACGTGATTATTTTCACCATGTAGTCAGCTGGATACTACATGGATACTGGTGACAATTCAGAAAACAGAAGAAAACTTTAGGGATGCCAGACATTAAGGTTTGCCTACCCCTGCAGGTTGCTCAACAGCCCAACATCAGCACTGATGTGTACTTACCTTTGAGGTCAGTGAGACCAGTCCAGTAATTCAGCACACACTTGAAGTGTGTAGCTGATCTGAAGACAGACTGTTTCATGCCTTGAAGAGTTAAACCACTGCATGACATTACTGGTAATGACAAGTGAAACAAATGTTTATATTGTGACCAAAAAATCTAACACTAACAAGCTCATAATAAAGGGGCCCATACAAAGGGGTTTCTTACCTTAAGGCGCTTCTGTTTTGCTATATAGGCATCTTGAAGGTCTGGATTTTCTTCTGCAAGCTTCTTCAATTCTGATTCTGTGTTACTTATTTGGCCTGATTTTAAAAAACCAAAAACAACAACAACAACCAAAAAAACCCAAACAAACAAAAATCCAAAAACAAAACCAAAAACAAACAAACAAACAAAAACAACAAACAAAAACAACAAAACAAAACCCACAAGGCAAACAAAAGAAGGAATGACAATATTAGATATCCAAACAGACTCATAATGCAATCCACACGAACTGATCAATCGCCTGTGTACAAGTATCATACCAAAGAAATTGCAAGTGCTGCTTGAATACAGCATCTGCACCAAGTTAGGATTTAAATATACCACGTTTTGGAAAACTCAAATGCTTTTGAAATTGACCCACCACACCTTCAGCTCATCAGTTTGCAATGTGAAAGTGCTGGTAGGCCCACACTGAGATTTTTTGTCACTGTACATCATAAGCATAATTTTACAGCAAAAGCTTAAATGCTGAATATGGAGCCAAGGTGTTTTCATTCAGCTAAAATGTGATGCCAAAGTCTGTGATCCTTTTGGAAATTTTCTTTAAGAACTGTGTGCATGTCCTAGAAAAATATTCAATACATGATTTAAAGAAGGAATTATGTGATAAGTTTAAGTTGATTTTACTGATTTCTACTACACGTGTATAGCCTTTTCCTTAAAATGGGGCTTTGCTTGAAAATGCCATACTTATAAACCTAGAATACCAAAAAATAGATATATAAATCTTCTAAATTTAAGTATTTCTAATCATAAATCAAAAACAAAAGAATAATTATAGAGTATGAATCACCTCTCACTGGTACTTGATAATAAAGTTTAGTTACAATTAAGTCTGATAAATTAAACTGATAAAATTTCTTTGTAGACAATAACAAACTCACTTTTTTATATATTCATTTCAACATGACTGTGAAAGCCATCCTTCAATGTAGCGTATGAAGAAATTGAAGGATGTACTCACCCAACTGAACTCTCACATATGCAATTATTTACTTACTTGGATTTGGTATGCATAAACATAATACACAACTGGCTCATGCCTTAATATATCTGGCAGTCTAAAAAAAAGTGTTTCAAACTAAAAATCAAACCATCCAGGAGAAGTTTGAACATGTAAAAGAATTGTTAAGAAACATCCACAGGCTTTTCAAAAAGTCCTTTGAATCAAGATATGTAGGCTATGCTTTAAGCATAAAAAGGTAAGAAAATATCTCAGTTTAGATAAGCAATAATGTGAGCTCTACCAGTATGAATACATGCAAACTGAGAACAATTTATACCAACTAGAAGCTAGAGTGGAAGAATACATACAGCAAGAAAAGCAGAAGACAATGCTGTAAAGTGAACTGTAATAAAAGCATTGATTATTACCATGTGAAAACAGAAAAACTATGAGTAAAGCACAACTGTTCAATAAACAGTTAGGAACTGTTTGTTTCCACATTTGGGAAAAAAAAAAACCCAAAAACAAAACCAAAAACAAAACCACCAAACCAATGCACTGATTAAGTAAGAGAATAATTCTTGTTCTTGGACAAGGGATAGCCGCTTTAAATTGAAGGAGGTAGATTTAGATGGGATATGAAGAAGAAATTATTTCCTGTGAGGGTGGTGAGGCACCCTGAAACAGATTGCCCAGAGAAGCTATCTGGGAGGGAGTGGACTTCCCTATCCCTCGAAGTGCCCAGGGCCAGGCTGGATGGGGCTTGGAACAGCCTGGTCTAAAGGAAGGTGTCCCTGCCTACAGCAGGGACATTGAAACTAGATGATCTTTAATGTCCCTTCCAATCTAGGTCATTCTATGATTCTATGATTTTATGATCCTATGATTCTATGTTACTTCAGTAACATCAATCATGCAATTATATGGACAATTAACTGCCTGCCTTCACTTCTGACAACATAACAGTGTGGCTAGTAAGAGAACTGATTTACCAACAATTTTAAGGAGGAGGATTTTGTTGGAAATATGATTTCTCAGACTAACACAATATCACCTTTTATGATATCATGGACTTACTAACAGTATAGTTGTATTACATTTCAAAGACTCTACAGTATTTGACTTTGCTCTACAGAGCATTCTAAAACATCATACAAAAAAAAAATCAACACTATATAAACCACTGACACTGACTAAAAAATCAGAGATCTCAGAATGTAATTGTAAACAAGGAATCATCATCCAGTCATGCTGTCAGGAGTTGATGCTTGTCCTAGAACTACTTAGTTCTTTTGTAATACACAGAAGGAAATATAATGGCATCAATTAAAAGGTTGCCTTTTAAATGGTACAAAAATTATCTCCAAAGATACCTCAAAAATAACACTTCCCCTTTCCCATTTTCAAATCACAACAAAATACACAAGCAATAAAAAGTATATGCACAAATCATCAAGGACTGCAACTAAAATTCATAAACTATGCTCAGTATTTTGTGCTTAAGGTGGACTTAGGAAAGAAGATGAATGTAATGCAGCAACCTAATAAGTTACAGATGTTCAGAGCTACCCCAGTACATACTACGGATTCTGCTGGTAGCATAGGCGGGAATCATGGAGTCCACTGTTAACTCGGGGTGCAGGATGCAGCCATGTGTGTAGGCATCCATAGGCAAGGAGTCTAAAAGCTCTCTGTAGTGTTGCACCCTTGGATAATACATGCTCCCCTCTTCTGGCATTAATCTTGGTACTTCCTCTGCAAAACAAAGTTCAAAATAAAGTTAAAGAAAAGAAGAATCATCTAATTGACCAAAGTTCATTCAGTTATGTCCAGCTGGGACACATGACACAGTCACAGGTAAGAAAGCTTCACTTGTTCCCCAGCATAACTCAATGGTGTGATTGCAGCTCAGAGAAATGTATATTTGTAGTTCATTTTAAAATGTTTCATAATTCCAATTCCTATGCAGCAAACCACATAAACACATATTTAAGAGGCTTTCGAATAAAAAAAAAAGAACACTCAGCTCTGTTACGTCCATCTAGGAATGGGTGACCATGACATACAATCCTATAATACTCTCACAGTTGGGCACAGCTGAGACTCCAGGAAATTGTTACGGCTGAAACGTTACAGCTCCCGCAATGACGTAAAAATTACAGTACAGGAATCCTAAGCAAAGCATGATTGGAACTATTCCTGCACATCAATGAGTTTTAGCCTACCCTTGATCTACCTGGGCCCAACTCCTTTTTTGACTAAAAAGACAGCACAAATTATGTTCACTCAATACATCAGAAATAACAGCACTAAATCCCTGAAATACAAAATGCTGCCATCTTCACACCTATGCAAAATACAGCTCTGCATTTTTTTTTCAAAAATTGAGGAAGGTTGATTTTTTGTGGGGTGTTTTTTTTTTTTTTTAGCAGTACAGGCACAAAGAACTTCAAAACACTGCACATGCTCTCTTCCAAGGCTTCTCTTCCTGTTCTTTTACCTCTTCATTCCATTTTGGCTCCAAAAATAATTTGTTCATTCCACTTCCACTGTTCTAGAGAAGATTATTCTGAAATTAAGCATGTTTCTTCTTATCTCACAGAGAATCTGGACCTGCTCGACAAAGGCAGTCATGCATGCAGTCATGCAGTCAAGAGTCATGCAGCTGTGTTCAGTATGTTATTTTTCATGGCAGTGTCACGCCAGGGTTAGTGCAGCACAGTGCTGCTGCTCCTCCTGGCCTCTCCATCCTTCCTGAAGGGCTAAAGAGGTAGGTTTTACTTGCAAAGGTTTCCTCATGAAGGTGCTGGAAAGCCTTCAGTTCATTTTAGAGGAACAAGTTTTCAACCCAAACTGCTAACTGTTAGGAGAGCCTGCTTACTTGTGAGACCATTAACATTTTCTGCCCTGAAAGAGCCCAGCAGCAACACAGCTGCCCGCAGCATTGCTGCAGGCTACGGGGTGAGGGGAAGAACCACATATTGAAATGCCTGTGGGGATTACCATCTACAAACGTCGCTTCAAGGTAATCAATAATCTGCGTTGCCTCACAAATGATGTTTTCTCCATGGATCAGGACGGGTACTTCTCCAGACGAACTCAAGCGCATGAACCACGGCTCGTTGTGCTCGCTCAGCGGCAGGTTCACATCGTGCTCCTCGCACTTCAGCGCCTTCTCGGCGATTGCCAACCGCACCTGGACGACACCGCCGGGGTCACCGAGGCGGCATCCCCGCCCGGCCGCTCTCCGGCCCCGCCTCGGCGCACCCGCGGCCGCTCTGCTCCAGCCCTCCATCCTCCATCCCTCCATCCCTCTATCCCTCCATCCNCGGAGCTGCGGCCGTGCCCGCCCCGCGCCGATCCGCTCTTTGGAAATTACCCGAACGGGATGCCCAGGGGATGTGGGGGACACCCCCGTCTTCCCCCCACCCTCACTGCTCGGAGGACAGCCCTTCCGAAGGGGAAACCGCCTGCAAAGCCGTCCGCAGCATCCCCTAAGGAAGCGCAGGAAGATGGATGCGCAAGTAGGGAAGGTCACATGGCAGGATTTAGCCTTTTATATTTATTTGGGTTTTGTTTGTTTGTTTGTTTTTTTAAACCACCGCTTCCAGTATGAATTTCAGGGACATCGGCAACGCGGGCTTGGGACGGAAAAAAAAAAAAAAAAAAAAAACCCCCAAAAAAAAAAAAAAACCCAAAAAAAAAACCCGTAAGACATCCTCAACTGGACCTCGTGGGCATAGATCCTCTATTGCAGAATGAGTCAGCAAGAAGCAACAAAGCTTTTGAATAACTTCTGTTGCCTCCAGATGTGTTCTTTCAATCTCAAGAGATAGTTTCTTAATTATTATTTTTTTTCTAGACAAAATTAGAAAATCTAACAGTTTTGCACGACTTTCTTCATTTTCCCTGTGTGAAGCAAGGTCCTTTCTGAAAAGCATTTGATAACAAACAATGGCTTACATCATCAGGAAATGCCTAATCTGTATCTTACACTGGAGGTAGTTTAGAAGATGTGATTGCTGATAGTACATTAGACCCTCTCAACAACAACAGGGAGATTTTAGCGAACTAAAAAAACACAGTGAGATTACAGAGCCCAGAGTATTGTTCTCTTCATTCTGACTGCTCAATTCCCAGTAAAGGCTACTACTTCAGGTAAGCCTGATAACTCAGTCCTATGTGCCACTTTTATGTAAGAGATGAACCCCACAATCAATATCTGAAAGACGTGAGTACTATGTTGAGAGCTGTATCCCAATAACAAGAACATTTAAGGGAAATTTTGACTAATGTTAAACAAGGGAATGGATTTAAGTCAGTGAGACAAGGTAATGGACAAATCTTATAAATAAAAAGGTAAGAAACAAAAAGCCAGCTTCCAGCCCCATACTGGTCATGGGAGCGGGCACAAGAGCAACCCCATACCTTCCTCAGAGACCACTCCCTGCTAGAGTCACAAGTCAAAATAATCTCTTTAGAAGGTCATGCAGGACAAGAGGCTTCTCACAAATCCCAGCTGATAGCAATCAGTATTATTGATGCAAAACCCACATTTGGGGGAATTTGTTATTCTTCAAAAAGTTGGAGAATGTGCTTAGGACTAACAAGAAAGCAGTTGATGGCATTATAGCTGGATACACTTCTCTTTAAGATGCATGTCTAAGGTAAGAGTGCTGGAATATCCTCTCATGCACTAGGGCTTTAACCTGCGATTCACCAATGCATGGATATTCTCACAGGTCCTTGCCTAGGCTGCTTACAGCTGTTCTTCACAGCTAGATCTTACTGTAACTCAAGGGAAAGAGCTGGGAACTGTGTTTTTTAAATTTTTTTAAAATTTTTAAAATTAACTAGGCACTCTTTGAGGTTTCTTTGAGGTTTTGCTTTTTTTCCCTTAATTTTGCCTTTAAATCAAAATGTTGTCATTTCATCAATTACCACATAGATCACCACTCTGTTTCTCTTTGTACAGCTAATTAATTTAACATCACACACGGACTTATGTGTTTGAATTGTATTTTGTTACCTGGTTTAGATGTCTAGAAAGGCAAAGAAATGTATCTATCTTATAACACAATAAAGAAAGAAAGACAAGTGAGAACCGCATTTCCCTCTTCAGACTCGTTCAGACAGAGCAGCTGCAAACATATACAGGTGTTTCTTCTTCCTAACCTAGTCATCCATATTGCTGTGAAATACAGAAAGAACACCGTTGGAGACTTGTTGGAGCAGGTCCAGAGGACCAGATGATTAGCAGGATGGAGCATTTCTCCTAGGAGGAAAGGCTAGGATTGGGATTGTTCACCCTGGAAAAAAGAAGGCTTACACGTTACCAAACTGTGGCCTTCAGTACCTGAAGGGAGCCTACAGGAAAGACTAAGGGGGACTTTTTACAAGATTATATAGTGACAGAGCAAGAGGGAATGGCTTCAGACTGGAACAGAGTAGGTTTAGATCAGGTATTAGGAAGAGATTCTTTACTGCAAGGGTGGTGAGGCACTGGAACAGGTTGCCCAGAGGAGCTGTGGACTCCCCATCCTGAGAAACGTTCAAGGCCAGGATGGAAGTGGCTCTGAGCAGCCTGGTCGAGGGGAAGGTGCCCCTGCCCACGGCAGGGGTGTTGGAAGTGGATGATCCTTAAGGTCCCTTCCGCCTAGGCCATTCTATGATTCTGTGCTGAATGCCAGCCCGCTGTCCATGCTGATAGTCCTGGCTCAGCTGAGCAGGGAGTGGCTGGGGCTGGGATCCCCTCAGGCCGCCAGGGCTGTTCCCACGCCTGACCACACGAGGCCTCCCTTTGCCGGAATACGGCGCACAGGACCTTCCTCCTTCCAGACACGAAGAGAAAGGGACGGTGCCTTTCTCTTCAGAGAAGAAAGGAATCCATCCACCCCATGCCCCTCTACCTCCTCACACCCGCAGGAAAGCAAGCAAAAGGGCCAGATTATGAAAAAGCTCACCACATTCTGGAACACATTGTTCCACAGGCGTTTACACAAACTGAAATAAAAATCTCTTTAAAGGCATGTTTAATGTGTAAGTGCCATGAATACACAAGCAGCACAAATGCACATCTGACGAGTATCTTGCCATTTTCAAGCAGCTCTGTGTGATAAATCACTTTTCCTGCCACACTGATTTTATTGCCCTGTTTCTCTTCATGGCCTCTCTTGGGCCTTTTTTAGCATCCTATACACATTTACAAAAATATATGTATATATGCACACCCCTCTACAAGTTTTTTTTTAATGTACATATATTTACATCATGAAAAGAAAATAGCATTTACAGCTAATGCTAAAAATAAAAAAAATTATAAAAAGTTATATGAATTGGGTCAAAGATCTGGAAATCATTATTCTGGTAATCGATTTTCTTATTTACTTCACCTCTCACTCCATGTTATTAACAAGAAACACACAAGTGAGATGTGTCATTAGAGTAATTGATGGAAGTTAAAAAAGCACTATTTTTTCTTATGAGATCAATTCATTGTTCATATTGAATTCTAAATTTATTAGACTACAGGGGCAAAAAAGAAAAAAATTTTTTTTCTATCGCAGCCAGAGCCATTATAGCTGAAAATTAGCTGGATTCTGTGTATGAATCATTAACAGATGCATTGATTCAATTCCAAGTGCAGAACTGGCCTAATTGACAGTGCTGTAGGAGTTAATACTCATTGGAAAAGTAAGACAGGTTCTGTTCCGGACCTCCTGTCATCCATGGTTATTGACTAAATTCCACTGGCAGATGCTGCTTTACTGCTGATGATATGAGTCAAAACAACATAGCACTGAGCTCAGGTACACGGCTGAGACTTAATACTGACACAAGAACTCACAAGAACTTTAACATGACTGAAAAATTAGATATGCAACTATATAGACAGAGTGAGAGCAGTGTTATGTCTTGATAGCCACAGCTGAGACTATCTGTGCCCTAATTTAACTGCATATAAAACCATGGAGCGATGGCAATTCTAGATAGCTGATTCATGTTCTCAGGAAATATAATTAGTCAGTTACCATTTTACATCCAACAATATAAACTTAGAATAGAATATAGGTAGTCACTTTCAAGTTACTTAACAGATCATACTAGGTTTTCTTCAGGGATTTCACCACAAAATTCTGCCAAATTTTCCCTAAATACTCTAGTATTCCTGTTCCATGCAGGAGTTTCATATGTAAATACTTCAGCAGTGCTGCTTAATAATTAATTTTTATATAAAATTCTTAAAAGTTTACAGTAAGCCCATTTCAAAGTAGTTATTAGTAATTTTGATGTAACAAAAATATTAGTTGTTCTAATTATATATAAATCTCAACAGTTTTGATGATTGGAATGAATTTTCCTGAAACATTAGGCTTTTGAGACACAGAAAGAGATTTAATATATTTTCATAAGGTGAAAAAAGTGCAGTTTCTTAGCTGTAAAGTTTAAAATCTAGGTATTAGCATTAAAGTGTTATCGAGTTTATTCCTCCTCAAGCTTTAATGTAAACAGCATCTTTACTATAAAATCCAGTATAACAGCAAAATTAAAAAGATTTAAAACTGTTTTTATACTTGCTCATGTTTGTTGCCTTTGTGCACATGTGTAATATGCTGGCTCACAAACTTGGGTCATTACCAAGCTTTTAGGAACAATTCTGTATCGTCACTTCACATGCTTCATCTTCCCTCACACGAACTCAGACAAGTAAGCCACAACAGTGAAAACTTTGTACCTCTGTGCATAGCACCCAGGTGTTGATTTTTATACTGGTTTTAATGTAACAGTGATGACATTTTGTTTGCACAGGACTGTCTGGCACACTGGCTTTTGGCTGCCCATTAAAACTCACGTATTATCAAAACACAAACAATGAACGTAAGAAATAGTACCTTCCAGCTACTGCCCGTGGCCAAAACCAGAGTGCACAACTTTGACCTTGTAAAATGGATTGGACAGATGCTGAAACAAAGTCCAGAGTTAGAGGGGTGATTTGTACTGACTTCAGTGGGTCCTGCACCAGCTCTTAGGCCAGTTCAAATTCTATTACAATCACAATGCAAAATATAAATATCCAGTAACTGGATGACACCCAAACACAGAAAGCCTTAAGAAAATCTGAGGAGTTAAATACAATTTTGTAAAATGCCATTTGAAGTCTCATGTGGTATTTTCTTTGACTGGAAAACAGTTTTAAAAATCTATCTTGAAAAATTATAGAAATCAGATTCTTCCCATCCCTGAAACAAACCCAAAGTTCAACAATTTTCAAAAATTTCTAAAAATCTTGTTACAATTTCTATTGGAAAAGTGAACACTTTGATAAGTTAGTTTTTAAATAAGTTTAAAATTTTATCTTTTTCCAGTAAACTGCTCAGAAAAACAGCTTTAAGATGCTTTAAAGCCTAATCATATACTTCTACACCTTGTTATTGACAAGTAAAAAAAATAGGGGCCACTAAGGAAGATTCATTTCTTTTAAGAACATTAATCACTGGGAAAACATAGAAATATAGCTCTTATTTAAATAAGGAAATTCTTGTTTCTTCAGCCTTAGTTCTTGCTGTTTGCTCATTACGTTTGTGCAAGGTGGACTAAAATTTAAACAGTAACAGGCAAAATATTTCAATTAGACTCCTTGAAATCTCCTTTCACCAGACAGTCAGACATCCATGTTAGACAGAAGTAAAAAAAAAAAGGTGTTTTGAAAAGCTTCAGTCATCATCTGTCCCAGAGCACCCTGCATCAGCAAAGCAGCAGGGATGAAGGCTGTTCTGTCCTGGCCCACTGTGGGCTCTACACCACCACAGGAAAATCACGGTTGCTGTTTGGGCAATGCAGCTCACAAGTGCTCATGACAGGGTGGGAGCCATAAGTAGAATATTTTCTCTTGCTAAGGCCTTTTTTAAAAGCCCCAGTCTAAATCACATAATTTATGTATCACTATTGCATCGTCTTTTCAAATTATAGTACAGCAAAAACAAGGAAATTGTAGTGGTCAATTATGATACATCAATTTACTGTATATTTACTGAATTTTGAAAACTAATTAATTCTTATTGCTTGAAATAAAAGAACAGTAGACTATAAAACAGCTGATTAAAATCACTATCAGATAGCATGCAAACATAACATTCACCTAACTCCTCTCAATAAGACTCTAATTTGTGAAAATAAAAATAGGACAAGATACAGTTTTGGGCAGCAATGGATCTGGGCACTGAATCACTGTCTATGTTCTTTTGGCACTGACTGAAACATGCTGGCATGATTTTTGCTCAACTGCATAACGTCACTCACAAATAGAGAACAAATACCAGAGCTGCTGCTCTGAAAACACACTTCCCCTATCACATTTAAAGAAATCTCAATGAGATTTTCTTAAGAAAAGCAGAGGTAGGATATTAGTGCCAGATGAAGGCAGGAATATTTAGCATTTACTGAGTTATCTGGAGAGAAGGAAAAAAAAAAAAAGCACTATAGAGAGAGAGGGATGAATTTAAATCCAGTGTGTGTAACTGATACAAATGAAAGTATGAAGTTGTCTCTGTGCCCTGTGCGAGCTCAGGGGAGAAGTGAGGGCAGCAGGCGATGGTATGTGTCTGAAATAACAAACCCTCTCCACTAACACCCCAGCTAATGCACTGGTGCGGGGGCAAAGCCAGGAGAGAAGCTGCAGAAGCTGAAAGGAGCTTTTCAAACTTTACAGAGACTTGCAAAGTGATGGGGGGAGGAGGAAGACTTGGTGCCTTGGCTTAACTCCTGTAGCATCCTGTCAAGTCCATCTGGCAGAACACAAAGGCAGAAGTTGACTTGTATGTTACAGTCCTCAGAGAAAAATACAAACATTATATGAACAGAGCTTTGGGACAAGGAAGTAAGAATCGTCTTTTGGCCCAGGGGGATATTCTATCCTTTCAAGATGAAGAAATCGACAGGGTTAATTCTTGGCCTTGAACAATTAGAATTTCCCCTCTAACGTGCCAGATAGGCGAATGCCACAGACCTATCTTACTTCATTTCAATACATTACACAAAGTGAGAAATAACTGAAACTGGAAAAAAAATTTAAATCTCAGCTTCTCTCTGATTTCACTTTACAACATATTTTAATTTCAGTTTTGACATTGTGTGTGACCCAAGACAGTTGAACAAAGAGCTATTTTTCAGTTCACCTTTCCTCCCCTGCAAAAGCTTCATGTTTTAGCAGTTCTCAGTCACTGGAAAACATAAGCTAACATGAAACGGGAGTCTAACATGTACAGGGTTCATACTTTGGAGCAGTTTTTAATACTGTGATTAAATTTGTATTCCCCCTAAACTGCATTTTGTTTGAACTCCATGACTTGTGATCCAGTTTCCTCCCGTTTTCTTGATGTCAGCTACTTCAGTGCTGGCAGAAGATCCCTCTGAACTGCAGCTGCATTTGTAAATGTTTCATCAAAGGCCTGAACGTCTGGTAAGCAGCAGACTCGGTGGGTGCTACGAACGCGATCCGGGTCTATCTCGGGGAGGAACAGCATGACCGTATTTACTGCCGGTGCTATTCTGGGGGCTGCATGACGCGCTTCTCCCCTCTGGCTGAGCAACACTTGCCCGTTCATCTTTCAACACTCAATCCCAGCATGACAGGATGAAATAAAACAAAATCTACTGGTAGCAAGCATACTTGCATATTGAAGACTTCCATTCTAACAACTACACACGCACACATAGCCTTATTTCAATAATCACGTTGAACATTTTGTACTCTAGGTAGATACAATTTAGAGTTCCATTTAAAAAAATAAAACCATAAGATAAAGAAAATTATTACCTATAAAATAATTCAAGTTATAACGAGGGCACAAGTTTATTTGTCCCCATAAATGAACTCTTAACTCAGGATGGCAGCAACAGAGTAGCTCCAGCTCTGCACAACACTTTCAAATGTGGACAGCAGCTATGTCTCCCAGAAACTGTGAAAGTAGGAGGGCAAATACTGTATTTGTTAAAGCAATTGTGCATGTAGGATCACCTCTTCCAAAATTAGGCAAGTAGTTTACAAACTGAAACTCACTCAATAGCCAGCAAAATGAGCCAGGCACTTCCAGTCATTGATTAAACCCAACCTAGTGCAAGATCTGTGCTAGACTTTGTAAGAGAAAGGAGGAAAAAAATTTAAAGACCCAAACAAATGAAATACCCAACAAAATTTCAGATTAAAATAACATGCACATTTTTCACACTTCAAGACTTATAATTTTGCCCTTTTTTTTTCTTAAATCTAGAAATATGCAACCAGCGCCAAATGGCACAGAAAAGATCCTTTTTTTTTTTCCTCTTAAACCTATACAAATAATTTTCCGCACTAGAACTGGAGAATCACTAAGTTGCATAATGCCAGATTCATTCCCTTTCTGGATACTGAAATTTAAGGTAGGAACATCCTGACATCATACATTTTCAAAATTGGCTGACTTTTTAAAATATTTCATTTGGATCAATTTTGCAAATATGCAACCAGCTGGTAAAAATAAAATCTGATTTAAATTTTATTTAGACAAAAACTGCAGTCTCAAACTTACATAAAACCAAACCTATATCCCTTTACATGTGAAGACAAAACTGCAAGCTCCAGCTTCTAACTTTAGCATGTTGCATTGCAGAAACAGTCCTCCAGCTCTATTAAATTTTTGTTTTCGTGGCAGAACTTCTCATAAGCAAAAACAGAAGTAGATAACTGTGGGTGAATTAACAAAATTTTTGCAATATTATCACATAAAATAAGGGAATTTCAAAACCAATTTTACTTCTCACATCGTCTGGAAAAAAAACTTTGTACCTAACATAACCAAATATCATGCAGGCTAATGACAAATATTTAAACTGACAACCTAAAACAGAACTTAATAGCACAGGTGATTTTAGGCATACCTACAAGTGAACAATTTAGTGATGAATACATGCCAAAGTAAACACAAATTATGATTCTGTAATCATAATTATGCATTCAGACATAAGAAAATATTATATAATTGTTTTTCAAATACACTGTATTATTAGGAAGACATACATTCCATGATTAGAGCAGACACTGTCAGAGAAGAGATATTCTTATATTCTGCAGAAATTTTAGACTAAATTCCACCATCACATAATTACTACAAAGTATAGGTGGTTTAAAAACACTCAAATAATGGACAATTTTTCATAAAAGACCTTTTGTACAAGATCATAAACTTCTACATAAAAGGATTTTATTTATTATGACAACTGCAGTTTCTAAAAAAGCTAAAAAGCACTAAAACTCCTGGTTTAGACTCTAAACCTAAAGAAAAAGAAAAAGAAAGAAGACAAAATTACTTTTAAACAAAAGGCCTAAAACTCTCCAAATCATACAGTTTGTTTTTAGGTAATACTGCAAATACTAATTTATCCAATGTCTATCTTGCACTTGCCAGAAACACTTAACAAAGATATACATAATTTATTCACATGCAGAGCTGCAAACGAATTCATGTGAATTCACCAAAACAAGAACATAAAAACTGTTCTGCACCTGCACAACACAGCGACAGACATTCAAAATTCTGCATTGCTGGTTGTGTCTTCCAAAGTGCAGAATCTAATCTGGAAATTTCAGTGAAATTTCAGTGGACAAATAGAAAACCATTTTGCAGCAATGTGGTATTACAGAAAGTGCATTTGCTAAGAAAGCCAGTTTTCAAGATGCAGAGGGGGCTGATACTGTAATCACACAGTGAACGGGTTTCTTCATCATATAAAAACATCATGACATTATGTTACGAGCATTGAAAAGGCCAACAGAAGAGAAGCAAATGAAGAATAAACGAAATCTCATACCAGCTGGGAGGTTTAATTCATCGGTTAGGCTGATTATGATGCACTAACCCTTGCTATATTCTTTTATATAAACTTAAATATCAAAATACGTTAAGGTCTTTGACTTGCATGCTAGCTAGGGTGAGAAAAATTTTCTCCCCCAGGACAAATATTCCTGAAGAAGCAGAAGAAACTTATCAAGAGGGTACACTTCTCAACACAGGCATAACAAGCATCTGTTTGTCTTTTACTGTTTTATCAAAAATCAGTTAGAGTAAGCCGCATTATCCTCACCAAAGTTTAAGCAGATTGAGGGAGTGGCTTTCTATTAATGGTCTTTGCAGCACAGCCTGCTTAGCCCTATGGTAATGTCCTCTAAAGCTCAATTCCTCTACTGCAGACTTTGGTAATGTGTCAGAATCCAGGGCATCTCTTTGGCTGCCCTGGGAGCTCAAGAGACCCTGTCCAAACAGTCTGGGAACTGAGCAAGAAGGATTGACCCCAGTACAGGGTGGTTACAGCCCTGTCCAGGGGGGTGAACAGGGGG
>VWYP01006012.1:153059-218823 GCA_013400435.1 Pycnonotus jocosus | reverse complement strand
GGCCGTGCGCCTTTACCGGCGCCGCTCGCTCGGCGCCCCCGAGGCCCCGCTGGCGGCCGGGGAGCGCCACAGGTGCCTGGCGCCCGCCCCGCCCCACTCTGTGAGGAGCCGCCTGGCCCCGGCTGCGCTCCGTGCGCGCTGAGCTGTCCGGGCTCAGCGCTTTCTCCCGGCCAGCTGGTAGAAATCCGCATTACGGCCGCCTGCAGACGGCTTTCCTTTCTCTCCGCCGAGGCGGCTCATGGGCTCCCTGCCCGAAGTAGCGGTGGCCGGGTGGCCGCGCCTGGCTCGGGGAGCGGGCGAGGCGGATGAGCCCCGGCACCTCGCCCCCTGCGCTCCGCGTTCGTGCGGGAACGGCAAGAACTTGGTATAATAGAGCCCTTGTGCCGGGCTGATGTGCAGGCAGGAATGGCTTTGTGCGCTCGATGCACTCGGCTTGTAAACAGGAGGCTGGAGCTAATGGAGTGGGGACGCCGCTTGCACCGTAAAATCAATGAAACTTGGGTCCACCCTCATATAATGACTCCTGTTTTTACCAAAATACGGGCTAGTTTCAAGCATCCTGCTCAAAGCACGAGCAGTGCGCACAGACCTGCCTCTCCCACCCTTCCCCGAGACAGAGCCAATGTCCCAGGGCTGAGCTGGCGGTGGGCGTGCGGAGGAGCCGCGGCAATCCGCCCTCTGCTCAAGTCGGGAGCGGTCAAGAAGTCAGGGTTCAGTGAGGTCAGCGAGGACTGGAGCTTACTTGAGTGCTCACTTACAGTTCTTGTACCTCTGTCACTTCATGCTCTGCACGATAAATAAGCCTGATATGCTTTAATTCAGCCTTTGCTGCTGTAATGTCCTTGGCCTCTGTGGAAGTGCCACCTGCAACCTCTTCAGCTAGGAACAAGGGAACAGGTTTGTTCCGTTGTAACAAGAGGAAAAACGGGTCTCAGTTTTCGGACTAGAGAGTTACTGGGATTTTTTTACAGAAAGGCTGTTTGCTTCAGCGTTCAGCAACCTGTTCAGTTAACAGGCAGGTAATGGAATTTACCGAAATCAGAGGTACTGTTCGTGTGAGGTGACTAAAGGGCTAACCGTGTATCAGCTCTCAACTGATTGATTTGGCTGGTTTCTTCTAGGAATTTTGCCAGGTCATCTCTGCTCAAACTTTGAGGAGAATGGGTATTTTTGTATCAAGCAGAAGATGAGATATTTGCAGTTAGGCTCCTATTTTTTCTTTTCCAAAATCCAAAATGCAGCAAGTTGGTCAAATTCAGTTCCTTCAGACAATGAAATGCACAGTGGGTTTTGTACCTTTCTGTCCCCTTGTTTACAGATATTTGTAGCTGTCCAGAAATTGTTTCCTGGTGTGGAAAGTTCTGATATTCAAAGGCAGCTATGTGTTTTGTGGATAAGAAAAAAAAACTAAAAAAAAAAACCCAGAAGAACACACAAAAAACCCCCACTTCCACCAAAATCAAAATATGAAAGAGAACAGAATTTCAATTACACTTTCACCACACAACGTACTTTTCAATTTTTATGATATTTGTTTTGGCTGATTACAAGCAGTGGCTTTTTTCTTTTTTCTTTTTTTTTTCCTCCTTCCCCTTCTGGGAAAGTAAATTCCCATTCCAGTAAATGTTCTAGAAATTATTTTCTCAGAGTTGTCTTTATCCTTTTTTCTTTAGGCTTCTTGGGGCTTTTAAAAAAATCTTGATACAGTACTGGTTATTGGAGGTAAATTCTCTCAATATTTAGACTTGGAACAACATATGAAGGATCCAGTTCACACTGTTAGCTGAAATCTGTTGTCATGACTCCAGTCTTTTGCATGTTGCAGTTCATATGAACAGAGGGTGTGAAGTCCCATTGATTTTCATGAAAGTACTCATGAATGAAGCAGCGTACGTCATAGATGTTTGCAGATGTGTTTTTGTTTTCATGCTCTGGGAACAATAGATGTATTTGCACACCAGAAGAACATCTGAAATGGGTTTATAAAGAAACCAGATTTACACATGTATCTTCAACATAATTTAAAACACTTGGCAGGAAAGCTCTCTCTTCATGAATACTGGAGAGTACCAGTGTAGAGAAATAACTCTTTAGACTGTGCCAATTGCCAGTTTATTTTCAAACTCACTGTAATCAAGGCCTCTTTGCTGCTAGCTTTTTGGGTTTTTTGTTTTGTTTTGTTTTTTAAATATATCCCCTGTACATTGCTTTAAAGCGTGTTGGTAGTATTACAAGATATCATTGGAGGAGGGAAAAGGAAAATAAGCATTGACAGTGTTCATCAGTTTTTGTACACAAAACTTTTCATGATATGAGTAATATGTGTCATGCTGTGTTCAGATGTTTAAAATTGTCACTCAGTCAAATCTCTGAGGAAAACGCTGTGAATTATAAACCATGATACTCGATACATTGCATGTGATTACAGTGGGCCTTCAAGTGGCCTGTCAATCTGTCCTCTGCACCAGTCTGGATTTTTGTGCCTCCTCTAAACTCCCTAGGTTTTGTTAATCTGTGTGAAGGTGCAAAACCTACTGGAGGAGGGACTGTGGCCTAATTTGAAACTTCAGTATGTCTAAATTGGTTATTTATGGTCTTTCCAACAACAGCAAAAACCAATTGCATGTTGTCATTCCACAGAGGGAGATCAGAGGCAAAAGCACCCTGAGCAAAGGTCACATATGTTCAGTGATTTCTGAGAGGTCTTCTTTCTGGGTCTATGCTTATTTAACATTTGAGTCAGAAAAGCGTGCAAAAATCTTGATATAACAACGAGTTATTTAAACTACAGAATATCTAAATAAAAGATAAGAGCAAGTGGAGTGTTTAAATGGGTCCTTGGCACCTCTGTTTTTTTCACAGTGTAGTTTTAAATTTTAGCTGCAAGTGGGCAATGACATTTGCAGCTGTAGATGCACCAAGGGTGTTTTAGAAGGGATTGGCACACTGTAACTAAGGAAACTGATTATGAAATTATATCTTACAGCAATTTGCCAACAAAAAGAAAAGGGAAAAAAATACACTTTCTAATAGCTCTTGGGCTCAAAATATGAACACCTTTTCAAGAGAACCAATTAAACACCAGATGGATGGTCAGGAGTTGTGGCTGAGTGTTTCTTCAGTTACAAAGGATACCTAGCCTAGCTTTTGAAAAATTACTGCTAAGTATTTTATGGTCAAATACAATTTTAAATTATGTTGGTAATTACAGTGTTAATTAAAATTTTAATAATTGACTTTTAGAGGAACTGCTTTCAATAGTCAACTATGGTATAAGGTGAAACAGAATATTATGTGTTGATATATTTTCCATATTTATCTAGAGAGATAGGTGAATACTGCATGTTTTCATCTCCATATATGGGAAAAGCTTTTTCATCATGTCTTATACATTGTTGCACTTAATTATAGTGTAATATTGACATACCTTGTCTGGCTTGTTGAAAGATTTCTAAAATTTATTGAATAAGGTGATGCAGTTAAAGTCTGATATAGTCAGTCAAAATTTACTGTACAAGGTTCTTGTATCTACATTCTGGACACTGCTCTCTGTAGGTCATTAAAATACTTTTCCTTTAAAATATGAGTTGAAAAACCAAGGAAAATGAGTTGGCTTTTTAGCATTAGAATCAGAAACCTTTCCATTGATGGATTTGTAATGATAGAAATGATAATAGTTACCTGCTACACTGCATAAAATTCAACCTAAATATCTCATACTTTTTAAGGATTAAATAAGTATGAACCTTCCATTTTCTTCGTTACTATTTTCTCTTTAGAAGAAGCTGGCATTTTTTAAATTTCTCCAATAGAAAGGAAAATTGGACAAGTGGATAGCAGCACATTCATTGTTCTCGTTTTAATGCCCTTATGGGCAGCAGCAACCACTTCCCTTCTTTCTAGAGTAGTGACAAATACAAGTCCTAAATTAATTATTTTTGAGCTTTCCATTAAATACATGTTTATTAATTAAAATATTAGTAAGAAAAACAGGCTGACCTTTTATACTTCTTTAAAATTCCATACTGAATAAGTTGATTGTGCTTAAAACCTGGCATCGTAACAGCATGGAAAGCCATAATTATTAGATGGTGCTCTAATGTAATATTGTGGTATAATCAAAATTAGACTTAGGTTTATTATTTCAAAATTAAATTAATGAGTGGAGAACAGTAAAGGGGTTATAATACATACCAATAAGTGTATGTAGCCACATTCTCAGTTCCAGCATATCATTATAGATCCCAGAAATAATTAGGGACAAAGTGAAGTAATTTATATTCATAAAATATTAATGTATTTCCTGGAATTTTCTGTTTAATAAAAGAAAAAAAAATTAGAATGTGGCTGTATATTTGCAGTATTTACAGAACATGTCATACCAGTGCTTTGTGCTCATGTTTCTATTTGTTCTTCCCCATATGCTGAGTTTTTTAAAATAATCATGTTCCTAGATTCAGCACCCTTACAACCAGTACAGCAGTAGGTATCCAGGATACAGAGAATGAGAAAGAAACTAAGAAAGTTGTTTGTTTGTGTCAGCAGCCATCTGTTAAAACCTTCCACTTGGTAGAATTTTCTACCAACACAGAACAGTTACATTTTGGAACCTATCTAGTATTATATAATAAAAAAACCAGACTTAGCAAATTTAATTATGCATTAACACTGAAATGTAAGTTAGCAGAAGAGGTAAAGAGTAAGGCAGCACTTGGTAGATGGTGGACTCATACACAACCAAAACAGTATGTATGTATGGAAGAGATTGAATCTCAAAGCAAGTGAATCTTGGAGCTACATCTTCCACTGCAGATACTTCACAAATATTTTCACAAAAATTTTATCAGTCGCTGAATTTGACATTGGATACTTAGTTCTCTGAGTAGTTAATAGGTGTTCTAATTGAAGTAGATCAAAATCTAAAAAAACCCTAAAGATTGCTTATTCATCCCTCTGTGAAAATATTCAGAGTAGCTTTGAGAAAAAAAAAAAAACAAACAAAACACCACAGCACTAAGTGGGTGAGTGACTTAATTTTGAGGAGCTTAATGTAGTTTAATGTTAATTAGAGTGAAATTACATCAGAAAACGGGATATCTTCTACTTGCTAGTTACGGCATTCATGCTAGCTTCCTTTGGAGCCTCTGGTAGAAATGGCCTTCAGAGAGCAGGCACTGGCAAATGTCAAAATGAAAGTGTCTTATGAGAATACAAGAAAAAAAATTACTGTAGTAGTCTGATAAAGGTGGGGTTTGGCTCCAGTGCAGCTCTGCATGGGCATTCATGACTTTTCATATCGTATATGATACTCCCTCCTTACATTGCTGTTTATTTTTTTTTACAAGAGTAGTGTTTAAATATTTGCTAGAATGTTGTGCAATATTGTATTACTGCCTTGCCTTTCTTACGTACTACAGAACAAATGAAAGACAAAAAAAAAGGGCTAAAGAATTCATGCTTTTGATCCCTGTCACAACATAATGTAGAATGCCATGCATGTTTATGTACTGGGGATACCAGAAAGTGTTGCTATGAAGAGTTTATAAAGAGAAAGGAGTCCTAAGGTTTTGTTCTTTCATTGAAATCCACACAAACATTTTAAAAGATTGAATTTTACAGTAGAGGTTTATGACAGTGGATCCGAAAGTCCATTTGAAGGCAGTCTAGTGCATTGTCAAATAGTTCCTGAGAAGAAGTGGTCTTTAGTCACCTTAAACCCACAGTAACAGAATGGTTACTTCTCCTAGTTGCTCTTTCTGTGAGTGGCTGGGCACAAGAGCTCCAAGAGTCCTGCTCTCTCCCTTCTCTCCAGCCCTCTCTCCCTCCTCAGCTGACTGCATATAATGTGTCTCTGTTTCTGCTGGCCACCTTTCTATCAGTCCACCTTAAAAAATGTTGAGGGAGTCCTGCTTTAGAAATTTCTCTCAAAGTTTTTTTCCCTGGACATATCTATTAAAAAAATATTTATATGATCATAGTTACTGTGTCTTAGTTGCCAAAATAAATCAGCTGTGAAAGTGAAATATTTGCTAAGTGGAAAAATAATTTATGAGAAAAACAAATAACAAAAGTACTTTATCTGTGTTGTGTGTATCTTACGAAAATCAGAGCTGACAATGTAGTTGCCTGTAGCACATTGGATGGAGAGGGCTAGGTCTTCTACAGCTTCCTAAGTTTAATTTCTTATTCCTTTGAAAGGTACCTACCAGGGGCAGTGGACAGGAGGGATGAGGCATGGATATGGTGTACGTCAGAGTGTACCCTATGGCATGGCCACTGTGATCCGTTCACCTCTCCGAACATCTCTGGCGTCCCTTCGAAGTGAGCAGAGCAATGGCACTGTTCTGCATGATGTCACTTCAGACAGTCCAGCTGGAACAAGAGGAGGATTTGTGCTCAATTTTCACAGTGATGCAGAAGCCATGGGCATTAAGAAAAAAGGAGGCTTATTCAGAAGAGGATCCCTTCTTGGTAGTATAAAACTTAGAAAATCGGAATCTAGGTCATCAATATCTAGCAAACGGAGCTCTGTCAGGAGCGATGCTGCTATGAGCAGAATTAGTTCTAGTGACGCCAACTCTACAATTAGTTTTGGAGATGGTGACTGTGATTATAGCCCTCTGGAAGACCATGTTGATGCTACCACTACAGAAGCCTATATGGGTGAATGGAAGAATGACAAGCGCAGCGGTTTTGGTATCAGTGAGCGTTCAAATGGTATGAAATACGAAGGAGAGTGGCTGAATAACAGGAGGCATGGATATGGATGTACCATGTTTCCAGATGGCACCAAAGAAGAGGGAAAGTACAAAAATAACATTTTGGTCCGTGGAATAAGAAAGCAACTTATACCGATACGAAACACAAAAACTAGAGAAAAGGTGGATAGAGCAATAGAGGGTGCACAGCGAGCAGCTGCCATGGCAAGAACCAAAGTGGAAATTGCAACCTCAAGGTAAGCTGGTCAAGTGAAAGGTTGTAAACCTTTGTGTTAGTGAGCACTTGCTCACCTTTCAGTTTCATATGTGTAGCTCCATTGACTTTAGTGGCATTACGCATGTGAAACTTAAAACTTCAACTCATTTGAGCAAAGAGTTTGTGTTTGGTCCGTAATATACTGTAAAAATACATTTCCATTCTTGATACATTTCTACTTTCTCTCAAGAGCTGCTGCATTATACCTTTAAACCTGTTTGGAAAATAAAACTGGTGAGGAGAGAAGTGAATGATTTGGGGGATATGAGGTGAAGTTTGAACATTTTCCCATAAGCATGTTCCAGTTATGCTTATTGTATTTTTTGGTAGCATCTGAAACTCACTGAAGTTGCCCATTTGACAAAAGGCATCTCAAGATGCATCTCTTTTTCTGAGAAACTGTGGTATGAACAGCATAAGAATAATGGTCAAGGATGTTGTGCTTGGAGGCTGTTTTTTTGTTGCCAGGGCAGTATCTGCCAAAAGAGTTCTGTATGAGGACCCTTCCATTTTGGAGCATGCTTCTCATCAACTCATCTGATAGTATGACCACCACATCAAACAGTGGTGGTCAGCTTGTCTCTTTGCCTTTGCCAAGTGTTTGAGATGGGAGAAGTGTGTGGATATTGGTAGTGGAGAAAAGTGTCATTTTCACTTTGAACTCCTAACCAACAACCAAGCAAAGTTTCTTGAAATGGAATTAAAATTAAATTAAATCAATATAGACAATTTTAGCTGATTTTATTTTAAGTTTGAGAGCTCTTTAAAAAGCTATTTAATTTTTGTCGCCTTCTAATAAGTTTCTGTGGCGGTTTCTCTGTTGATGACTTTAGTTTGTTTCCTCAGGCAGGCTTTTCTTGAAATATACTTTGAATAAAAGAAGGAGTCCAGAATGTGCATGAAAGAAAATCTTCATGCTATTTTGGAAAGAGGATGTCACATTACTCTTAGGGCTGAACAACTGATTCCTAATTTAGTGTGGTCACTAATGTGTCCCCAGTGACTACCCTTTTCCTGACAGTCATAAGAAATACAGAAAATACCAAAAGCTACGTAAGTGGGAGAGCTCGAATATATAAAATGCTCATAGCAAGAAGTAGTTGAGACATTAAGATGAAGGATGTAGCATACTGTTAAAGGACCTTTCTGAGAGCTGCTCACGCAAGTAACCAAAGGGTAGCGTGTACTTGGTTACTTCTATAAATACATGTAAGGCGTTATATGACAGCATACCATGTTAGTACAGCAGATCAGTAATACTTAACTTTAAGAAAGTACTGGATCCCATTCATGTTCTGTCAGTACATAATAAACTCTAGTTTTTAAAAAATGGGGCGGTGGGATGTATGGAAAGAGAGAGTCACCACTTTGAGTCTACATAAAGCTTTTAAAAAGCTGTCATCTGAGACCATTATGTTCCAAGGCATGGTGTATACACTTCCTCTTCAAGAAGTGTCTCTGAAGTGTTTTGTTTGCTTTTCCTTCCCTTGGATTTTTAGGTGGAGGACAGAGTTCAGATTGCTTCTTTTGGAACAATTCATCAAAACAATGTTTATTTCTTGAAAAATATATTTTTGAAAGTGCAGCAGAAGGACTCAGTTATAGTGCAGCTGTGACCAGGGGCAATCTCTCCCTTTAGTTTCTCAGCTAAAAATCTCTCTGAAACACTCCCATGACTACCAGGATAGACAGCAAGATCGCAGATTCAGGTCTTCTCTCTTTTTAGTAGCCACTGCACCAACTGTACTGGCACTGATTCAAAGACCAAGAGACCTGACACCAAGCTGGGCAACATCAGGCATGAAGATAATAATAACTCCACTTCTGAGGGCATGTTGCACTCCCCTAGTAAGAATGGCAAGACCTTTCCTATCTCTCAAGTTTTCACAGTTGTTTTGAGTATCAAGGAGTAAGGCGGTGGGCACTGGTGAACTAAGGAACTGTCATACTGTCCGGGTCAGTAGCCATATCATCTCGAATAGATTCTAGAGCAGCATTGAGTAAAAAACCTTCCATTTCAAATAGTTGTTTAAATCTAGGCTGACCAGTATGATTTCAAGACAGAAGTATTTCTGTCTCACTGAAGCCTGATGACCAGTATTGGTTTGTGACTGTATTTTTTACCAAACTGATAAAAATATAATAATTCTTGCGATGTCTCCCTAGGTGAATGTGAAGATGGTGGTCTTGTCTGTTTCCCAACAATTACTAGTGCACAAAAAAGTCTAGGAGAAATGTCTTCTGTCATTTCTCTAATGTTTAATACAAAGATGGTTCTGCCCATATGGCATAACCTCGCTGCACAATGGCCTTCTGTGTTTCAGACTGGACAGGTGTCACCTGCACTGTGTGCTTGCTGTAGATTTCCATTCCATTAGTTGAAGAACCCACTAGATAGACCTTTTCTCACTCCAAAAACCATCGAAGCAAAGAGCTAGAAACCTGTACTCTCGTCCAGATACCTTCCTTTTCAATGCAGCTTGGAGTTGTGTGCTATTCTTCCTGCATTGTTTATTCCCAAAATGTTTGTTCAGCCAAATGGAAACAGACCATACTCCTCTTCTTAGCTCTCTGCTGGTCATGACAGGTTTGGCTGGTAGTTTGACCTGTGACAGATGTCCAAACAGTCTTCAATGAGACCAACCACTGTTTTGCTTTATGTTCCTGATGTCTTTTTATGTTTAAAAGTCCTGTTTAGCAATCTGTGTAATGTTCCTTTGTCTAACGTGGCAGTTTTGTACGCACAGAAAAATATAAAAATTTGGATAAGTGGTGCTTCTCTGAACTGGAATTTACATTGGCTCTCCTGACTTAGCTTTTGTGTTTTGAGACATTTGTACTGAGGTGTTTTGAAAATGGCAGCAGCATTTCTCAAAAGATAGCAGATTGCAACATTGTGTGATGCATAAAAAGCTGCTGTATCAGAGAAATAATTACCAGCTTCTGCTACACAGATGTCTATTCAAAACGATTAGAAATTAGCAATGAAGAAAAATTCTTTTAAAATTACAGTGCAGCTTAATAGATTTGATTGTGTAGTAGAGTTTTACTAGCTGTATTTAAGGAAAAATATTTTGGCATAAATATAAAAATTCCAGAATTTTAGAAACTTCAAAAGTATGTTCAATACTTTCCCTTTTCAAAATGTTATAAGGTGTCATTTTAAAAATGTCATTATTATGGGGAGTAATTAATTCAAATTCATCTTTAATGCATTGTGCTAAAAGCAGTCAGGTTTATATGCCTTATTTGGGGTCCTCCTGTCTAAAAGGAAAAGCTGATTTCCAGAAATGTTTGATTCTTTTCTATACATGTGAAGTGCTTTAAATGCTGGAAGATGTACTTTTGGAAGATATTAAAAAGCCCCAAGTGTTGACTCAGCCAAGAATCAAGTGGAAACTGATTTTGAGGATATCATGTAATTCTCACTGTAGAGATTTTGAACTTCCTTTTTATCACTGTCATAGGTCTCATTCAAAGGAGATATCACTCTGCAGTTCAATATAGACTGCAATTACATTAGAGCACTTCTTTCCTAGTATGAAAATTACTTCTCATTAAACTGTATTGTATTAACTTTGCCTTCACCAATACTTATGAACAGTATAAAGCTGTAGTGTTTCTGGAATTAATTTTCAGAGTTTGAACATAAACTTACCTTATAATACTCAGTGTCACTGGGTGTTTTTAAAATGCATCAGTCCAGTAAGTAAACATGAAGCAGTGGAAGCAGAAGTAATGATGTTTGTTCACTAACAAACCTCCATGCTACATATTCTTTCAGAAGAGTAAATTTTATACATTAAGAATTGAGTGTTCAGAGCCAGGCCTTTTTCATTTTATTCTCCCTTCAAATGTTTTCTAGCTGATTGTCCCCTTAAAAGGTCTTCTCCTTTAAGTGTTGACTCTCTGAAGAAAAACAAACTTTACAAGGACACAGAGGGACATGATAAAAACACAGTAAGGGTAAGAAATATAAACCCGAAGATAGCGAATGAAGGAAAAGGGAGAAAGAAATCAAAATAGAAAAACATCTCCTTGTTGATACTTTCCTAACATTTCATTGATATTTCAGGTCATAAAACAAGCAGATTAAAAAATTGAAACTTCTTTTTTTATTTTCTTTTTCACAGAAGCTAAGTACTTTTAATTACATTAAAGTTTTGAGTGAGTTTTAAGTGAAGTGTATGTATTTTCATAATATGCCATGAGAACTTGCAGCCACCTTAAAAGCAATATTGTAATGGGCTCTCATTACATGAGCACCTGAGATTTGTTGAAGCATAATGGTTCCTTTGTGTTAGGCACTGCACAAACAAATTATGCTGTCTGGAGACCTTGCAGTCTGGGAAAATGGCAGTGCCCAACAGATGAAAAGAAGCTGGCAAAAAGAGTGAATCGGAGAACAAGATAACAGTAAAATCAATATATTGCTACTAATGATATGGAGCAGTTCCTCCTTGTTAATTAGCTGTCTATGCTCAGACAGCAGTGACTAGCAAACCTCCAGTCAGGAAGACTTTTAAGTGGAGTACTGAAAGGGGTTTAACTGGCATCTTCTGCAGTGATTTCTTTTTCAGAGCAGCTTTTTTAGACAGCTCGATTTTATTTTTAACTTGTTTGTGTCCAAGTCCACAGATGCTAGAGCTAAATTTCAGCTTTTATTTTTTAATAGAAACTACTGAAACTCTGGTTGTGATGCTGTCTCACAAACAGTTCTGCGTGGCTCTAAAGGAGTCTTGGGTTGTTAGAAGTGGATATAGGAGGGTGGTGCAGCAGGATTGACTTGGTAGTGGAGATCCAGAAAAACAGTTTTGATTGAGAGTGAACCCATCTTGACAACATGGACTTTCTTGGGTCCCTGCTCTCCCTTGCAGTCATCGTGGAACCAGTAGCTGGCTTGTGTAATGTTCAGTGCTGAAGATGAGTCAGGGAACTCCAGTTTAGCCTGAGTCCTGGCTTGGTGCTGCCCCAGCCTGGGCTTGGGCGCTTAGCATTGGCTGCAAGTTGCTGGGCAGCACCTCTTGCTCGGTTTTCCACCCCAGAGCACCCGTGTCCACAGTACAGCAGTTAGTTAAGAACCTACCACTTACATTTTTCATAACCTTGATTCACAGTTAAGCTTCAGTATGCTGTGCTGTGTGATGGGGTCACGTGAAGCATGTGAAAGTCTCAGGAAGCAGTACTAGGTGGTTTATTAGGCAGCTCCTTTTTTGTGTTCATTGCCTTGTGTACTGAGTGTGCTCAGCCTGACCTGAACAAACTGTGATTTCTAGGGAGAGCTGAAGTTCTACGCATGTGATAGTACAGTTTGTGTCCACACTAGAAGGCAGCTGCCAATCATTCCAAACAGCATTGAATTATTTGTGCCACACACAGCTTTCCATGATGGATTTAGCTGCCTCTACCACTCTCACTTTACCCAAGAAACTAAAGTGTACACTTGCAAGCCTGGTGCCTCACACGCCTTGGAAATGCTTTACTTATTATAGCTGAAATATGAACATTGTGTTTAGGAATAGGATCCAACAAATACCAAAGATATTTATCTAAGACTGGTTTCTTCAGTACAGAAAGCTGCCTGAGGTTCAAAACTAAATGACTTTTAATCATTTTGCTACATAGGTTGTTTGAAGATAACAAATTAAATGCTGTGGTAAAACTTAAAATAGGTCTTGAGCTACTATAGATAGTAATTTTAAAGTTAATTCTGCATTCTTTATAGAAAACCATATGTTCTTTGAATCCTGTGGGAGTTATATACTTCGTTGGGGCACATATTCACTCAGATTTCACAGACAACTCGTTGGTAAAAGAATATAATCTTGGACTGTTCCTCAGTTATTTGCTGAATGAATAATACACCTGTTTGAAATACAAAAATCATAGAAACATCACTACACAGATTTTTTTTTACTTTCTTAGTATTTAATGCACCAAGATTACATGGCTGAAAATATGCAAAATTAGTCCCATATCATCCCTCAGCTTGAAATTTTAAAAAGGCTCAAGTATTTAATTTTTTATCAAATCGCCTATATCCAAGTATACCTACCTACAGCCATAAGCTTGATAGGGATTTTGGTTTTTTAAAAGCAGTTCTGATGTTTATCCAGACTTACCACATATTTGTATTAGGCACAGAATTGTTACTTGAGATCTGATTTTCTAAATTATTTAAAATCAGGAGATTGCTAGTACAAGATGGGAAATATTCAGTGCTTTCAGAACATAAATGAAACAATGGTGCACCACTGCTTCTAAAATAACCTTCTAAAAAAGCCTTTTTCTACTGTACAAACATTCTTGAAATATTTCTTTATTCAGATGATAAGGATTTTTTTTCCCAATTTCCAGAACACTTAGTTCAGAATTCAAAAGAAGTAGTGGCCCAGCAGATGTATCTGACAACATTAAGGGGTTTTTTTAAAATGATACTGAGATACACAAAGAGACTAAGATTTTTTTGTAGCTACAGAACATGAGCTGTTATGCAGATTCTCCCCTTAGTTTTTACACAGCGTGTCGGTTTTGATCTGTATTACAACAATTGTTCAAAAGCTAAGCTGCAAATAACATCTGTCTCTACTGACTTGCAGGAGAGTTTCTGTGATGGAAATAAATACCCATTTAAAAAATAAAATCTGGATCGTTTGTAGTGGTTAGTCATGTATGAACCGTAGAGTTAAGTCATTTGATTTACATTATTGATTGCTATAAAAATACTCTCAAAACCAAAAAGATATTTTGTATTTCTGCTGTAACTAGTACAACTACATACATATGTCTAGTAGTACTAGCTGAAGCTTGAGTAATTTGCTTGATGTTTTGCTCAAAGACTAAATCAACTCATATAGAACATTGCCAGCTTATTTCTTCAAAGAGTTGAGAAAACTTGCTATCATCTAACTGTAACATTGTCAATCTGTGTTCTCTAGAGTGTTTCTCTCTGAACAAATACAGCAGAAAAATACCCATTAAAATTATTAATTCATGCCCCTTACATTAATCTAATTCTATATTTCCCAAATAATAATTGATTCATTTTCTCAAAGCCGGTGTAGTTCAATGAGTAGTACTCTTTGAATATTAATGCATCAATGATACGTACTACGACCTCTTCTCATGTTTCTGGTGATTAAGACATTTTTCTGCTTTATGTATGTAACAGATTTTGGTGCATACTTATGTACCCTGACCTACATTATTTTGCCTATCTCACTATGATCTTCCTCTTTCAGTACTCCTCTATTTGCACTTTGTTTTCTTCTTTTTCAATCTTCTGCAGTTCTTTGCTCTCATTGTCTGTGGAGGTAGAGGCACAATCTCTTTGTGGCTAGTGTCCAGGAATAAATTTCTCCGTGAGTTTGCCTCCCTCAAGCACATTGTGTTTAACATCTGAAACAACCTATTGATTATTCCTGTTGTCCTCTCAAGATTTAGTATTCCCAATCGGCTGAATAGAGGTAGTCTCCCAAGAGCTCATTCCCAAGGTCACCTTAAAGCCACTTATAAATAAAGTTAGGGTTGTTCTGCTTTGCACATCGCTCTTACACTTAAATTGAACTTCATTTGCCATTAAGAGTGATCCGTGAGTTTTGTGCAGCCCTTCATTGCAGTTGTGCCTCAGGCTGCCATTCACAAATTCAGTCACTTAGCTGTTCAAGCTTTTCCTTGGCTTGTAAGAATGACATGGGTTCTCAGCCCTGAGCCCTATGGGTATCCAGCGTTAAGCCACCGTTGGGAGAGCCAGTCATTTAGTCTATCCTATTATGTTCTCTTTATAAATTAATTTTTTATTCACTTAAGCACTTCTTCCTTTCTCTTTTTTTTTAAAATATTTCCAGACTTTTCAGTGACAAATGCTATACTTTGGTCCTACTGCATTAAAAGTAGGGATTGATGAGAAATGATGGTATTACTGTTTTGCATTTAAAAGCCAGAAATTTCCTTCTAGTATCTGACTAAAATCAGTTAAACGTGAATTTTCAGGTCTTTTGTTCTAGGAGGTTAAGAAGACAGTTATCTACATCTCTTCTCTTATCACTCTGAATCAGGTGGGTAGGGTCTGTTTAGTTACCTTACTGCTATAGTGCAGCATCTCCACTTCGTGCTTGCCTCAGATGTTACTGGCATATATAAGAAGAGGGAAAGGTCATTTTGCTGCTGCTTTAGCTTTCCTTTCTGGCTTTGGAGTGAATAATTTAAAAAATAATTCTTCTCTGAATTTTTAGACTTCTTCATAAATAAAGGTATTGGATCATGTCACTCTTAGTTTTGCAAAAGAACTTAAAATCCAAGTGTGGAACCAAGCAAGACTCAAAAGTCTCACTGTAGAGGTGGCCTGTGGGCAGATGCAGGTGTGCATCACAGCCCTAGTGTGTTCTTATCTGGAGCTAGGATTTCATACCTGTTGCTAGTTAAAAACTTGGGTTCCATAGGGAAAAGAAAGAAGACCAAGAAATCTTGGTGATGACTGAAGTGATTTCATAGGTTCTGGCTCCTATGTGTGTGTGCGCGGATATGTGCGTGTTCAGCCCAAGTTCCCTTTTTAAGCTCTTTCTCCTGCAGGAATTTGTGATGTCAGTTGCATAAGCATCTTAGGAATATCCTGAAAACAAATAATATACTGCCAAGCACTAAGATGCAGAATGTATTTCAGGAAAAATACGGGAACCATCCCTGAAGGTGCTTAAAAGGCATGTAGGTGTGGTACTTAGGGACTTTGTTTAGTGGTGGACTTGGCAGGGGTGGATTAACTGTTGGAGCTGATGATCTTAAAGGTCTTTTGCCACCTAAACAAATCTGTAGTTCTGTAAGCAGAAGTTAAGACAGTAACCAGACAGTTGTCAGAATGCTTTGTGAAGGTGCAGTGGTGAACCACGTTAAGCATAGGAGTGTCTTTTCCATATGTCTGTGTAGGGAGTTCTGCCTTTACTTTCATGTATGTGGATGAAGGGCTTATTTTCAGTTTTACTGAAAATCTAATGATTTTTCATATTTCAAATGTTTCTAAATTTATTACCATTCATAACATAATTTTCGGCTTTAGAGAAGAGTTCCATTTTGGAAATTGCAGATTAGCAATAAAGGTGGGAAAGGCATTTATAATTTCTATAAAAATCAACAGAACAGATAAGTTGGTGACTCATTGTGATATTCAGAAATGTTTAGTTTGGAAGTATTAGTCAGTGGTTTCTGGTGAAGAAGCCTTCTCTTTCTTCAAGTGGTGACTAGATTCCTTGTGCAAAACTTCATTCATCTTGGGAGGTCTAATGTTGCCCAGCACTCACAATTTCTTAATGGTGCAGTGCACAGGTATAAATATTGTTTTATATTCTCAGTGGATAATGAAATATGAGGGAAAAATCATAATAATGTGTTAAAATCCCAAGCCCTCTTTGATAGTATATGCCATAACAATGAAGAGTATAGTTTTATTTTGTAATGCAGAGTTTATACCTGTTCCAGAAATTGATTTTAAAACAGAAATGGGACAGATAAAAATTACTGTATATTTTATATGCTTAAAATTTAGACCACCTGCAAGAGATGTAGTTATATTACTTGCTCATAACTGAGCTTTTTACAACTACTTGTTATCAGGAAAAGACACTGAATATTTTCACCTCGAAGTCTGTGTCTGTGACATGCACGGATACAATGCATTTCTGATGGAAAAATTGTTGATGAAGCTCTGAGGGTGAACCTTTTTTAGCAGAAGGAGTAAAGTACATAGCATTTAGCTTTTAGCTTTGCTGGGTTGGTGAAAATAAATGCAGAGAGCATATAGTCAAAATTACAGTTGTGAATAAATTTGGCAAGGAGTTCAGGCTAAATATGACTTGATGTTTTCTTCAGATTTCAGTTATCAGGATGTGCTTTAAGTGGCTTTTAACAGTTCACTTGTTAATTCCATCTTTGTAAAGTAACAGATACTTGATTTGAATTTGCCTGCTCCTTACACTTATGGGTAGATCCTTAAAAAAGTCATCATGAAGTCTGTATAGCAGTTAAGTTGTGAGTTACCAGCTGAGATGACACGCTGAGTGCATAACATGATGAACTTTGGCTGTGGACCTTCATGGTGAGTGAGCAATGTGAAGGAGCTGGTGTCTCCTTTGGGAAGGTCTCCATACAGTACAAATAGGCCATCAGAGATCTCACACACTTGTTTGCACACCTAGATTTTTGCTGTTTCCGGCAAGGATGAAGCCAGACTGGAATCCTTCAGTATACAATATTGTTAAATTTTGGACCGTTATTAAAAGTCCTCAAAATGATGAATTGTGCCCTGGTATTTGAGTAGGGGTTGCGCAAGACTTGGGTCTGTAAAATGTGTGAGCTCATTTCCTCATAACAAAAGTTCTCCCATTTATTTGCTATTTCACAACATATTTGATCAGCTGTTTGTAATAATAATGTAATAATGAAAGCATTTTTGGTTGATGGTTCAAAGAACATACTGACTGTGTCTTCATAGGTCAATCTGAGAAAACTCAGCTTAAACTGTCTTCAGAAACCCTGCCTGCTTGTTCAAGGTCCCTGAAAATTTAAGAAACGCTATTTTGCTTTTAGTGTATCTAATGTGATACTTTAAAAGATACTTTTCTTTAGAAAGATTACTAATTTCCCTGGAATTTGCTGGTACATGAAAATGTGGGTTTGGGCAGATGTATAACCTAGCGCTGCTTAATCTGTTCAAGAAAATAGTTCTGGTTTTGCATAGAAATGACTTTGCAGAATTAGGGTGACAGTTTTTGCTTGGATTTTCTGCTTTTATGTGCTCATTGTTAAACTTGAAATAATTTCCTCTCTGTCTGACTCTGAAACCATTTATTGTCTTTTCCTTAGTAAGGACAAACTAATTCCCACCTTTGAATCTTTTTCTCTGCTCTTTGACACCGAGTTGTCTCATTTGCAAGTAGAAATTTCAAGGGAGGCAGAAATTGAGCTTGCTGACGTGCAGGTCAGCTGAGGAAATATTTTGTACACAACTTTGACACTTCCATCTATTAATAAGTGAAACTTTAAAGTAGATTGAGAGCTTTTAACATTGTCCACTGTAGTTTGTTTCAGATTACACTAAGGAGTTAAGTCATCTTTTTTCAAGAATATTTACTGTTTATATACTTCTGTTGTCCTATTTCTTTACTTTCAGTTTAAATATGCTTTGTTCCTCTCAAGATTAATGTGAAAAAGAATGTAAAGGGAAATGGCTTCTTTATTGTCATTTTTGAAAAAAATATTCTTTCGGAGAAAGTAGAAGTTGCTTCAGGCTTCCCAGATAGCATAAACTATGTGCCAGTCAGAAATTGCTAAGCACCTAATTTTACACTTGTTTGATTCTCCTGAGGTGTTTGGAGCTTGTTTTGCATTATGAAGTGTTTATATTATATTTGAAGTGTTTCTGTGAAAGTTTTCCTTCTTTGTTTTGGTTCTTCTCTTCAATTACTTATGTGTAAGGGTCACCCATTCCCAATCTCTAATAAACCTTCCTTAGGAATGGATGCTGTTAAAAATAATTTAAGATAATTTTTTTATTTTCTCGAAGATATAAATTCCTTGTCAATATCCTCATGTTTTGACCCTGTTATTGCTATCAGTGTAATGCATTTTCTTCTCTTGGAAAGAAATGCATTAGATGGATTAGCAAAGCCCTAAAAATATCTTTGCTTAACCACCAAATTATGTAACCATCTGATTTCTGTTGTCTGCTGGTCTCATGCTGTGGTACAGTTTAGAAATCTACATTTTACCATCTAAATCAAGTGAAAAAAGTTTTTTATTAACATCAGATCTTCTTTCAGACTATCAAATAGATCTTCTTTTTAGACATCGTTCTTTGTTCAGAATGTTAAAAGTAGGGTTTACTGAAAGCATTTGATAACTCTGCTCACTTCAAAATTTGACAATGATGCTACTTTTATACCATATATTTCTTCTATTTTTTGATCACTCTGGGGTGGTATGTCTGATATTTGCTTTGGGTCTGTTGCTTGTTTTGGCAGAGGGGTATTTTTAAATGAATAATAATTTAGATCAGATGCCATGCTGAGGGCCATGGTACTCTGAAATAGGATGAGTAGCTTTTCTAGAAAGTTCTTTATGTATGCAAGAGAAGATTTGATCACCATGACCCAGTTTAAAAGTAGATGTCACCTTTTTCTGCACTTGCTGTATTATGTGTAATAAAGGGTTTTCCAGAGCTAATCTATCCCAGAGACCCTTGTAAGGAGAGAACAAGACTGAAATTATTAATCTTCCCTTACATTAATTAAATTTTTTTAATATATCCCATATTTTCATCTAAAATTACTGTGAAGATGTAAAGTGATTTTTCTTCTAGTTTGGTATTGCTGTACTTGTACAAGTAGGACTAGTAGTAAGTTGATGCTGTAACTTAGTGTGCAGCAGTGAATGAAATAAAAAACAGGCTCAATTTAAACATGTAGATAACTGACTGAAATGCTCATCATAAATGTTTGTGATAACTTTGTTTGATAGCAATATTTTGTTTCTCTGTGTCCAAAAGATCATATTGTGTTGCAGTGGAGCTGTTGCCTGTGGTTGGGTTCCCTGCAAAAGGGCTGGAAGTTTTTATTCCTGGTGAATGTGTCAAGACAACTCCGTTTGTATCCTAAGGTCAACCAAGTGTCACTTTGGTCTGCAGTTACATCCTTTCCTGCTGTTTGTTTTTCTATTGTGTAGCTTTAATTGAAAAGAAAAAAACTTGAATGCATGAAAAAAGGAAATGATGCCATCAGAGCAATCACTTTGGATCTAAGGGAAAAGACTGCACATATAATCAGCTGGCTAAAGGGCATGAGAACATCCTGAAAGGTAATTTGGGCACCTTTTGTTGAAATACCCTGATATATCCCATTAACTTGTTCAGTGTTGCTCAAAAACAATGCCTCTAGACAGAGGCACATTACTGGGCCTTTGTTCAATGCCACAAGCTGCAGTTATCACAGTGTACATCATATTAAAGCTGGTATTGTTCACATACTGCTTCTGGAAGAGAATGTACACAGCAGGTTCAGACTTTTCATGACCTGTTTTTTGTGCTCTCACCCATGATGTTCTTTACAAGTGAGCAGGAGAAATGTATGGCTTTTTCAGATCCTTCTCTGAATGACTTCATACCTGCAGTAATTTTTCTTGTAGAGTATGAGTAGAGACCTTACTAAATTGGTCTGAAATAGACAACCAGAAGGGTGATAATATTGTGGGATTTTAATATGAAAATATGCAAATACTTTCATATTCTAATTTGTTATCGCCTACCCCTTCATGACCCTTTACTTTAAAGTGTACTTTATTAATCCTAGAGGGTAGTTATGAAGTAAAATTCTAGTGAGACCATAGTAGTAATGTAAGGTGTTTGTTTTTTATTGCGCCTGCCATTCTGAAGGAATGAGGTGATGTTTCATGCTCTCATCAGCAACTCCTCATAGCTGTTCCTTGGCAAATTCTGAAATAAAGAGAAGCTGGAAAGAAGCATGTGGCTTGCTGCTCAGTAGATAGAGGGAGAAAATTGGTCAAGACTTGAAAACATTCACCTTACTACTAAAATACTTCCTGTGATGTTACTTTCTTTAGAAGCAGAGAAAACATCCTTTTCTAATCAAAGAGCAGACAAATGGCTTATAGTCTATTTGCTTTGGACTTTACTTTTTCCTGTTACTTTAGTTACTCCTGTTGCTTTGGATGATAAAAGTGTGAGCTGATCCTGGCTTTTAATTTATCTTTTACATAGGTTGCTGGTGAAATAGGAAAGGTTTGCCATGCTCACATCAACAGGAGAACTCCCACTGGTTCCAGTGATAGCAGGGTATCACTGATGGAACAGTGCTCTTTGTGAGCTGCATGTTTTGTGGGAGTCACAGGCAGTTGAAAAGCCTAAGTCAAGATAACAGAAGTTCCCAGCTGGATCAGGAAGGGATAACCAAATGCAGAGTTCAGTTACCACTGAAGGAAGCTTTTAGGTTTTCCGGGTGCTGTCCACTTCCCCTACATTCCAGAAAAACTAAAATTCAATTCTTTTATGAATTCCAGAGGAACTAATGATACCTTCTGAGATTCAGTCCTTTCCCTTTGCAAATAATGAAGCTTCTGTAATGAATCCATACACACATTCTGTCTGCTGTTCCTTGGGCTGAATGCTATGCTGTTCTGCATACTGTCCTCAAAACCTGAGATTAGAGCATGATACAGCTCAATATGAATAGAGATGACAGAATTTATTCTAGAAAGACATGTCAGCTCACTTGCTGAAGAAATCCATATTTCTGGAAGTCAGGTGAGGGTTTGCTCTGAAAAGTAACTGGGAATATAGCTTTGTGCTTTATTGCTCTACTAATGAATCTGATTTCTGCATTTAGATATATGTAAGAAATACTGCTAACAGGTTACATGATTTGCAGTGGAAATAGCTGATTATAGAGGTTACTGCTTCTTTATTCTTCTTGGAGTACAGCTTCTTATGTGTTGCAAAGATCCTCAGTGTAGTAGCTAACCATGCAAAAGCGTCTTATGTGAGTGAGTTTTAACAGAGTTTTAATCATGGTTTGTTTTCCTCAGCTTTGCTTGTTCAGTCCCTTTTCTGGAAGGTCATTGAGGCAGTGGTGCCAGACTTCCCTGGCTAGATGCACGTGTCATTCACCTAGTGGCAGGGTGCAGTACATCAGAGGCTTCCAAGGAGAAGAGGGTGTTGAAGCCATTCAGACAGCTGGCTCCCGGCTGTGCTTTTCCCCAAAGGATCTTTAGAAGCGGGTGTGGAATGTGCTGTGAAATTCTGGTAGAGGCAGCCAGACAGCCTTGTGGTAGAGGCAGCAGCTCTGGGAAGGATAATGATCAGGATCTGCTGTTACTTCCAGAGTAATTTAGCTGGCGATCCGCCTGTGCTGCTCCTCCCCAGGTATTTGTCCAGTCAAAAGCCAGCCCTGGGTTTGGTGAATTGTCCTAGTGAGCTGCATATGCTCCCAGGCCACAGGCAGGGTGTTCATCCAATGATCTGATTCACGACTGAACTTGGTTATGTGGGTTCGATTTTCAAGCCTGACATAAACTTTAGTGTGACCTTTCAGCAGGAGTTACAGTGGGGTGCCATGTTAGACATACCTGACCTGGGAACAAGTATTCCTTTAGAGTTGTATGAAGGAGAACCAGAGGGATGTGGTGAGTGTATAGGCACAGGTTTTTGTCGTATGTCAAGCTTGTGCACCGTCTGTGTGTACGAAGAAAAGTGCAGCCTAGTCTAGATGACCTGCTCTAAGGATAAAATCTGATGAAGACTGGTGTTCACCTGCAGCATGGAAAGCCATATTGCCTTCTCTGGAAAAAAGCAGGATATTAACTGAATGCTTTAGCCAACACAATTAATGGCATTGTACAATGCAGAGTGAGTTTTAATAGAATATTTTGTCATTGTTCCAGTTTAATATGGAAGTTAAATATGTGACATTGACTGGATCTCCTGTATTCAAGAGCTGACCTTTTAGCAGTAGCAGTGAAATAATATACAGCAGAATCTTGTTAATTCATGCTGATGACTTAAAACACCCATCATAGATTACTTGATTTTACAACTTAGCAAGTAAGTGAAACATGATGACAAAACTTCAGGGATGCACACTTTAACAGTGCTCTGCTAGTTTACCTCTGTAGTAGCAGTTATGCTGTAAATATACTTGTAATAGATGAGTTAATGGACAGTAGTACTATTAATTAAAGCCAATGATGATTTCCTGAAATGACATTGTAGTACAGCAGGCTATTGTTAAATAGTTTCAGTGAAACATGACTAATCTACTAGTTCTGTGACTATGAGGCCACTGAAATGGTTCTGAAAGTAACAGATGTTGGCTTTTAATATTAATAAAAATGTTCTCTCATATGTGTCATGTCATTTAGAATAAATGTAGCTAGAGTTACTTGGGAAAAGAGTTACCCTATCACAGTAATAGTATACAGGTATATATGTAAATAAAAAGTTCATAAAATTTTTTCTCTTCAAGTTGAATTACTTCTAGAGACCTAAGCCTGTGCCAGCCTATGCTCATTCTTAAAATAGTAATTCCTAAATGACAGCCTTATGGAACATCACCTATGTTCCAGTAAATTTCTTAGTCTTCAAAATACAGAGTAACTGTCTCCATTATGAAAAAGTCTGCAATTTTTTCTGGCCATTCTATTTCAGTCTACAGCGTGTTCCACATTAAATACTATTAAGAATGCAGTTTTGTTACTGGCGTGTATTCTCAAATGAAAAAATAAGACTTTGCCAGTATGCCTTAGAAGATGACACTAAGCAATTTAGTACTTGTTATGCTCTCAGTAGAAGAAGGAGCTGAAGTCTGTACTGGAATCATCCTATGCACTTGTTCCCGTGCATTGGTGTGTCAGCAGAGAAGTCTGACTAAATAAGGCAGTGCATGGGTAGAGCTTATCAGCGTTTGACAGGAATATAGTCCACTAACAGCTGATACAGTAGCCCATCTTTTCTATGCTATCATCGTCTTTCTACATGGCACACAGAGGTACATTTATCATCTGCTGGGTTGCTGATAGCACTCAAAACAGCCCTCCACCTTTTCTTTTTAGTGTATGGTCAAAGTAGTACGAGTGAGCACCCTTAGAAAGCCAAATACTTTTTATTTTATAAAAACCTATGTGAAGTTGTCAGCTTTCAAACTTGAGAAGTACACTGTGCCTTCTGCTTCTTCTGCACTGTCTGGTGGGAGAGTATTGCGAATATTGTCTGATAATATAAATAAAAAAATGGGAAACTTAATGCATTTTTGTGCCCTTACGGTACAAGCAATGCTTGTATAAAGCATACATAACTTCATGCAAGCAAGTCCTGACTGATAGTGCCTTCTTCACTCTGAGGGTCTGATACTGCTCAAATGAGTGTCTAAGCTCCCAGTGATCTTTCAGGGAATAGTATTGCACCTTGAATGTTCATAGGTGCTCTTAAAAAATATCCAGAGTAACATACCCTTAACACTGTTTCAGCATCATTTTTTCTGTTATGCTGAGCTTGGTTGTCAGACTTTGTTACTGTGTTGTGCAAGAGTTTGGGATCTGACAATTTTATCCATAAAGTTACTAGGCCAATAAATACATTTTAAGATACGTTAGCACCTGGCCTTCTACAGAATGTCCCAGAACAGTGAAACTGGTGACCTGCAAATGTGTTTTGATACTGGGAGTGGATGTAAATGTGTTTGCATGTGTAGCCTTTTTCTAAGGGATTTCTGAAAAATATCAGACATTTAATTCATATTCTTTACTATAAAGACAGGTCAGTGATTTGGGAATTCCTCCTTTTCTTGCAAATTCAGTCATTAAACTGCAAGGCCAAAGCTGTTGAATTTCTGGCAAAAGTTTCTGTTAAAAAGGTGACCAATACCTTTTTTATCAAGCATGAATTTAAGACAATAATGAAAAACTTTCTTGATTTCTCTATAGCACATTTTAAATTCTGTGTTCCCACTGACTATCATTCTGTTCTATCTTCTCAAGTCAGGGAAAAAGGCAGAAAGAGATGGATGGATGGATGGATGGATGGATGGATGGATGGATGGACAGACGGACAGACAGACTGTCATCTTTATTTGTGGCACTGATTTGAGTTTTTTCACATTAATCCTTTTACACCTGCCTACCAAATGTGTACACCAAATTGCTTTTTGCACATTCAACTGAAAGTAGTCTTGATAAATTATAGGTATTCTGATTTTACTGCAAATGCAAAACAGAATTTATAAACTTCTCCATATAAAATCAGATCCAGTGTATTTCTGCCTTCTTAGCATATATTTCTATGTACTTTCTGCCATGCAGTACTCTGCTTTGGCAATTCAATATCTTGCTTATTTGTTCTTCTGTATTCCTCCATGACTGTTTTCCTGTTTTCACAACAGCATCATCAGTGTTCACCCCCTCCTTGTCCTCTGTACAGGAAGCTTGCTGAGGGATGGAGAGTGCTTGGCATCATTTTGAGAGCATTCTGAAGGTTCCAGGTGTGTTTTTTTGGAACCTCACATTCTGTTTAAGTGTTCAACATACTGTATGGAAAATGATCAGGGAAAGACTAAAATTCCCATAGCAGTTTAGGGAAGAGTTTTCTGGTAACAGTCCTGGGAAAGCATAACAGATAAATCTGGAAAGACAGTGAGAGTTTTTGTTTTGGTTTGTTCTTCTGCTATCTCTTACCTAAGCTTGAAATGAAGAATCAGGTTTCTTTCCTTCAAAATTCACTTTCTAGTCAGGATAAAGAAAGGACTTGCAACTCTGCCATGGGGAGAATGCTTACCTCTTGCAGTCTCTAGCAGGGTGTGTGCTCGAAGTATTAGTTTCTTGCACATCATTTAGTGTCACAAAAATACAATATGCCATTTCCTAATCAGGAGCTGTGCTTGTAAATCCTATTGGCATAGCGAACACTCTTCCAAAATTTTTTGCAAAGTGTCTTTTCTTCTTGCCCAGTGCAATGTTTTAAAAAGCCAAACCCTGCAGTTTTAGCTGAGATCCATCTTCTTCAGTTCAGTAAGCTGGCTTAAATGCCCTAATGTGAGTTCACACATCAGTAGCATTGTTGTATGCAATATATGTAACAGAGATGTCATTCTGTGCTCTGGGTCCATCTCTGATAATGGTCCTGAGAGAATAAACAGTTCACTGGGATGTTTGCCATTAGAGCACGTTGGGAGGGTTCACAGGAGATGCACAGTGTAATGGACTGTTTGCCATGTGTGTAATAGCTCCCTTCCAAAATAAGAGTACTTTTACAGTGCAAGTAAGGACACTTTCAGGCTGCCTTTTTGACACTTCCCTGCTGTGCCCAAAATACTCCATTAGCTTTCTGGAGTGTGTCTATCATACACCTGGGTGATCTGCATGGAAAGAAATATGATGTATCCAGGAAAATAGAGACGCTGTAAGCCCTGAGTTTAAGTGCCGTGACTGTGCAGACAAGCATAATAAAGCTATTAAAATTCTTTAGTCATTCAGGGCTACTTCATTTTGAGGAATTTTATTAATTACTTTCATCTTTATAATTTCTGAAAATGCATTTTGAAAATACTTTAATTGTTGTAATCATACTGATTATGCAGACTTAAAATTTCATGTTTTCTAGTTCTTTCAAACATATTCTTTATAAATATTTTATTATGTTTTCATAGCAAAAATTTTATGAAGTATGTATCAGTTAAAAAAAGCTTGGAGCAGTCCAGGGCTTTACAAAATGGGCCTTGTAGCCCCTGAGTATGCTTCTGTGTAACAGCAGGTGTTTGGCAAGCTACACTACTATAGTATGTGTTATTAATTATACATTATTGTGGAAACTATACATTGATAAATAATGAACTTTGAAGGAATAACTCATTCAATAGCAGTCTTAAATTGCTAAATGAGACAATGTGATCAGCCTTTGTAGAAGTTTCATTAATGTCTACACTGAAGTTAAGAAATGCATCAGCTTGGGCTATGGGCTGATTACAAATTTTTAGCCTGTGTCAACTTCCAGTGTGTTTCATGGTAGGTATGTTTGGCATACATCAAGAACTCCTTTATAAAGAGTCTAAATTTAGTGTTTTTTAGAGATGTATTCTCTCTAGTTTTATGCTGAAAAGTAACTCAAAAAATAAGTGTCCCTGAGAAGGGAGTTTAGTCGTCAGAGATGGTCAGCCTGATCCCACCCACACTATCATATTTTCTTTGTAATAATTGCTTCAGGTTTAAATTTAAGTATTTTGACTAAAAAGCCAAATGCATATGTTGGAAAATATCCATGAATTATTTAATCTTAGAAAACAAACAAACAAAAAAACCCAGAAAAAACAGTTTTCAGGCCTTCTGCTGGGAAGTTTAGAATTTGAAAGTTAGCAGCAGAATTTTTATGCCCATAAAATTTCAGTTTTTAACTGTGAAAAGACATTTTTATACTGAGATGAAACATTTAACTTTGAGACTATATTTTCAACATCTCATTAAAGTTTATTCTCCACTTTTATGTGGTTACTGTATAACTGTCTAACTTCCAGTGAGCTATAAATTTCAGCTTTTCTCAGGAGATTCTAACTTTATTGTTCATTAACTGATTTATCTTTTGGATGATATTATACATTAACAAAGTGAACGTGTAATAGATAATCCATTCAGAATTCCCTTCATTACATTGCAGTGTTTACTGCTCATTCTGCAACTCTAGAAGCAGAGTTTCTGTGATATATAGATGTTACTTCATTTTCTTAAAATGAGTGTTTTGAAGGCTTTCATTCTGAAATCTGTTTTTTAAAAATTGATTTATACTTGCAAAACATTAGTTCACATTCCTTTATGGTTTTGGATAGAACTAATAAAGAAGTTTTATGGGAAATAAATCTCTTTTGATACACTTTACCAACTTCTCATGGACAATATTAGAATCATAGAATGGTTTGGGTTGGAATGGGCCTTAAAGATCGCATAGTTCCAACCCTCCTGCCTAGACCTTCCACCTAGACCAGATTACTCAGAGCTCCCTTCAGCCTGGCATTGAACACTTTCGGGATGGAGCATCCACAACTTCCCTGTGCAACCTGTTCCACTGCTTCTCTGAGCACTGAATTCTCTGAGTAGATAATTTCTTCTTGATATCTAATCTAAATCTGTCCTCTCTCAATTAAAGCCATTTCCCCTTGTCCTGTCACTATCTGTCAGTATATAAAGTTCCTCTCCCTCCTTGTTATAAGCCTCCTTAAGGGTACTGGGAGGCCACAGTGATGTCTCCTCAAAACCTTCTCCAGTGAGCAGCCACAGCTCTCTCAGCCTGTCTTTGTAGGAAAGGTGCTCCAGCCCTCTGATGGTCTTCATGGACCATTATTGTCTCTAATGAAACTTCTAAGCTTTTGATGTATGCAGTTTTCAGGTTGTAAGCACAAATTCTGGTTTGGGGCACCAAAGGATTTCTCATAGGTGCCCAAGTGCTACTTTGTCTAACTAGACCTGGGACCTGACATGTCCTACTGCATTTATTCAAAGATATAATAAAGGAGAGGGACAGATCCTGAATGTATAGTCTGTATAATAAAGAGGTTGAGGTCTGTTCTTTCTGTGTAAATGTGTACTTTTCTAAACATGAAGTTATTCCAAATCTATGGTGACTTATTATTTTCTTCCACTAAGTGGCTTAATTTGAAATATTTTGTCTGTTTCTGAAATTACTGGAAGAAATCCTATTGTTTTTGTGATAAAAATATCAAACGTCTATAATTATTTGTCTTCCTTAATATAGTTTATACTGAGGAGTGAACATACCAGTATTTTCTGTAAAGACTTAAAAGGAAGATTATTAAGAATCTTGGGTAGTTCTCTGAAATGTATGTGGGAGAGGTAATCTATGTGAAGAACCCATTCCTCCTAAGAGAAGAGCAATCTTCTCCTTCACTATGAAAAGTATGTGAGGTTGTCTGTAGTGTGCTAATATGAACTTTTTCTTTGCTATGATCAAGTTACAACATGCTAAGCAAATATTTATTAACAGACCTTTCAGAGACTGTGCAGTGTCAGCAACTGTACATCCTGGGTAACTAGGAAGCTTAAGTTGCTTCCTGCCTTTTACAAATACCACCTTAGTTGCCTCATTGTATCCTAACACCATTTGTTGCTTCCACTCGCAACAAATAAACTGTAATTATATATACCGATATTCATAATCTGCTCCTTGGCTCCAATTCTTTCCTTATCTCTCTGGGATTTTTTTTTCAGCACCATCTCATAGTTAGGCTTCACAGAAGCACAGAACACACTGGGTTGGAAGGGACCCAGAAAGATCATCAAGTCTGACTCCTGGCCCTGCACTGGACAGCCCCAGGAGTCCTGACAGCATTTTCCAAACACTTCTTGAGCTCTTGCCAAGCTCAGTGCTTGACCACTTCCCTGGGAGCCTGTTCCAGTGCTTAAGCCCCTCCTGGGGGAAGAACCTTTTTCTAACACCCAACCTAAAGCTCCCTTTGGACAGCTTCAGGCCATTCCCTCAGATTCTGTCACTGGTCACCATAGAGGAGAGATCAGCGTCTCCCTCCTCTTCCCTTCACAAGGAAGGTGTAGGCTGCAGTGAGGTCTCCCCTCATTCTCCTCCTCACCAGGCTGAACAACCAAGTGACTTGGGGCTGTGTTAGCTGCTGCTAGGTTTTGGCTAATCATATAACAAATAATTGTAGGGGTTTTTGCTTCTCTGCCCTGGCATTTCACACAAATGCAAAAGTTTATTTATAATTAATTCTTTACCATGGTCTAATCCAGTGCTTTTTCTGTAATATAGCGTGGTTTAGAACGTCCTTTCCTTTATGGAGCCTTACTACTTTACCTGTCTTTTGTAGTCCCTTCCCGTCTTGGTGTGTGATGGCTGACTATTTTGCAAGCTGTGTCAGTTGTAGAGGTTTTAAATAACATGGGTAACTGGGGAGATGCTTGCTTGTGTTTTCCTGAATTTTTAAATTTTTAGGGATTCATTGCATTGTCATTCTATGTTTCTGTCACTATTTTTGTTACCTTATTTGTGGACCTTGGTAAGATGGGTACTGCAATGTGCACCTGTTCCTCTAAATCTTTCTCCTCTTTTGCATCTTGTCCTTTCTTGAAAATGCAGGGTGAGAAGGGGTGAGGGAAAGAAGATCTGCCAAAGGAATTTCTCTTTCAGTGTTGTATTTCACTTTCAAGTTTTTACCTTTGTCGCTGTAAGATCATGTGCCGAAGTCTTGGCGATGCAAAAGCTCAAAGTTGTTAAGAATATACTTGGGAGTGGGGGTGACCATTCAGCCTGTCTTGCAGTTGCCTTCTCAGTGTCCTTGAACAAGAAGGCTTAGGAGTAGGCTGAAGGGATTGTCTTGCTCTTAGCAGCCCACTCCTGGCTTCCAAGGGTTCTCAAACACAGCTGAGAGTGGGTAGGGATTTATTGGGTGGAAATAATGTGGATGGGAAACATCAGACTGGATGATATATACATTTTACAGTGACTATCTCTGTCTGTCTAGCAGTGTAGTGGAGTGAGGGCCACTACTGCCAGCTGCTTTGGTGACATCGTCGCTGCCCTGCCACAGTGGGACACAGCATCAGTCCTTGGCAGACAGTTATTTATTTAGCAGCAATAGGAGAGCAGGGAAAGCATTTTTCTCTGCTTTTCTATTCTCTGATTTCCTGAGTATCAAGTGGTGGGCAGCAGGTTGTTGCCAAGCAGGAAGGAGCTTGCATCTGCACACACAGAGGAAGCCCTGCTGTGTCCTTAGGCCAGTGCCATGTCATGCCTGAACTGCGCCTGTGCTGATCTACCCAAAAGCAAGAACGGGCTTCAGGTACACGTAATGTAGATGTGTTTATCCTGGAAGATCTCAGCTATTATGCTTCAGCCATATCTATATCTGCAATTCAGGATATTTGAGTGCCGTGGCAGATAATGAGTTATTTGCATGCGGGTTTTTTGTGACAGTGTGAGCACCGTTATCCCTTTTCCCTGGGGGTGCTTTTATGCAGCCATGCTACTGACACTCATGAGTGCTTTATGTTGGCTCTTTTATGTAGTGTTTTTTGTAGTGTTTTCTTTAGCTTTTGAAAGTGATTAAACCCTTTGTACATTAATATCTCCTTTATGTTTCTAACATAGTACTGCTAGCTAGCTTTTTTTTTTCTGCTTTCTCTTAAGGCACTTTGATCATCAGGACTAGTCTGGCACCTCCTTCTTGTAGGGAGAGTGCTTTAAGAAATCCTTTACAATTTTTGCTGTTCTTGACTGCATCATTCCTGACTCCTCTGAGCTGTCTTCAGAGTAATTAACCAACTCTGCACAGATTAGCAGTCTCCTGTAACTGAATTCAGACTTTTACATCCTGTGTATTATAGGTAAAGTTTAAAGGCTTGTTTTTCCACTTTTGGATCGTTTCTAGGTAAAGCTTTTTCTGTCAAAAGCTTTACTGTTCTGCATACACCCTCTGATATGTAGGTAGTACAGATTCAAACTGGAAGCAGGCACTCACAATTAGTGTTTTATACTTCCTCAGTTGGTGTCCTAATTATCAGCAGAGACACAAAGGATGTGCAGATCTACAAACTGCCTTTGGCAATGTTTTTTGAATGCTGACCATAAGCCACTCATCTGTATTTAAATGCATGAATTTAGAGCTTAAATTCTTGAAAATTCTTATGGCCTGGAACTCATTATCACAGAGCTGCATAAGTACAGATGAGAGGATGTATTTTGAAAATGTCTCTGAGAATTTCCTTTAGGCAAGTTGAATTTTCCTAGTGTCTAAAGTGCTGCACAGTACCTATCTGTACGTTGGATTCTCCTCCATTCACTGTGAGAGGATATAAGAATTATTTCTAAGCGTTAGGATTTTTACTCCTCATATCTAAACACAGCATTGTTGAGCTTCATAATGCTTTGCTTCTTATCCCTGTGCATTGTAAAATGAGTGCGGTTGAAATGTCTGTTTTACCAAGGCACTTTGAGGATAAAGTGTGCATGCTGCAGTGATAGGGTAAAAGTATGCAGTTAAAATAATGAGTGGGTGAATGAATTTAGTGCCTGCCTCAAAGGCTGAGTACCCAACACAGCTAATGAAGACTCCAGTGTCATTCAGTTTGCTTTAGTGGCTGCTGAAAAGTTCATTGCTTGCTGTGCTGTTCTCATCTTATTATATCTGAACAATATGGACAGTAGTGAAGATGACTGAGGTAAACTTCAAGGTGATGCAAGTTACAGGTGTTGAGGAATTCTTGTGTGCATAGAGAGGAGTGGTGGAGCAGACACAGCAGTTAAAGTGTATTTCATTTGTACACATTATTTCTATATCACATGACAAGTAACTCCAAAGAAGGGTAGGAAAGCACATTTAAATTTTTTTTTTAAATTATCCAGAGCAGTAATAGATAATGTTATGTTGGTACGTATGCATTCTGTACTTCTTTTGCCCAAAAGATTTATTTTAAAATAAGTTAATGTAATTCGGGGAGGGGTTTAATACATGAATGACATTTCTAAAACCAAGCAATTTATATTTTTGATTTGCTACTTCACTGGAATGTTTTATTCTTCAGTGAGACAAGCTTTTCTGTGACAGCTTATGTTACTAAGGAGAATTTTTATTTAAAGTCATAATTATATTTTTTACTGGTACTGAATTTCTTGTCTTTGCTGATAGGACTGACATATGATGTTGAATGTAATTCTTTAGTACTATATAATACAATTTTCACTGCATTTTTTACTGAAATAACAGAATAAGTCACTGAACTTGAGAATTTTGAACCAATCCTGTTTACATGTGCAAGTAGGAAGAAATGATGCACCCTTCCCCCTTCACTGTTAAGTGGTAAATTGTTGCTATGGTGATCATTCTTTCCATCTCATCAGCTATAACCTGGTTTTCCACATCAACTGAATAGCTTCAAGCAACGCATGATCTTTATTTTTTTATATATGTATCAGTTAATATTGTTTTGCTACATAGTTATTGTCTTGGGACTTACCATCAGCATCAAGATGCAGTGAATGCAAGATAGTTCTAATTTTGTTGTATATAAATCTGTGTACTCAGTAAAACAATCTTTGTGTAGCTGCCAAGAACTTTTAAGTAGATTTATTAAAGGAAGCTTATTATTTTTGGTGTGTACAGTTGATTATTTTCCTTTCATTATTTCAGAGTCTGTAAGCTTCTGTAGTAAATATGTGGAAAATTTAGTCTGAATTTCTGAATAATGTCTTACTTAAGCAAAATGTTGTTTGTTATCTAAGGTGATAGAAATGGCATAGCTGTAGTAAAATTTCACAGAGCAGTTTTATTTACTTGCAGTGTGGATTGGTACATATGGGTTAAATGCAGAGAGATGCCTGCACTGTGGTGAGAGTAAGCCAGGTGACCTGTTGCAGAGTCAAAATAAAAATGGATTAATATGGTCTGTATGGGGTCCTGTGTATATACACAAGATTTGTGTCAAGAGAAAGGGCAGAATGAGCACGTGGGCCATCACAATATTGCCTTGAAGCCAGATGTGCCTTCCCTTATAACCAGCAGCAGGTTTTTCAGGAAACAGGCAAGCTTTATGTTATGGCAAGCTTTGAAGCCATAAGTAGGGCACTGGTGTATAGAATGATGAATGTGGATCTTAGAATAACTTCTTTGAACTTAAGTTAATGCTTTTAAAAGACTGTTTGTCTAAATTTATTTATTTATTGTTCATTACAGTCAGTCTTTCCTTTTCTTCTAAGATGTCAGGCTCTTGAAAATGTAACTATATTGTGGTCTGCATTGCTGGACAGCATATGAACAACTCTTGTGTTTCTGGTTTTACTCATGTTCCAGTTTTTGGTGGGATTTTTTTGGTTTTGGGCGTGCAAACTTTTTCCTGTGCTTTTCATCTGCATCACTTGTGCGTCTTTTAAGTTGTGTGTCACGATCAATAAGGCAGCGAGATCACATCTTGTCTCAAATGAAATTTTATGTTTATTACTGGGTTTAAAGTCCACAAGAGGACCTGAACAACAGAGACATATTTGAGTATGTAGTATCATGTAAATGATTCTTAATTATCTTATATGAAAATGTGAGTAGAATCTTGGTTTCTCTCCTAGTATTCTTTTTGGATTCTCTGTAGGAGTGTTTTTCGTGTCTCAAAATATTGTGCTACCATAGGCAAACATCTATTAGATATTGTTCTCAACCTATATTTACAGTGAGGGATGTTTTGCTAAAGAATGTCAGAGATCATCTCTCAGTAGATCAGTCTCTTAAAGGATATGGTAAGAGTTACAGTATAAACATAAATGCATTACCTATGGAGGCAAACTAGGAACTGGATTAATATTTCAAGTAAGCAAGGTATCTTTGCACACAGTAAGTCTAGAGGACAGTGTCCTGAATTACTGCATTGCTTAGCTCTTTTGGAAGTATTTACTGCATGACTCCCAAAGTATTAATCCTTTTGGCCAAAACACAGTTCACTAAGTAGCCTGAGAGAAAGTGTGCCATGGAAGTGAGGAATGCCATATTTCCTTCCAGCTGCAGGGGATAAGTAAGTTACTGAGAAAGCATATGGTACAGTTGCCTGAGCCAAAACAGCCATTACAGGCTTCTTGCAGTTATTGTTTTGCTTTGCCTGAGTTTATTAAGTAGTATCATATTTTAGTTTTTGAATCTGCTCATCTTTGTTTCGTGAGCTACCTCATTCCTTTATTTTCCCCCACCAAATCTGTATAATAGTAGAAACTGAACTCCTGCAGAAGAATATACATTATGTAAATGTGAGGTACAAAGTCCTTTCACATATTTCATAATCACACAGATAGACCAGAGAAAGACTTTGTTGTCATGTACTGATCCTTTTTTTTTTTTTTCTTGTTGACAGAGAGGTACAAAAAATCTAGCATATCTAGCATTTGGAGCAAAAGCTGGTGAAAGAGAAGCAGCTGTTTCATGTTTTGTTGTTGCATTTTCTGGGGTAGTGTTTCCTACAAAACCAGAAATAATTCTTCCCCGAACAGGAGCTGAATGACCCTAGACTTAGTAGCCCCCAGAGCTGAAAAAACAGCAGAGTATTCTTTATACCAAGCCCTTTTATTTGCTTAAGCTTCTCGCTTCCTTGTTTCTTTCTTGAAGCCTGTGGGTTCAAGTATGTTTTAGCCTGCAGTACCAGGAACCAGTACCAGGAATCAGCTGCAATCATGAGACACAGAATGATCAGAGTTCAGGAGTGACTGTCTGAGACCAGGGGAAGAGAAGATGGTTCCTTTCAGCTGTGCTTTTTCTTAGATTGAAGCATACATGCGAACTATAGCCTTGTTTTACCCGAATTTTTTTTCCTACACAGTCCTTTAAAGGGATCTAGTGTGTTCCTTTGTTGTATGAGTGTAATCTGGAATTTGATGACCTGGAAAAAATGTATTCAGGCAAAATGCCAACCAGAGAAGAGAATCCTCTGAACAGTAGGACTGTGCACATGGGACCTAGTGTTTCTTTCTATATTATTTCACTTTAAAGTAACAACAGGGGATGTTTTAATGGTTAAGTTGCTGTTGTTTCTGAAACCATGTACATGTTTTTATATTCTAAGATTCGTTCAATAAAAGACAAATATAATTTAATTCAAACTCATATTTGCCACATCAAAGGTCAAAAGCTAATTGTATGTCATTCCACTCAAATTGTGAGAGTGAGCACAGGTTGCCTTGTTTAATCTTGGTAAATTCTATTTGTTTTCTGTAGCCAGTAGTCTGTTTATTTTGGCATTCATTAATTCAAATTCAGATTCTCATGGATACAGTGGTAAATAGACTTTGTGGCTATGATATGTAAAGATGATTTCTAACCTATTTCTTGGTGCTATTGAAATAGATTAGCGAATACAGCTACAACAGTAAATAAGTTCCATATTAATTTATTATCCATATAATCATATGCTATATATAATCCGTATATTAATTTAATATCTGTGTTTAAAAACTACAAATTTTTAAAATTACCAATTTGATCATCTTAAGGATAGATGTGCTCACAAGAAGACAGTGTTCTCTCATTGCCACTCATGTAAGACAGAGAAGCTGTTGATACTTGACAGAAGTCTGTTTTTGTAGGTTGAAATGTATAGCTTCAGTTTAAGCTGGAAATTTTGGTGTTTAAATAAAATCAAAATCTCAGAATTCAGAGGCTGTCCTTAATGCTTTTCTTGCCTCCGTAATTCAGAAGGGTAAAGACAAAAATGGCCCATATCAAAGATCATATGGGTGCCAAGGAATTTTCTAAGCTTTGTTACTCATTTTTCAGATTTATTGGTAAAATTTATCTAAAGGTTGAATTTTTCTGATTTTAATTTTTTATTTGCTTCATGTTGACTCAGTTTCTCTCTCAAATACTTTAATTTCTGCTGTTTTTCTCCTTGAGTAGCAGTTGGCTGCTTTCATAGTTTAATTGTTGCTCAGCATGTTTTGTTTACTTACTAACCTGTTTGTCTTCTTCCATTTTAACATTTCTGATCTCTGACACAAGCTTGACACTGTTAAAAGGCAATACCATTGTTCAGGGAACTTGCTTAAACAACATATGCTTTGTTCCTTTTAAGCACTCTAAAACAATGTCATCTGAAGGAGAACAGAAAGGAAAATTGTCAGATCTTTCATAAATATTTTTATCTGCAATGAGTGGTACTACTGTGCTCCACAGCCTTTATCACAGCAAATTATGAGTGAGAAACATTTTCTCCCTACAAAAAACATTATAATAAAGGAAAGAAAAAAGTGTTTTAAAAAATGTGATTTGGAGTAGGTAAATCAACAGACAGCACCAATTCAGAGATTGTTTTCCTTAGCTAAATTATTGTTAAGCTGTGTAAAATTTCCTATGTATAAAATATTCTGGATTAACTATGTATAGTTCATTCATGCACTTTCAGAATAACAGTGCCTTTTCCTAATGTGTTTTGAAAGTGCTTGATGCAGAGATTATGTTTGATGCTTGGTGCAGTTGGCTTCCTGATTACTCAATGCAACTTAATTGTTGCATTTTACAATGAAAACAAACCCTATTCTGAAGTAATTTTCAGATGTAGGAAAGAAGACCGATGAAGGATAGCATTAGTACTGATTATTAGGCCTTATGCTGTGTTAAGTGACCCAAATAATATACCTTTTTACTTCAGTTTAATTGGAGGACAGATGGATACCAAATACCTCTTTAAAAAAAATAAATTAAGAAGTAAGGATATTTAAGTCTCTGGATTCCAAAGTCCACTTTGTCAAAGTTTCTAAAGCTTGTATGAGATGTAACTCATACTCTTTAATTCAGATATATTGTAGGAGGAAAAGAATTAGCTGGAGGTGGACTCTTCTTTGCTTAATTATCCCATGTCCAACTGGGCTAAATTCAGCTCTGACATACACTGGCAGAAATCTCATTCACACAGCAGCAACACTGCAGTACATCATGCTCCAGTCTTACCAGATGGCACTTCGTCTTCAGGTGTGTGTCACTATGGGCAATTATACACCTCATACAGGTTAGACAATGGGAGTTGTTCAATTTGTTTTTAATAGCAGCAGATTTTCTGGACCTACACCCAGCTTAGCCCTTTTATAGTTCCATGTAGAACAGCAAAGTACAAGATGTGTAAAGCTTCTAAGTAGAAGGGTAGCATAGAAGGGGCCTTATTTCCCTCTCACTGTGAGAGAATGTGTTGGATATTGAAAATACTTGTTATCAACCCAAACATTCCCAAAACCTTCCAGAACATACAGAATCATGACTCTGCCCTGATCCCTGGTTCAGATGCCCTCAGCTAGATAATCATAAACTTTAAATTTAGTCCACCTTTCAATTAACATATACTTCCTGCACAAAATGAAAAAGTCAACAATTCTTCTGCTAGGGAAACTGCATGTTCAGATGTTCTGTATGTCTGCCCTTATCTGCTGTAATTCACAGAACGTGAAGTTGATCACTGAAAGTGTCTTCTGCAGCAGCTCATGGCCTCAACAAACCTTAAGCAAGCTCCAGCATTTCAATTGCAAGCAATCAAGCAATTACTGTCCATTAAGTACACCACTGAGAGGACTAATACCCAACTGCCAGAGCAAAATGTCACAGAATAATAAAGAGCTAGCAACATACTGATGCTCTTACACCCTGCTGAGGTATAAAAATTTCAGAATGACAGCACCACTGGTGCTCCCAACATGGACATCAGTAGCCATAGTTACTGCAGCATGGTTCTTGTCATTGATCCCAGTTACAGGCAGATAGATCCACTTAATCTGGTCCGTCACTGAATTTGGGATAGTAGCTAGCCCAAATAAAAATTGTAGTATCAAGTGTACTTTATACAATGTTCCTGGAAAGAGGTTTGGTTCTCTGGTCTTAGCCCTCCTCACTGAATGGGAAGCTGTTCCCCTGTGCTGAGTTTTCTATCCAACCTCAGCTTATTTGGCATCTTACGAGAGTGTCTTGTGAGTGTTTCTCAGGGTTGATTGAAAGTGGGCAATTCAGCTGTCAACTGCTGTTTTACTTTTTTCAGGCACTGTCTTTTGAGCATTGGTCTGCACCAATGAGAGACAATAGTCTTACCCTGTCATCCTCTGAAGGCTTTACCACTGAGGAATGTGTATGTTGGAGAATTGGGTCTCATGACACATCATTAATGAGTGTGGAGATTGAGAAGTCTGAGGCACCCGTGCTGGTTAACATCAGGGAAGGCATGTCAGCTTCTTACTCATGCAGGGTTATCTTCCATATTAATGGGTGACTGCTAGATTCAGCAAAAATAGTGTAGTAAGCACAAGCCAGAGATTAGATTTGTAGAGCAAGGCAATAAAAAAAAAGCTTGAATATTTTTAGAGTGACTCCAGTTGAGCCTCCTAAGTGGTGTTGGAGGTATTCTGACAAGCAGAAGCATCTGAGGACAAGGACCCCAAATAACTTGACCTTTCTGTGTAGAAACTGTACTTCAGCTTTGCTCTTTGGCTGACTACTAAGTCTTGCAGGAAATCATTTTGTGTAGGGTGGGAGGACACCTTGTTCACATGAGAGCAAGGAGCTCAGTTTTGGTGAAACAAAAGGGTCCAGCATTAGCCAAGTAGCTTTGCAGGAAGAAATGGACACATTGGCTCTCCTGACTGTGTAGCTTCAGGTGCTCTGGAGGAAGTGAGACTTTCTTAGAGCATGGAGATTTGGTAACATAGACTCACTAAAGAACTGAGATCTCTTACCCTGGGCGGTGGGGGAGCAACACACATACTCCCTAACATAGACTGTATCATTACCAAAACAATTGTCCCAGCATTGCAAACAGAGTCTTATTACAAATGTTTCTGTGTTGCTGCTGTGGGAGTCAGCCTTCCTTGTTCTTTGGCACTATTCTTGTTTCTGGGGTAACCTGATAGATTTAATAAACAATCAGGTAACTCTTTAACCAATACTAGAAAATACAGTCTCTCAGACTCCATCTTGCCCTGTTCCCTCAAGACTAATTGTTAGGACCTCAGGTGGCTGGGTCTTTAAATGCCGTTTTTTCCTGACCAGTCCATTCAGTTTCAATTTTCCATGCCAGAGACAATTACATTTCTTTTCCTTCTCCAAAGACTTTTTTCTCTGTTTTTCTTTTGTTTTCAAACAAAATTGACCCTCTTGTTTCATATAAGATGTTTAGATGAGCATCCTGCTTTCTTGACAATGGAATCTGTGTATTTTCCCAAAGTAGATAAGAAAGGCAGTTTCTTTCCTTTCAAAAAACAAACAAACAAAAAAAAAACAAAACCCAAAACAAAAAAACAACCTCAAAGTTCTCCCCAAGCTGTCTCACTTGTAGGCTGATAACAGTTAACTTTATCATACCATGTTTAAAGTATAAGATTCATGCATTGTTTCTGGCATTTTTACAGAAATAGTGCACGATCTATAATTATCAATAAAGGATGCTGCATCTGGAACTTTTCCATGATGCTCTTACTCTCTATAAAACATATGATGTGTTTAAAATAAGGAACTCACATCTGGTTTTGTCCAGTCAGCTAGGTGATAAGAGAGAAATACAGTGCAGTGATACATGATACAGTGTGACCTGTATGCTTTCTGTCCAGATATTACAGAGTTGAACAGCACTGCCATTTGAATTGTTATTCAAATCTGTTCAACATGAATAAAAGATACTGGTTTTTTTTGCAGTGAGGTCTTTCCTAACAAACTTACAGAGAGGTTGAGTTTCTGCACTTATAAACTCTGATCAAAGTACATGAAGATCCTACACCTAAGAACTCCTAAAAGCTTTCCTTGTATGTCTGTCCATTCTGTGGAATGCCAAGCTTGATTGTAAGGTAGAAATCTGGTTCCCATACTGACCCTTCAAAAAAAGGTCATTTGTATCTTATTTTGTCAGTATTTGAATACTCAAAACAGGGCTTTGCTACTAAACAGGTCAATCATTAAAGCAAAAGTAGTTTGCAAGATTTTGTTGCTGGACTCACTTGCATAAGAGATAGAAAGAAACTGCCAAAAAGCAAATTTCAGCCTCTGCTGAAGGATCTTTTCATAATTGCTGGCAAACTAACCCATTGCAGTAGTTTAGCAAGTCTTTTAAGCACTGGAGTTTGTAGCAAAAGTTTGGTTCATTTCAGAAGGACTTCCACTGCACATCTATCTCACAGGGAGTGAAAATGTTATTTATTTAATAAGGTTGCAAAGTCTCTACTTGTTACAAAATTATTTCACCTTTCCAATGAGAAATCATGTTCCATGTGCACCCACTTGCTCCTGGAGCACATTCATGCCAGAGCAGCAAGACTGCTACAAGGAACAGACCCTAGCATTTTGTTAAAAAGTGTCAGCTAAGTATAATATGAGGTCATATTCCATGTTCAGTAGACATGCACTGCATCAACAGATCTAGCTGGAATTCTGTCATTTGTTGAGGGAGAGATTTTTATTACTGTTGTTATTTTGCTAATTACATTAAATGAGTTAATCTTTGAATTGCCTTGCACTGATCATATGGAGTTATCAAATTATCACAGAATGCATGTGTTCATTTTCCCTGCCCTTCCAGTGGCTCTTCAAGTGTGTCCTCCATTCCTCCTTTAAGGCCCCAGCAATGCAGGCTTCAGCAGAAGAGCTGAGGCATGACTGAAGCCTTCCCAGTTGATGACCCTCATATTTCCCCATGGGATTCATAAAATAAGATCCATATTCAGATTAAGGTGGATCAGCACAGACTCTAGGAGGGACCCTCTTGGTATACAACCTGACAAAATAAGTTGTTGTTTGGGTGATTTAGCCCAGGGAAAACAAGGGTCCAGGAAAATCTTAAAGCAGCTTTCCAGTACCCAGAAGGGGCCTACAGGAAAGATGGGGAGGAACTCTTTTATCAGTGGGTATAGTGATGAGGCAGAGAGTTTCAAATGGAAGATCGATGTAGGGTATTTTTAGAGTAGATTTAGATTACGTATTGAAAAGAAATTCTTTACTGTGAGAGTGGTCACATGATGGAACAGGTGGCTCAGAGAAGTTATGGATGCCCCATCCCTGGGAGGGTCCAAGACCAGGCTGGATGAGGCTTTGAGCGACCTGGTCTGGTGGAAAGTGATCCTGGCCATGGCAGGGGGTTGAAGCTGGATGATTTTTAAAGTCTCTTCCAGTGCAAACCACTCTATGATTCTGTGGTTGCAGGAAATTCATCCAGCCCACAGGGTTAATCCAGGACACTGGTTTCCCAGGATTTGTCAGCCCTTTCCCTGCCAAGATGCATGCCCTTGATATGGTGAGGCTCCTTTAACGTCCTCAAGAAAAGCAGCAGGTGCAAATATTTTCCTGTCACTCCCTGGAGTTCAGACCCTTGCAGTTACCACTGGCTGTCAGCAGCATGAATTGCTGTAGTGGCAGCACTTACTCCTGTTGTGTTATTTATTGAAGCCACGATGAGTGCAGGACTTAGATGGTTGTGTAGTCATGCCCAGCACTTCTGGAAAACACTGCTGTGTGTGTGCAGCACCATTACTCAGTGCAAACAGAGCAGATCCACTGCTCCTAGCAAGCATTGGTAGCCTTGCTGTGCAAAAGGGAGCAACATGTGGCCCTTTCTCTCATACTCTTAAAAGCTCAAATACCTGCAGTTTAGAACAGTATCTTTACTGGGAGACTCATTTCCGAGGCTCAGGAATTGCTTGCCAATCCTGATCTCAAGATTGAGCCTCAGGAGAGCAGCTTTTTGGTGGGAGAAGGGAGCACATGGTATTACCTAATAGAAGATTCTTGTCTTACCAGCTGTTCCAGTGTCACAGATGTGTCAGTAAAACCCATCAACCTTTAGATAGTCTTGGAAAGTCATAAATCCGTGTTTGTGTGAAGAAAGGGCAAGGAGACATTAGGACTGATTATTTGGGGATTTGCTTTCTTTTTCATGGCATGCAGTAGTGTTTACGCTAAAATTCTGCTATTAGTGACTCAGAAAAGAAAGTGCTTGCTTTTTAGAGGAGACTGGGAGAGAATGTCAGGGCTCCAGACAAGGCCTGTGGTAAGAGGAAAAAAAAAAGGAGCAAATAGACCAAGACCAGCTCTGTTCAGAGGGTCTAAAATAGTAGGCTTTCATGAGTCTGCAGTGAGTTGTTGCTCTCATGAATGGTTACCGCTAAATATGTAATACAAGAACAAATCCTCAACTTTATTGTGCAGATCTGCATGACTTCAGCTGAACTAAGCAGTCAAGGACTGCTGTAAGTAGGAACAAATAAGCTGCTGTGAACTCTCTCTCAGCAGTCTGTGTGTGCCACAAAAGCCTTCTAGGCATCTAGGCAAGATCATCAGCCCTATGTGAACCAGGACACAGCAACATTATTGGGTTTTCAGTTTTTCTGGTAGCTGATAGGACATGGTGGATGTTTATTCAAAGCTATATTGGCAGCATTAATAGATAACTACAGAGGGTGAACATATGCATAGATGTTTGTTGGAGGGGGGTATGTATATGAGAGAAGATTATTTTAAAGCTGTTAACTTCATTTGTCATAAACTCAGGTTTTGCATTTCCTTCAAGCTGGAGACAGCAAAACCTGTGAAATAGCTGTCAGCTGCCCTATGTCTGAAAGGATCTGGTGTTATTTTCAGTCTGCAATGTTCTTTAGTTAAGAGGAATTACATGTTTACAGATGGAAGGATCATCAAAGTCTTTCCTGTGCTTGTTTAACCTGTTTGGTTTCTTGGTGTTTAATGTATCAAGACCAGGCTGGATGAACAGTGTTTAATATGAGCAGTCTGATTCATATCTGTCAGCCTGGAGAAAAGGCACATTACTTACAACCATCCCTACACTTGAGTACTTGTCTTCCATGGAGAGCTTAGGCCTTTTTAATTAAGCTGCTCAATTCTAATATGTGAGTGTTTTCTGTTATTCACATATTGCTGTGAATTTTGTAACAGTTATCTTTAAATAAACAAAAAGGAAGAACTTATTCCAGAGTGGTTTGCTAGACATTTTTCTATCAATACTTTTTTTCTGGACATCTGGCACCTAATCAGGGAACAGAAACGAACCATGTGAAGAAAGATAAGCCCAATTTAGTGTTGGCTCTTAGATTGCTAAGGACACAAAAAGTAAATTTAAACACAGTTAATGCCTTTAAAAGGCTGAGAGTATTGCACTAGATTTTAATGCCCAAAGATTTTAAAAGGCTGTTAAAAAAACCCTGTAACATTATCACAGATTATTTGAATTCATGGCAATATGCTTGTCATTTAAATAATTTAATTACACCACTTTTTTTTTTTTTAGTTACAAGTGCATAAATGCCACTGTTATATCTCATAAAATTTTACTTTGTCATCACTATGTTCTAGGCATTATTTTCATTTTTTATTATTTTCTAGACAATTTTGCGCAATGCAGAAAACCTTTCTATGTTTATTCTGTGGTCGGTGTATCCTCTCCGTTCTCATTTGTTACGAAAATTTTAATTTCATAATATTACTTTATTTTGAGAAAATATAAACAAATGTGTGTGCTAAAGCTTTTGTGATAGAGAAAACCAAATAAGCACCAAGACACTAAACATGTACTAAAACTGCAGTGTAGTAAATACAGACTGCCAAAGCCACTTAGAAAAAGCATGAAGTATGCTCCTAGAAGTACTTCTGATTGGGGAGTTTATCTTGAACTTTTTGAAGCCAGTAAAACCCACAGAATTTTAATTAATTTTTCATATTTTCCCTCTCATTTCTGGGAGTGTAGTTATCATGCAACAAATGTGTTGCGAGTTACGTATATTTTGATGTTCAGAGAGATCAGATGTTGGTCTTACTTGCCTTGAAATTTTAAAAAAATGTGAAAAAAAACACATCAACTCTGTATAAGGGAGAGATTAAGGAATATAGACGTTGTCATGGATGACATTGGACATAGTTTTTCTGAATAAGCTTACTGATTAATAGAACTTCCGAAAGTTTTCTAACTAGAACTATTCTAACAAAAAAAAAAAAAGTAAGTAATGATATCATATTTTCTGTTATTTTTAAAGTAATTTAAAGTGGTAAAAATCAGTACAACACTGAAAAAGATAATGTTTTGAATGGAAAAAACAGTCCATTTGGATACAAAAAATAAAAAAAAAAATCCTGATCTCTTCTTGTCAGCTTTTCTTATTTTTCATCTCATTGTATCCCTGGAAGAATGTTGTTGCTTTCCTATATTTAAGAGTGTAGAACAGCTGCCAGATATTGGTGCTGATGATAGCAGTCATCATACCTACCATTTTATGTTATTTTCTTTGTCCCAGATGGAGAACAGGTTTTTTTAAAAAAAATCTGCGGTGGGGGGAAGTGCAATGTGCTAAGCATACCTTACAAATTATCTAAGCAAATGATCACAGTGGTCCATGCATTCCTATTTCCTTAAGTAGGATTGCCTTCACTGTGCAGACTCATTATTACAATAAGTTCCTCTTTTCATGAAGCTTGTATGCTGTGATGAAGGGAAGAGAAGCATATTTATCTCCTTTTTGTTTTTCTTCACTTAACTGTGTCATCAGGAGCAGCTGAAGCTCAAATGTGTATCTTTTTTCATGCTTCCAGCTAGACTCAGAAGCTCTCTTCAGCCAAATGATATAATTTGCTTTAGTGATTGGAAACAACAAATTGTTTGCAGCTATTCCCTTATCCCTTCCGAAAAAAAGTCCCTTCCTGTCTGCAGGAATTAATGTTATGGGGCCAGGGAACCGGAAGAAAATACTGCTCACTGAGGAGGCTTGGTAATAAAATAGAATAGACTACAATCTGTCCTATAAAATAGGATAGAGAAATACACATCAAGATTCATATGATGGAAAAAATACTGTGAGTGACTCACCATTGGCAAAAATGGGGGGAAACCCCCAATAAGCATAGTATAGAAAAGTGTGTTTTGTCCAAAGTGTAAATTTTCCCATAAGAAAACTTGTATTTTACTTGAACTGATGGTGCTGATCTTGATGAAATTGAAGACTGTGCCATCTTTGACATATAGCGAGGTGAGTGTTGATCTTTTCTCACAGGTAACAGCAGTAAGACAAGAGGAAACAACCTCAGGATGTGACAGGGGAGGTTTAGATTGGATATTAGGAAAAAATTCCCTCACCTAAAAGTTGCCAACCGTTGGAACAGGCTGCTCGTGGAAAGGGTTGAGTCACAATCCCTGGTGGTATTTAAAAGGCTTGTGGATGTGTGGCACTCAGAGATGTGGTTTAGTGGCAGACTTGGAAGTCCTTTGTCAGTGGTTGGAGTTGATCTTGTCTTTTCTAGCCTAAATGATTCTACGGTTTCTGTGCCAGTGCTATAGTCAAGTAAATCAATACAAAAGCAAAACTCATTCATTCAAACTACTGACAGAGTGGTTGTTAAAATGAGTACCATCACATAAAGAGCCAGCACCTTTATACAGGGGCAGATTACCTGCTGTGCATATAAGTAATGCTAGGCTGTGGGACACCTAAAATTGAGGAGAGTGTCATATAAAGCAGCTTCTCTGGTGATGCTAACTTTGTAAATTCAGACATCTGCATGTGAATCTTTTTCCAAACAGGTGAGCAAGAGTGAGGACTTGAAAGGCAGACTACGGAGATTGAAATAATTTATGTCAATTGTTGAAAGTGGATTTTCAAAAATATAATCTTTTGAGGATGCTGTCCTTCATTCACCTAAAATCTTTCCAAACTGCTGAGTATATGTGACTCATATTATAGAAATTAGTACCTTGGCTAAAGTACTCTTAAAATGCTGAGCTGTTCTGGGTTTATTGATATGGAGTTTAAAGGTCTAAAGGAGAACACAAACATGCTCTAAATCTTGGTGTGAGAAGGCAGCTGATTCCTCAACAAGCACATAGATTGATGTTTGTTGTGTTTGTAGGCACAGCAGGACACATTCATGCTGACCACTGCAGGAGTCTGACATTTGTGCAGTTCAGAGCCCCAAACTGAAAAAAGTTTCTTATTTTAATGGAGTAAGATGGGTGTCTCCAATGAGATGATCAGAGCCCTTATGTCATCTGTCTGAAATACCTAATGTAAACAATCCCAAAATCAACCAATCTCTCTTCCTGTAAACAAAAGACTATGTTATTCTTTTCTCAGAAAATGGATTAAACAGCACTTTTATTACGGTGCCTAATATTGCAAAAGCTTAGAAATATCCACCTTTTTCTCTCTAAAATACACCCTTAAGATTTCAACGTTGATTGTGCCCAAGTACAGCTTCTAATCGTTGGAGCAGTTATGTCTTTATCTGAAACACTTCTCTTCCCCATTATGTCTTCCTCATATTCCACTGTCAGATTACCTGTGTGTAGACCTTGATCAGTGGCTTCTCAGTGGGTTTTTTCAATACTGAATAGATAGAAGGCTCAAGAAGTGTAAGTCAGAAAGCTTGTCTTTTTAGATCCACAGTTATTCTGTGATCCTGACATTACTTTTTCCTTCTGGGGATGTGCATGAGCTGGACATTGATAGTGGTTCTGTGAATGCTGGATTATGTAGTACAGCCAAAACAAGTTCCTTCATTTATACTTGATTTTTGTCTCTAAGTGTATCAAGAGCTCATTAACCCTTCCTTTACAGCAGCATGTGGGACTAGCCAGCAGGGTGTCATCTGCCTTTGTGCTGCTTTCCATGACCATCTCCAGTACTGACTGGGTTTTGGTTTCCCAGTGTTTTGTTTTGGTACACTTAAACACAGTGGGGTTTGGAGTTGCTATGATTGAAGTTCATGTTGCAGTAAACTGCAAATTGCAGCAACTTTAGGTTACAGTAAATTGTCCTTGGGGTTTTCGAGAATTTCGAAATTGTGTAACTTGCCAGCTCTACCACGGTATGTTTTAGCTTGTATTGAGGCATTCTAAAAGTGAAATATTAGACAACTCTGGAACAAAAAGCTACCTCCTAAGGTAAAATGCATGTCAATTGTTTTCTTTGATGTCTTCTGCATTAAACTTTGAAATGTGTCACAGTTAGCTTTTAATCCATTTTTATCTACTTTATTAATTCCATGTAATTTATGCTATTGTTTAAATACATTGCCGTAGGGTACAAAATCAGAAACCTTAAAAAAAATGGTCTGAGTATGTTAAATCAAGTCAAACAAGATAAGGTACAGGACCCGTAATCTTTACATGTGTATGAAGCGTTTGGCAAAATACTTTGTTAAAGTATGATGTCTGGCACAATAACACTGTTAGCCTCTAAATCTCTGTGGAAATAGACCCAATTTATTTATGCTGTTATTTATGCCTAAAACTAACATCTGGTTTACCAGTCCTTGGCCCCAGGTTATGTTTTCAAGTACCGAAACCAGATTGGCTGTTTGCCAAGTGTAAGGAATTTCCTCAGTTTTCCAGGTGTTATTAAATAAAGGTTAGTATTTTTTAAGTTCCTCTAGTATGAGTAAGGACTGAAAAATATGAGAAATTAATTTAGGCTGGGAAGGAGAAGTTTTCAGAAGCAAAATCCATTAGATAAGATGATACAGATTGATGTGCCAGCAGTGTTTGCGTAAGACCTGCTCATGCTTTACTACATCAGACTTCACTGCTAGTACCAAACTAGTCCAGCACCTGAGTGAAGTCAGTTCGTAAAGAAGGACTGGCTGGTTGAGATTAAAATTTGGTAAAGCACAAAGGATATTTATAAAGTAAAGTTTAGCTGAGGGCAAATGTCTAAATTTGTAAATTCAGCCTGGAGTTTAGGATCATTTTAAGTTTTTTACTGACGTGAAGCTCTTGTATTGCATTATCTATTAGTCGGTCTTTTTCCCCTTTTCTGTTTCTCTCAGAGACACCCATTTTTTGCTGGTATTCAGTGACCTACCCTCACTTCTGAGCTATTTCAGCAATGAGTTGCTGAGAGTTATGAAGCCAAGAGTTCTGAGGTAGCTGTACACAGTCATGCATGTATTCTTAATTCTACCATAGCAGAATATTGGTTTCCACCTTGTATTATCATTGAAAGAAGCTGAGAAGAATGACTAGCACACTCAATAAGTGCCACTCTCTACCTGCAGTGTTAAAAAATGCATAGATGTTCTGTATATATTAAGCGTTCATTACTGATATGTAATTTCAGGAGACTATAGCAATAAAATGGGGGCAAGGAAAAAATTATCTGCCAACGAACTTCCATTAAAGTCTTTCTCTTCAGCTCATTTTACCTGGAAATGCTACGGGTCTCTGTACCAATTTTACCAGAACTTGATTTGGCAGTTTGCAAAGTTTTTCGCTGACAGATAGGAACAAATGTGAAAATGTTGGAAAGTTTTATACCTGAAAAAACCCCTCAGCACAATACTCTCTGCTACCTAGAACAATCACTGCATTTTAGAATTTAGGAAGGAAGGATTGTTTTTAGAGAATTTCAGTTTCAGGGATGGTAGTGGGTAACATTACATACACAATATGTAATGCTACACAGATAAACCTGATAGCTGTCATTAATAAAAAATACCTCTTGAGAACTTCATGTAGGTTTGGTCATTATTGATATTTTTGTTCTTACAATACAGAAATATGTTAATTTAACATTGTAAATACTATTAGTTTAGGATAATGTGATAGGAGCATAATTCTGTGTTGCATATTTGGCAAATAGAAAGCAAAATTATTTTTATCATTTTAAGAAATAGAAAGCAAGCTCCTGGAAAGCTTTATGCTGGATTCATTGTGTTTAATAAAATCTGAAAAATGAAACAAAGTAAACATATGCTGCTTACATTTTTAGTTGACTCTGAGTGAGGCAGCATTATAAGTGTGTTGAAGGATACCATGGAAATACAAAATAATCTGGAGGGTAATGGATAGTTCTAAATGGGTTTTAAATTTAGATAAACGTTACATAATGCATTCCAGGCGCATGGCATTATATATAAGCATTGTTGCTGCAGAAAGGGAGATAATATTGTTTAAGCTCTTCAAGCCTCAGCACTCCTCCTTCAGGCGATTTTTCATACATAAATAAACAGAAATCTGGCCATAATATTGCTGAAAGAGGAGCTGCTTGTAAGAAGCCTCTGGCTCTGTGTTTATAATTTTTGTTTGTAAATTTTGAGTATAGTTAATATGATGTGTTCCTCTTTACCTACCTGATGAAACACACCAAAGAATGATATCAGTAGTGATACTAGTGGTCCCACAGTCTAGAAAACTTAGGCTGCTCTGAAAATCAGACCCTGGTATGCAGTTTCTCAGGTTTTCCATCAGGCATTGGTTCCCCCAGCCCTCACTCCCTGGCCACAGAGACTGGTATCTCCCAGGTATCTATAGGGACCCAACATGCTGCCATGTGGTACCAGGACTCCCTATGAGCTAGAGCTACAAATTTCTTTTCAATGTGAGTACAGTTTGATCCCTGCTGCAGATACAACTTAATCTGAAGCCCCTGTCTTCACTGAATTTAGCAGCTCAGTGCATTCTTTAGTGAAGTGGTAGATTGTCCCTCTAAATATGAATTGATTTTGGTAAATACTTTCATTTTTTATATTCATCTGAAAGCTTTCAAGGGTGTGTTTGACACATCATGTGGAATATTAATGATAGTCTTGATACTTTCCAGGAGAAATACATATATAACCACAAAGTAGTTTAAAAATTACCAGTGTATTAGATATTACAGTTGCTGAGAAACAATTTTTACAAAGAACTATCTATTCACTTTAAAAATGGTTAAAGGTGCTTTGCTATGGATTAGAACCTGAATGCAGCATTGCAAAGCAGGTTACTTATCTTTCTGTACTGTTTTGCAATCAGTGGATTGCGGCTTTCTTTCCCATATAATTTCTATTTTACTGCTGAAATATGAGATCAATCCTTCCTGGAAAAAACCTACCACAGTCTTTTTCTTGGCTGAGGAGAGGAAAGGAGACTTTTTTTCTGAGTTTTGCTTTCAAGAGTTCTCATAAAGATCTCTTGTCATAGCAAAGGACATAAAGTTCCCTGGAGAAAAAAAAACAGCTCTCAAGTAGATAGTCGTCATTCACATGTGGGTCATTTTGATGTGATATATCATAGACTTAAATTTCTATGAATATTTGCTGATAGCAAACAAAACTTGCAGACTTTACAGTAACATATTTACCCCCAAAATCAAAGGTAAAGAAACCTTTCCAAAACTATGTGAAGCATGAACGGAACAAATGGATTGTATTTCTGCTTGGATAGTTCTTCTTTACAAACATTGTCATTCAAAACTAAAATATTTCTCCATGGTTTCTGATAATAGTGGTCTGATAGTGTGTGGGTCAGTTCAAGGCAGAATAAAACAAGTACAGAAAAAAGGTAGTATCAAGCAGCAGTAACTATAAGCAAGTCATACAGGCAGATCAGATGTCAAAGTCAGAATAAAAAAGAACCCAGGAAAATAAATAGCAACAGAAAAATTATTTGAGTCTGACACTTAGAATTAAGTGTGCAAGAAATTTAAAAATTATCTAAGTATGCGGTTGCAAATGGTGATGATAAAATACACGTTGCTGAAGTTAGCCAGTGAAGCATCCAAATGCCAAGGTGATAAATAGCAAACAATTGCACATAGTGAAGAGCCTGCGTTCCCAGGCAGGGCACAGAGCTGCTGTTCTGCACAGAAGACTCAGCTCTGCCGCTTTCTCCCATTCTTGTCGCTTTTGTCACCGCTCATTAGCGGTGAGGAGGCTGTCAGGAAGGTGTCTCAGCACAGGCATGTGCACACACCTCAGTCTGGCTGTCCAAGTCCTGCTCAGGAGCATAAACACGTTCTTGTGCCTTGCCCTCCAGGGCTGGTTAGTTCCTCTTGCTGCATCTCCTCTCGGCACCGGGGCTCTGCTCCTGTGTGTCACTGCTGTGACATGCCTTGGCAGTGCTCGCTCCTGTTCTGGGCTGCTGGAACTCCTCACTGAGAGTACAAAAGGGGCAGAATAGCAGGAAGTATGAGTTGAAAAAAGAGGTGTGTGATAAGGCAGCCAAGGAAAGCTGTGCTCATTTACCTTCTGTTCCTTTGGCTTCTTCCTGTTGTGACCTGCTCTGCCCAGCTTCATGTGACAAAGTTACACTGGCTTCTTACTCATGTCACCATTTAATTCCTTAACTAATTGATACTGTGCTTTTCAACAGAATGCCTGTTTTGCTTCTTGTATATAATAATATAGGAGATTCACAGGCATCAATAAATAAATGTCTTATCCTGGCATTGTGTTTTTCTGGTGATGGTTATTTAGTATATTAGCTTTTAAAATGTCTGTCTTAGCAGTAGCAATAGTATTAGACTATTTTTATATGGCAGTAATCTGGTTTTCTTTCATCACAAAAAGATGACCAGTGTCTGGTTTATCTATGAGCAGACTGCATTATTGTCTCACAAAACAATGTCCCAGTGCTAGGATTGCTTCATTAAGTTTATGCTACATAGACATAATTATGCAGGAGCTAAGAATAGCTCATCTAATTGAAAATAATGATTCTAGAGAAAGAACGGGTTTGATTACTGTTACTAAGCAAGCACATACCATGCACCCATTCATGAACTGCACAGGACACATGTGGGATTATGTGGTGTATTTGTTTTTATTAACAGTTTCTTTCCCCCATCCTGAGTGAAGGTGTTACAACTCACTCGCTCATTATCTTTTTTCTCACAGACCTGGGGGGACCTGCAAGAAGGCAGCATAAGCTAATATTTATCCAGTAAATTATGACAAGCTAAGCTTTGAAAGAACATTCAACATTTATCCCCACACACATTTTAGGGAGGATGTAACTTAAATAAATCTTCTCCAGGCACCACAGATGAAACTGTCTATGTGGGTTTTTTTATGTCTGTGTTTATACTAGTACCCTACGGGATTAAACATCCTTTTAGAAATGCAAAGTCTGCCATACTGTTAATCTCTTGATGCTCATTCTGATTAATGCTAATATTTAATTCTTCTTTTGTCTAAAACACATAGAGCCCTTCTTCCTGTCTTGAAAATAAAACTGAATTTTTACAGTGAAATTGTTAGAAATTTTCATTTATTTAATTGCTATTCATTGCTGTTACCAGGCACATGGGATAAAATATAGTGCTGTTGTTGTCCTGTTAACTAACTCTTTCCTTACTTATGTGTCAGTTTTCCACTAGAATGTTATGAGAAAAATAATGAGATCACAAAATTTAATGTATTTGTTTTAGAAATGTTAGTAATATCTTTAGAGTATCAAAATATTCTGCTGGTTTGCCGTGTTTAACTTCCTCTCTGTTCTAACGAGCTATTTCATAGCTCTAGGCTATGTGCTAATGCTGAAGAGGCACAGAGAGATCACTGCCATCAGGAATTTTCAAACAGATGACTGTTTGGAAAACGAAGTGGTGAGGGAAGATGGGACAAGCAGTGATGCAAACCTGCAGTAACACAGCTGTCAGTCTGCAGTCTGGAATCAGAGGCCTTTGCACAAGCTGTTCTTGGGGGGTTTGAGAAATAGCAAGAGGAAGAAAGTGGGAGCAGAGTGCAGATTACTTTACCAAAGTATTGTTGTCTTGACTTCAGAAAAGTTGCCTTTTCAGATTGTTTTTGGATTTGAAATTCAGTGAGTTACAAGAATTTAGGACAGTTAAGTTCCCATTTCTACAAATGCTTATTGAAGTGTTAAACACATTTTCCAGGCTATTCCTTACCAACATGATCCGATTGTGGAAGACATTTCCTATTTTTTGGGCCAATATACTTGAATTTTGCCCTTCATCAATTTTTACATGGCACCCAGCATTGACCCAGCATTAACTTTGAAATGTGGTAAAGGTAGTAGTAGCATTCCTCAGTCTCTTTGAACACCACGTGTCCTGAAATCCCAGAACCCTGTTTAGGAGTCAGTGTGGTGGTCCAGTCTGACCTTCTGTACACATTCTGGTAACATGTAAATAAATCCTAGTCCCGTGTTTCTGTCAGATAATATTCTTTCCTTCTATTTAGAAATTTTACTTTTAAGATTGGGCTGTAAATTGTGTTCCTGCATGTAAATATGATCCAAGGATGAACAGGACTGAAGAGCTGAGAGGAATAGTGATTTGATCCTGAAATGCTTCTCTGATTTGCAGTTCCTCACAGTTTGCCTGAGAGTGCACTGTACAGGACAGTGTATGATAGCTGAGATCCTTTGCTCTCACATGCTTGATGCAACTGATAAAAGACTTCTCTGCATATAAACTGTTTTCTGCTTTGTACAGAACCGCACATGCAAGAGCTAAAGCTGATGCTGCGGATCAGGCTGCTCAGGCTGCTCGCCAGGAATGTGATATTGCAAGAGCAGTTGCCAGAGAACTTTCACCAAATTTCTACCAACCAGGTAATTGTAGATTGGGGTTTTATGTGGCTATTTGTTTTATTGCAATGAAAAGATTTTGTGTTAAGGTCAAGTGTAGATTCCATCTTGAATGTTGTCTTTTATACAGAAGTAAGTCGTGTGTATGTCATGAAGAGTGTACATTGCTAAAGGAGATTGCACTTTCCATTTTTAATCATTTGGTGACTGTTTCTTTGTATGAAAACAGTTGAGTGTTGAAAAGTCAGTATCAAATGTATAACTTTGCCTCAGATTAATAGTTTATTCAGGACAGTATCAAAGACAGACTTTGGCAATCATAAATCAACAGAAATTTGGATTAATTCTATATTGTGTTTATAAGTGGGAAGATCTATAGCTTTTTTACTGTCCAGTGGAATTCCTGACAGTGTTGGTTAGCTAAGCTCTGAATTTTGGAGAATGCTTTACCATTACACATACATAACCTGTAAGGGAATCTTCCTCTGTTATGCCCGGGGTGCTCTGCAGAACATTGGTCCCATATTCATGATGGCATAAAATTAAGTCTGTCTCACTGACATCAGCATTGCAGCCCTTTTTCATCTGTCAGAGGGCTTGGAAAGTTGCTATAGGAAGAAGCAAAGTTGGTTTTGCTTTGTTTTTCTGCTGCCTTTCCATGCGGTTCATATTTCTGTGTACTGCTCTTTGGCTTAAAATTGGATAGATAAAATGGAACTCCATTTGCCAGTTTAATGTCTTTTCATGTCTGCCCTTTCTTTCACCTGTCAAATTGAGTTGAGTCATATCTTGTTATTACTTTTCAAGGATCTGCCTGTACTCGCATGCTAATACAGATTATAGCTCTGAGATTCATTTTCACTTACTGTCATTTTCTGCTCATCCTTGTTTCAGACACAAACTTTCTTATTTAAATGCATCCAGGCTATAATGACCCACAAAAGCAAAGAGCAACATTCTGCAACATTTTCTGAAAACACAACTATTTACTTCAATTTTTAGTTCAAGTGGTCACTATATATAACTTGTTACTAAATTTTTACTGTCAGTTACCTTATAGAATGCTTGTTTTTTTCTTTATTCCTAAGTATTTGGTTGTACAGAGAGAATGTGTTTTGGGATTGAGGGAATTGGGGACCTCTTTTTGTATTCATTTAGTGCCTAAGTCAGGGATTGCTCACCTGATTGGAATTTTCATTCCCTTCACCAGTCTTGCAGACCTTCTTTGTACACATCCTGATATAAATTCATCTTTTTTGAACATGGCAGTCCAGAGCTGTTCGTAAAGCTCAACAGAACTATTTCCAGTAGTAAGACTGCACTAGCTTTAAAAATGTATAAATATGTACTTTTCACTGTTGGGAATTACCTCAGTACTGCCTCTCCTGTGGATTTATGTTATTGGCCCGTACTTACTGCTGTCGTACTCAAGTCTTTTCCATTTTCAATTATTTCGTTCTCCACTAGCTGAAGAAATCCCAGTTTACAGCAGCAGGCCATCTTGCCATTCATAAGTTAACAAGTGATAACCTTAGCCATGCAAAGAATTGCAGCATTTGGAAAGAAACTATTTGAAAGCTGCCAAACCCTTCAAATAAAGAAATTACTGGAGTACTCAAGCGAAAATACCAACATCTCACAGTGTTACATTTGACACCAAGAAATCAGCCAAATCAAGAATTTCTCAGGTGTCTTTTTACTCCCTGCCACAGGAATTAAAGTAGCATTGCTCACAGATCAGCTGAGATATGGGAGAGAAGGTGTGGGATCTTACTGTCCTCTCATTTGAAACTTTTATTCTATTTACAGAAGAGGAGAGTTTGTATCCCTTCCCCAAGTGCAGCTGGATATGTGTGGAATGACACAGCAAAGCATTTCTCAAAGTTTGCTTGCTCTTTTCTCTGTGTGGAAACATCTCTCAGTTAGCTAGCTCCTAGCAAAAGTTAAGTACCTTTTCTGGACTTTAGATTTTGAATTCTGTAATTGTTTCGAAGATAGTCACATACAGCATATTTGTATACATTGGAAAAAAAGATCTATTCCCATTACGTAAACAACTTTTAAATGCCAAGGTGTTAACTAATTCTCAGTTATCCCAAATCAACTCCTGCAAAACCACCAGGTTCACACATCATTGTGATGATTTCAAGTACTATCATGGGTAAGATGTTTTCCAGGCTCAGTGTTCGTGATGCCTTTTTCAGACACACTTTTTCTGTGTGGTACCAGTTAACCCACTCACTTGTACATGTACTTGTTTGTTTAAGCATTTCCCAAGAGTAACTGGACAGTGTTACTGTTAGCTTTTATCATTTATGGTAATAAATGAGATCAATATTTCTAAGTATTTACATTTCTTCACACAAACAGAAGTAAATATCTGCTTTTCAAATAGCTTTTTTCATGCATTTGAATGAAAATAAGGGAACTTTTACTGCTTCCTAATAGCAAATTCCTGATTTTCTTCTGTTGCTTGAGCCTTTTGTTTTTACAGTATCTGTAAGTGCTGCTAAAAGGTGTCAGTAATTGTTCTGTCTCATTCTTTGAAACTATAGTTAAGTGAAAGCTTTCCATTGTACTAAATTGTCTTGAAAATAGGTTATGATGAGAAAGTGCAATTTTTCTCTTATTTCCTTAACTGCTTAGTATGGTGGGCAAGCATGCTGTCAGCAGTAAATGTATGTAGCATATCAACAAGCCTCTTGAAACACAGACAAAAGATGTGAAATACAAACACCTCTTTCTAAATAACAGAAGCATTGTCTTCTTAATGGGTGATCTCTCAATTACTTGTAGCCTAAAACCATGTCAATATTTGAAAACCTTTTGATAAACCTCTTAAATTTCAGGTTCCTGAAACACAACTTTCTGGGCCATATAGCCTAGTATTACACACAAATTATAATTACAGTGACTATTCATCATTCATTGTATCATGGCAGTTCATATACCAAATACTTTCTCTCGTGTTTCACCTTTATGTTCATTAAGGCATGCATCAGAAGCTGCCAAGAGGTTCTGCCTTTGTAGTGTAGTTTAAAAGGAGACTAAAAGGAGAACAATGCAGTAGGAAGTAAAGTAGCATCCAGCAGGTGAGAATCATAATGAGGTACTGTAGAAATCTAGAGATTCAGGTCTCCCAGTGATTGATTGGCTTAGTATTTGCATATAAGGAAAGCCAAGTATGATTGAAAAGGTCAGAGCCATAGTGTAAGGACTTACAAGATTGCAGAGAGCTGTTTACCCTGAGTTTGTTCACACTATTCTCAGGCAAGACTCTGCTTCTACTTTTGCTGTAGCAGGTATTTGGCTAGTGATTAATAATTAAGAGGATGTGTGTCTTTGCAGAGCTCTACCCTCAAGGCGCTCTATTTTGAGGATTTATCAAATGTTGTACTCTTTATAGAGACCATACTTTACTGGCCTTTTTATCAACAAGTAAAACAAATTTTGAGAAATCGCAGCTCCGACCTGTTTGTTTCCTTGGGGCATCTCTAAACCTGTGGATGTGTCAAAAGAGAGCACACCAGGACAGGAAACAAGTGAAACCTGAGTCATAGCCTCATTCAAGGGAGTCACACAGGGACAGTTGGAGATTTGTCTTTGCTTAGAGAAAAAAAAATAAATGTTGTTTTGTGTCTCTTGTTAAAACCTAAAGAAGAACAAATGACTGATGGGTATAATGTATGAAAGGTATAACAGAAAAGAAGGTTTTTTAACACTCAGTAAAAAGGGGGAATATTGTTCTAGTCTTGCACACAGTCAATGAATGCTTACACTGATACATTCATTTTAAATTCACAGACCATCTTTAGGATGTGGTCATGTAAACACACTATCAGGAGGTAAATTGAAGTATGGACTTGCAGACTGGACATAAGCCATAATTGTCTGTGTGCATATATATCCTGCAGCAAATGGATACTGCTCTTTCATTCACTTTGAATGAATAACATTTGATTAAATGAAAAAGTGCAACTATGCTGCAGGGTAAGAGCAGTCTGGGCACTTTACCATAGAGCAGTTAAGGTCTGGAAGTTCAGATCTGAATTGTTTTCTGGCAGATTATTTGTCAGGCCAGTCAGCTGCCAGATGAACATGTATGGATCACCAAAACAATTCATGCAGCCTTTGACCTAGACAAGGCATGAGAGAAATCAAAGAGCAGTTTATAAATTGGAAGCTGTTCAAGTTTATAGATGGACAGAATTTCTTTAGGTGAAATATATGAGCAAAGACTTTCTAATAAGAGCTAAGAATTTGGCAGGGTTTACTAGTATTTTTTACTATAAGATTTGGTTACTGTTAAAGCTTTAGTATTAACATGCTGAATATTACTAGTTTCAGAAATAAGCATTTTGAGCTTATTACGAGGCAATTTGTAATGGCCTCTAATGCTTTAAAGAGGAACTGTGGTCTACATTCTCTTTTGACCACTGGTAGATGTCTGTAGCTTAAGAAAAAAAACCATCCTTCCCATCTTCCTCTTCTCTGCCATCACCACCTCCTCGAGTTCTCAAAATGCAAACTCCATATGGACAGGAAAGAGAGATTTCTGGCTGATGCTAATTAACTGGAATGTCCTGGCTAAATGCATGTGGGCCAGACCAGATAGTTTTATTTTAAAAGCCAATTACATTGAGCATTTTGCCTGATTAAAGTTACCAGCCATGCCATCAGTTTGTGCCTTAAAGCATAAGGAAGCTCGCTTGTTATTCTTAGTCATACAAGAGCCTGTTCATTTTCTGAATTTATTCTACATCATCCTTACAGACCTGTTATTGGGTTTCTTGCTGTGCCATTTTTTCTCTGCAGTTTTTTGCTTCTATCCTCTTTCTACAGAACTCTGGAGAAGCCAGAGCCTATAGACGTATCCTAATGCACTTCTGTTGTATCCAGTAATCAAAGAAAGAAGGTGCATTACAAGAAAAGGTGCCCATTTCAAGCTTTATTCTTGTTCTCCCCTTTTTTTTTATAAGTCATCTCATACATGACTTACAAACTTCACAATGGCTTCCAGGTTTATCACTTGTCTGACCAAGCCCTAGGTGCAGATGCCTGCACCCTTCCACATCTTTCCTCTTGCCCAGTGTGAGGGCCATCCAGCTCCTGGGAGTGTGCATCCATCCTGCTGCACTGCCTAACACACCTGCGGGCTCAACCCACTCCTCAGTATTCCTGCAATGCATCTGGGACAGGAGAGCACGCTTGGGAGAAGGCAAAGCAAAGAGAGTTTGCAAAGGCGTAGCCTTAATTCTTCAGGATTCTTTCTCAGTCTCTCCAAGATACTTTTGAGTCACATAATCAAATTATTTGTTTAGGAAATAATATGCCTAATTAGTTTTGAGCAAATTAACTTTTAAAACTAATAACAGAGAACCAGTTTCCTATAGAGAGGTGAAGCTGTTACAATCACTGTAATCTTCACAGACTTGCATTAGTGAGCTGGTTAATTTGCATCCACATGAAATTTGTGGTTGCTTAGTAAAGGCTGTAGGATCTGACCATGAAACCAGTTAGAAGTCTGGACTAACCAGTGCTGTCTCAGCTGTGTTGCTATCTTGAAGTAACTTTTCAAATTCTAGCCTAGGTGTACATATCTAATCTGGCACTATGGGAATGTTAATTACAGGTATAGTGTGAGAGAAAGAGGTCAGTGCTTCCTTTCTCCTGTTAAAAACCATTCATTTGCTCTGAAAAAGAACCATTCCTTCCAGAACACTGTTGGCCTGCTCCAGTGAATTTCTATATTGGTCTGCCATGGTGTCCAGCCAAGGACAAGATGAAGTAGGGTCTATCACATGGGAGTATTATCACAGTGTCAAAATTTCCATTATAAATCCTATTTATAACCACGTCATAAATATTTGTTCCATGTTGAAATTCAGCTAACAAAGAACTGAGAACTTTCCTTACAGTGCTAATTTTCAGTTGAGTACGGTGATCTATTTTGAAAGGATTTTATTATACTAGTGGAGATTTAAATTATGTTTAAAAGGTTAGGTTTCTCCTGTTACACTTTTAACATGTGATGTGAACCATTAGAGAAAAATAATCTTTGCAGCTGCATTCTGTGTTTGTCAAGGCCACTGAAGTAGATGGCTAATACACATTACCTTTTATTCCAAGACAGTGTGCACAATTTAAGACTTACTTAAAATTAGAGAGACTCTAGGGAGATACCCAAAAAAGAAAAATCTAATTCATATTATAGACCTGAGTAATGTAGAGTAATGTTCAGTATGATGTGGAAAAGCATGTTGAGAATTTGGAGAAGATAAATATTTCTGTCTATTAATTCAATAATAGTTACTCATTCAGATCATTTTCTGAGCAAGAGTAAAACCTGGAACTGAAAAACAGCCAGCCTGGAATTGGTAGTTTTTGTATGGTGAAATTAAACAGGATGAAGATTGTAAAAGAAAGGTAGAGAGTCCAAGAACAGAATAATTGGAGGTTATTTTCCTTGAAAGCATAGATTAAAAATGAAAGAAAAATACGGGTAAATTAAAAGGAGAAATCATAGACGTTAACAGATGAGAATTGTTCCAGAAAAGGAGAATGGTCACCTGTGTCAAAGGAGGGTAAGAGTGGAGTACTGATCCTGAAATGTGACAAAGAAAATCACGAAGGCTCCTCAAAAAGTATCAGATGAAGAGCAGAAAGTATTTTGTCAGAGGCAGTTGCCAAGCTGAAGAGTATGGGATAGATTTGGAGGAGAGGAGCAGTAAATGGATATATTGCAAACTTAGACTTTAGCAATGCAAACTTAGAGCACTAATGTGAAAGGGAAGAAATGACACTGTGTGAGGACAGAATGGTAAGTAGCATGGTGAATGGGGTTTCTCTTAAAATACAAAAGATCAAGAACATACTGAGAAGAAGCCAGGTTTGGATGCGAGACTAAGCAGCTCACATACTCTAGTTTTATCAGAATTAAGTAGATTGTTGTATTTCTCCAGTTCTGGCATTTGCAGTGCAGCAGTCACTTCAAGCTCTTACGTTTTATAATTAATTTCAATGCTAGATACAATAAATTAATGTTGCTGGAAGTGTGGTACAGCTTCATGAGTACTGTTTTTGAAAAATACTGGAGTAACCCACAACGTTCCAGGAAAATTCATAAAGCCATATATTTCAAAAGCAGTATATTTCAAGTCTCTTTCTTTTACTCCTGCTTTTGCATCTTTCAAGTTCACAATTTTAAGTGTATTTTCTATAAACACAAGGCGATAAAGGAGATTTCTAAAAAAATTAAGTCTGACATCATATCATATAATCATGAATCTCTTTGAAATATCTGGAGTTTTAATTAAAGGCAGTAATGCATCTCTAGATCTGTAGAATCAGTGGAGTCTGAAACTGTCTAGTTATTTCCATGTTATTTTGTCTATCTGTATCTATGCATGTGTATTCAGAAGTAGTCTTGGTTGTTTACTGGCATACTTGTATTTACTGTCTTCCTGGTTTTGAGCCTTTTTGGAACATATTCCACAGGCATAAGAAGCACTGACATCTACAGCCCAAGCCCTAAGTGCATATCCTAGGCTCTGCTTTTTTCTGTAGTGGAAGAACAGAAGGACATTCTCAGAAAAACAGGCACTGTCTCTATTCAATAAGGATTTTTAAAGAGGCAAAAGTTAGAAGGGCTTTGGCAAAAAATTCCCTTGGTTATCGAATTTACTAAAAAAACTTCTTAAGACAGGCTGACAGACTTGGCCAGTTGGAGAACAGATATGAACCTGCTCCTGTGGAGGTCAGTTGCCAAACTCCCATGGAGCAGGATAATAGCCATGCATTTGAAATGTGATAAGAGAAGTAAGAGAAGTAGCTAATACCCTTCCAGGCTGTATATACAGAAGCACGTCAGGGAGGATGGTCCCTTCTCTGCATGATCCCAGTGGCACTGAGTCTGAAATGCTCTGTAGAACTTTGGGGATCATCACATCAGAAAGATCCGGACACACTGGGAGAAATGTAAAGAAGTGTGAATTCTAATGAGTAAAGACAGCTATTATGCCACATTAACAGTCTCTCTCTATATTTAAAATTCATCTTCTCAGGGAATATTGCAGTTGCAATGAGAATAGGATTACAGCCTTTCACTTCTGTCCATCCTTTAGGAGCTTAAAAAACACTACTTTTGCAGTTAACAGCTGCCCCAATGCAGTTCAGATGAACTAAAGTAGTCTCTAGGTTTTTTGTGAAAAAGCTAAAAATTTACCTTCTCAGTTATCGCCTGTTAAGCAGCCTGCGGCTTAGAAGCATTCAAGTAGATTATAGTCCATGTGTTACTTAGCTGGGATCATTCACATTAAATACAATGTGTGTGTGTTATCTACCCTGGAAAAATGAAGCCTGTCCTAGATACAGGAGTCATATGCATCACCATGTAATCTTGACAGATTTTTTTTGAAGTTCTGTCAGTATTCATCAACAGAAAGGTAGGGCAAGCAAAGCAAGCCATAATTAAGATTGCTGGTCACAAGCAATTTCTGTGTCCATAAGGTGATGTGCCAGTGAGGTGTTAGAGATAGTTGTGCAGCGCTCATAGTGCCCTCTACCAGGTAAGATAAATTTGTTAGATTTTTCTGATGATGTTGAATCCAGAAGTATAAAGGCATAGACACTGCTATGCAGGTACAGTAAGGAAATGTTGCCCTGTTTTGGAAATACCACAGCTACTTCAGTCACCTGCTAAAGCATTTACAGGAATGGAGCAGAGACTGGATGCATAGTCAGAATAAATTCATTGTTCTTGGTGCTGACCCCAGGCAGTTTTTGAAATTCGTTAGTGTAGTATTTCCTGACTTCAGATCATTCTGTGTGTATATGTCTGCACTTTAATGATGCATTTATAAACCTTTACAGGAAGAAAATCATACTTTTTGGGATTCTTTTATCCTTAATGACTCTTTAGTTGTTGGATAATACAAAAATGCAAATTACAAAAATACTGTTTAGATTCTGTATGCAGGTGTGTTAATGGTAGGGTAACTCAAATTAATTTCAGATTTGGAGGAACTGACAGGGAGAGAAGAAGCAGTCTGGTTTTTGTACCAGTAGAAATTGTATTAAAATCTGTTTCATCATCCTACTGATTAGACTCACAAGTTGGTGATGTTACCTATGACGTGAATTGTTTGGCTGAAGTCCATTTCCTTTTCTGTTGCCGTTGCTGTTGCTGGCAGCTCAAGTGTGCTTGAGTAGACGTTTTGATATTTTCCAAAAGCATTGTGAGATAACGTGGTGTCATATGCTTTTCAACAAATACCTGTGTGAAATGCAGAGAACTAGCAGTAGTGAGGTCACACCAAGAACTGTATTATGCTGTGTAAATATCACAGCAGATTAAACACAGAGGCATAAAAACTAGCCTTGGATTTGGCCAAAGTGTGTATGTGTGTCTATATGTGGGGCTAGTAAATAAGTAACTCAAGGCTTTTGATCTCAGTCCTGTGTCAGGAAGCATTTGATGGGGGTTTTGAGAAGGCTGCATCGCTTTCATTGATGTCAAGGTCAGAAATGTAAAGCATTGACAGATATTTTAAATATGGTAGATACATATTCAAGCAAAAGTATGCAGAAGTTGTTTAGGATACTGCCCAAAACTGTTTCCTGAGCAGGTATAAAGCAGCGACCTTGATACGCAAGAATATATGTGTTTAGGGTTCTTCTGAACAAAAGACTTAATAAGCAATTTCTACCAGTCAATACTTTCTGTCGGTCCTTATCTTCACTTAGCAAGAAGGGAAGGTTGCATTTCAAGTTGCTTTGAAGCCTGCTTGTATTCAGTGATGCTACCTTTTAAAGACAGTCCTAGGTGGACTAGGACTCCTTGATGAGATATGTGTATTCTCATTTTTACATGGCTGAGTGATGATGTGGCTTTGTCAGGTTGTGGCAATAGTAAAATATCACCTTATATTCTATCTCTTTTTCTTATGTTTCAATCTTGTTGGTAGTACATGGTTTCAAGGATAACAGGCTGCCAGATCAAATCAGAACAATTCCATAAACTAAACACATGTAGGCATGAGTCTCCACAGTGCTTATGGATTTAGGGAGCAACACATTCTGGCTTCAGTCTTGTCTCCAGTCCAGCATGGAAAGACGACTACCAGGAATACTGCTTAAAGAAGCAGCAAGGCTAACAACAGATTGAGAAGCCATGAAAGTGTAAGCTGGAGAAAATTTCTGCAAAGGGAAGATATCTTCAGAGAGGGAGGAGTAGGAAATGAGGATTTGCAATTCAGAGTGAATTAAGAAAAATTCTAAATAATAAACATTATATTTTGGAGTATTATATGGATTGTGCAAAAATAAAATAAAAAAATATGGACTCCTCTCCCTCTTGTTTACATTGTAGTTTGCTTTTGTAGGCAGCCATGGTACTTCCACGCTGGTGGTATTAAGTCCATTTAAAAAAAAAAAAAAAAGGTCATTTTAAGGCAGCCAAATGGAATTTTAAAATTGATCCAGGAAAGATTTTTTATTTGCCCTTAGCTAGGGAAGCTGCTTAATAGCGTTTAAAATGCTGATCATACCTCACCAAAATGCAGTTGACAGCAGAGGCTAAAAGTTAAATCAGCCATCCAGACTTGGGTTTTTTATGCATCTCACAAGACAGTATCAACAATCTCTTCCATTTTTTTTTTTCCTCTTTTGTGACATGCATTATTTTTAAGCCTTAGCTAATGTGGTTTTTTAATCTCTAAAGCATAAAGAAAGCCATTATTCCAGGTGGCATAACCAACTTCAGATGCAGGTGAAACAGGGCAGCCTGGCCTACATACATGTTTTTGAATTAAGGAATTCTTAAATCACTAGGACTAAAACATTTCTTATGGTGCTGCGCATTGACCCAACCATGAAGGAGCTGCACTATTCCATGCCCTATTGCTGAATAACTGCATTCATCAGAAAGGTACTGCAGACACCTGGGGTGACAACCTCTTAAAATACTGTTAGGAAGTCTTTCTCTACCAAGAGGGTGCTCAAACACTGGAACAGGCTTTTCTAGAGAGGTAATTGATGCCTCAGGATTGTCAGTGTTCTCAAGGAATTGGGACAATGCCCCTAATAACAGACTTTAACTCCTGCTCAGCTCTGAATTAGCCAGTGACTTGGACAAGATGATTGTTCTAAGTGCATTTTGACTGAAATGTCCTGTTCTATTCTACTCATACCTGTCAGGCAGAAGTGTTCTCTCAGAGCCCTTTGGCTCTTTAAGCATCTAGCCGTATATCCTTTAATTTCTCTATGCCAATGATCTTTAGCCTTAATTTCCAGACCTATTCAGTCCCAGTTCAGTCTGCCAAACATTACTAAAACCGTAACCATATCTCCAGTGAGTTCATCAACACATTTTGCACATGGCATTGCACAGCCCTCCATTCAGTTGGGCTGAATTCAAGCCAGCAGCCTAGCACTTAAGAGGGTTTTTTTTTCTTCCCTGTTACCAGTATAACCGTCAGAAAATTAAGAACAAAACTGAGGAAGTACTAATGATATTAATTATAGTTCTTCCCCCTCCTTTCATATCTTCACAATGAAGGAATAATAATAAACCCTATCTTTCTAAAATTTACTGAATATGGCTATTTGCACTTCATCAGTGACTCACTGAATCACTTCATTTAAGAGATTGATAATTGATTATTTATATTTCTTCACCTACAATTACCATCGTGAGAAATTTTTCTATACTGGATGTCCTATCCTGAAAAATCCTAACATAAGGAAGAAAGATCCTATGTTACTGGATCCTCTGATCAATCACTTGGCGTTTCAAAATTTTATTAAGTTCATCAGAATAGCAAAGAAATCTTACTGTGAGAGCATACATACTGTTGCCAACAGTGACACATTAGAAAACCATCAAAAACATCAGAAGATAAACCAAATTGTTTTCACTGGCTTATTTTATGAACAGAATATATCAACCTGCAGTACCAAGACTAAAGTACACATTTTCCTTTTTTGGTAGGGTTTGTTTAAATACAGAAGTCTTAAGCTTATACTTCAACCGTATCATGCTCTGGATTTGTATTAGGGTATAATCTGCAGTAAGAAACTTACTCATCATTTACTGTTTCCTTCTCTCTTTGACTTTAGATTTGGTAGATCAGCTCTTGGCTTTTTTTGCAAGAAGACATTTATGGTAGGCAGCAAACTTACAGCCAGAGTGCTGTGTGGAGTTTTGATTACTCAAGAGACTTACACTCCATTCCTAGTTTTGACAAAGTCTTTCTCTGTGTCTTTAGGTTTGTCAAAGATTTAGCAAGGCTTTGAGCATGGTGGTACTTTTTTCATAGCTGAGCACTAAATTCAGAAAAGTTATTCAGATGAAACATGTGCTTTGGGTCATTATTTCCTTTTGGGTTAGCATCCCCATCACTAAAATGGGCTATTGGTATAAGCTTTAGTTTTGTACTTACAGATTCTGAACTTTTCAGATCAGGAATTCTCCTTTTTTTGTTTT
>VWYP01006012.1:93820-153007 GCA_013400435.1 Pycnonotus jocosus | reverse complement strand
TTTTTTTTTTTTTTTTTTTTGTCGAAGTGTTGAATAGTTCAGTAAAAAGAGGCCTCTAATCTTGGAGGGTTTGCATATAGACTGCAGTGTTCTGGTTGAGCAAGTAACTTTGATTGTATCACCATTACCTCACAGACAGTTGTTAAACATTACAGTGAAAAGGGAGCATCCTTCCACTTACAGTTCATACATGTAAACAAAATTAGGAAGTGAAGTATGTGCTTCACATTTGGAATTTATCTGTAAGCACAACATAAATTTTCTCACAATGATAAAATCATAATATTTTTTCTTATTTGGGTTTCTCTTTATAGCCCTGTTGTTTTGTTAGCTCTCAATGTAACACTGAAGATAGGTTGCATCACATAACGTGTTCTTTAGTTTAAAAAGCAGAAATAAGCATATGTTTATCTAATAAGTACTAAATAGTATCTAAATAGAAGCACATCACTCAGCATCAATAGTACTTTAAAAGTTATATTCTCAAAAGATTATGTTCTGGAGCCTGCATTAGTGGCATTACAATCATTTTTTGCTTTCAATAGACAAAAAAAAATTGTAATACGAAATGCTTATTTTTCCTGAATTTTAAGAATGGTAAGATGTTTATAAAATCACTCGGAATTGGATGTATGCCTTTTCCCTCACTATCCTAGATGTATTCTGCCATCCCTCTCAAGCTTCAAATTTCATTCTGATCTGATGAGGCATGAGGTCTCTCCTTAGCCTTCTTGGGAAACAGTGGCTGCATTTACAGTGTCCTGCAAGATGACATTTTCAGATGCTCCTTGAGCCTCAGTGCTGCAACAGCCCTATGCTGCCTCACTAGGCCGTGGGGGAGAGCATGTGGCTGTCACCTCTTTAAAAATGGTGTGGCAGAACCAGGGCATCCTTCTCTTCTCATTTACAGGGCTGGCCATGCTGTCACATCACTTACTGTAGCCCTTCAAGGAGGAAAGACATATTACACAAGAACTTCACAAGAAATTCTAGAATTAGAGGAATCATGAGTGCATCTTCAACCAAATCAAAGCTTCCCTCACCCCACAGCCATCAGTGAAATGCTGTTCAAGCTGACCATCAGACTATATGAGACTCTATGTGCATACCTTGAACAGATCCACACAGTCCTTTGGCTTTCAGAAGCTATTCTCCCCAGAATAGCCAGAAACACTGGCTAACTCACACTTTATGGTGCCATCTAGCTTCTGGTGTGACAACAGGTATGTGAGCCAAAACCACTGCATGGCTCACCTTTATCAAGTAAGGATGCATCCCTCTTGATCTAGTGGTAGCACAGCCAGCATGTCACCATAAGAAAACACACAGGTTCATCTTATCTTTACTTGGTTAGATAACATAGCTTGGTTCTGCTTTCCAGACCAGGTTCTCCTTAGGCACTCACACGTATCATGTCTAGATGTACTGCTTGCTTGAACTGCAAACTGAAGAACCAGAGTGCTGTGTTTATTTCCTGGTCAGATAATCCCATTTCACTTTCTCCCCACCCTCAAATTCTCTGCTCTTCCTCATTAAGATCAGCCAGCTAAGAAATCTTACAGGAAAGGTTGTTAGTGACTCTCTTTACAAATTCCCTTGGCCCTTGTTACTTTAAACTTGTGCTGTAGATTGCTCTTACGATGGAGGACTCCCTTAGCCATGTCTGTAGAGTCATGTCTTTAACAAAGGGGACAAGGTAAATCTTGACAGCTCCTGGTCCTTAGGAGGGAGTGGGAGCTGAGTTCTTGCTGCTTGGAGTCAGTGATTTGGATAGGTGCATAATCCAATTGTATTGGATACAGTGAACAGACATTTAAAAAGTGTTTGGACGATCCCCAAAGCTAACTTCAGCACAGGGCCAAGAATTTCAGTGTTGGAAAAACTTGCCTTGCAAGATTGGAGGCAAGGGATGTATCTCCAATACCCATAAGTGATGTACTGGGGGTGGGAGGGAGGGCTGCTGTGCTGTGTTAAGGAATGGCTGAAGGTCTGGTCAGACACCCTCAGATGTTACTTGGATGCAGCAGTCTCTGGTGGAGCTCAGTGTCATATAGCATTAAGTATTGCCAAATACCCAGTAAAAGTGTGGCATTGTTAGCCTGTTGAAACTTAACTTCTTCAGGAAGCTCCAGATTATATTTTTTACTTTTCACTCCAGCAGTCTCTCTGGGAGACATGGGCAGCTGAGACCATGGGTTCCCTTCTATTTTCAGAAATTCCAACAGCTTGGAGGTCTCTCAATAAGAGGGATTTTCTCTGGCCAACTTTGGGAGGCTTTTAGTTGATTGTAGGAAAGGGTGGAGAGGGATGACATTTCTAAGGTCATTTCTGATGTCATTTTCTGATGCTTTCCTTATGAAAATGTCTTCAGTTTGTCAAGTGCTGTCAGATATTAGTAAAAGTCAAATCTTTGCATATATGAGGCAGTGCACAGCTGTCACAGTAAGTGAATTTTCAGAATTTAGGCAACATTGTGAGACTGAAGAGATAGTGTTCCAATTGGATGCTTTAACCACAGCAGTCATAAAGAGCAAGCCAATGTGAATATGGATCTGTCCATAATAAATAATCATTGCAATTTGACAGCTCTGTGGCTTGGGCTTAAAGATTACTCAGAGCTCTTTTAGCTATCCTCTTCTCTTTACACCCCTAATTATATCTAATGTGAAAAGATATGGAAAAGAAAGTTTCTGCATGTTAAACCCCTCAGCATTACCTTATGTATCTCAGCAAAGATGGAAGAAAATCCCCAACATGACTTTTTTGAATGGTGATCATACCTGTAACTTTATATATGGAAACTCTTAATTTGCATTGTACCGCCTTTCCCTTTTACCAGGAAGATTATAAAAAGCTGTGAATGAAGCCTCTAGCTCTCTCTCTCTCTGCAGGCTTAGCTCCTCAAAACTTCCTCCTCAATGTCATTTGAGAACAAATCCTGGCTTGTCTGTGTCTAGCCTTCTTTCTTAACAGCTCCCTATTTCCACCCCTGGTTTTCAGAGATGCCAAAAATGTTGTGATTTTCCTGCTCAAAAGACCTTGCATGCTGAGTAATTCTTCTTCTCAGCAATGCTTACTTACCAGATGACTCAGTAACTTCCCAAAGCTCCATGCTGCTCTTCCTTCCTCTCATCTTCGCACTGCGTAGATATGCATATGCTTCTGGCATCTGTAGAAACACTGTATCTGCCTAGCACAGTTAGAGCCTCCTTTCAACTCAAAAGCAGAAAAATGTGTACAGACATTCTTCTCTGGGCACAGAATTTCTCTGTGACTTAAAGCACAGATAACCCTCACTTAGAGAAAGGTAAAAAAATCAAAGGAAAATTGTGGTGCTAGTAAGGATAGAAGTGGAGAAACAGTTGCAATATATTTTTCAGAAGCCATTTTTGAAAATACAGGAAGATTGTTGGCAGTTCTTTGTTCACAGAGCTCCTCAGCTTCTGACTTCTTAGGGAAACTGATCCTGGAATTTGAGATGTGACCTCTAGGAAGTAAAACAGAAGATATTGCCTACAATGCATACAGATTTACAGCAGTTTTGTTTCTTCAGCAGTGTTTGCTCAAGTCTTACCATTGAACAATTAAATCTGAGAACCTTAACTTGGAGTAGAGCATGTCAGCCAGTTTCTGTAACAGCTGTATAGACATGCACTTTGATAAGTGAGCCCTAGTAGTGAATGTGCATGTGAGTGTTTAGCTAGAACTTGGGGAGAGGATGTTCTTCACACTTGCTGCTCTGTAAGTATTTTCCTGGTGAATGTAGGAGAATTTGTATTCCTGCCTTCTAAGCAGGAATTGTGTTAGCGACTAGAATGGTTAACCTGGGTCTTCAGATGGGAGTGCAAAGCCAGCATGTGGGAGTTCAAGGCATGTATATGTGTATAAAAGACAAGCTGGCATTCACCCAAAGGGGAACAAAAGTGATTCAAGCCCTTTTTCCTGTAGCTTATAAGAACAGAAGAGACATTTCATTCTGATGGTTAACTATCTACATATCAAACAGATACTCTGATCACTGGAAGTTAAATCTCTTAGGGTAGTCAAGCAAAACATACCTCAAAGATGCCTCTCAGAAAAGGAATGATAGGTGCTGTAAGGTTAGTCAATCGTCAGTCACTCAGACTTCTTCACTCAGGAGCAGTTTACATACTGTGGCTCTTTGAAAACCTGAAGATATAGAGTGGCTGAGCCAAGTTTATAAGTAGTTCCAACAATGATTAAAAAGCTACAGTAACTCCAGGGCCTGAGCAATTTGGATTAAATCACTATGGATGTCAGTGGATTGTTGGTAACATGTACCCCTGCCTGCATTTCAGCAAGGCTATGCAGTCTGACATCCCAGTGCAATAGTTCTACTGTGGACTTCGTTTTGATCTTAATATTTCTGTTACACTATTTTTCAGGCCCTGATTATATCAAACAAAAATTTCAAGAAGGAATGGATGGAAAAGAAAAATCTGAAGAAAAAGGTCAGGAGAAACCACCCACCCCAAAAGAGTCACCTCACTTTTATCGTAAAGGTACTACACCCCCTCAAACCCCAGAAGCAAGCCCAAGAAATAGTCCTCCTCTTTCTTCTGAGACTTCTCCTTCAAAACAGCTGAAAAGACAAAGCTCCACCTCCGGGGCAAGACTCAGTCAAGAAAAAAAGCTTTTAGCCACTGAGAATATAACACCCACAACTAACAAGCCTTTATATTCAAAAGCACCAGTGAAGGAGGAAGTAGCTGGGAAACACCAGCCAAAGTTTTCAGCCCAGCACAATCCCAACAGCACAGAGAATGGGGAGCTGCATGGTCACTACCATGGCTATTATGTAAAAATGAATCCAACAGCGCTTCCACAGGAGCTCAGGGAAGAAGATGAATATGCCAACCCTTCACCATCAGCACTTGCACGGATACCACCCTCTCAGAAGCCAAGTCCTGCTAGATCTGGGGGTAAGCCAGATGCCAAAGAAAACAAGCCTGACATAAAAAATAAGAAAACAGAATTTGCTGCACCAAAGAACCCAGCTAATAATGAGTCACATTCAGCAATGGAGAAAGAAGTAGGAAACAGCTCGGTAAGTACTGCAAGAAACATTTTCACTTTCACTGCCCTTTTGCCTCCGAGTGCTGAGCTTTGCAACCTAAGCACAGGCAAAGCTCACTTCTGTCAAATCTTCATCTGGATACAGTCTGCTAGCTAAAACCCACTACACCTGGACAGAGGTAGAAATATTTCAGTCTGGAATGAGCAAAGTAGTTTTGAAACTACTACCCAGATCAGTGTGAATCTTTATTTCATTATTATTTAAAAATAATAAAATTATCAATAGCTATGCAGAAAAGGAGTGATTACTTGTAGCATTTCTATTTCATGGTAGAAATAAAAGCCAGGGTATGAAATTCAGATTGTGATTCAGATTATGATTCTGTGATTTTTGGGCCAAGAGAAACTCATGAAAGCATTAGTTTTACATCATAAAGTTCACCTTTAGTGAATGAAGAGTTCTAGATAATTGTCATAATGTTTCTCTTTTATAAGCATTGTTTCTTTGAGTCATTTTTGGTGGTACTCTACAAAACAAACAGTGTGACATTATTGATGGGATAAACAGAATGACCCATTTAAAGAGATTCAGATAGCCTAGTACTGATTGCAGGCAAAGTACTTGAATAATTGACCCCAGACTTCATTAATAAAGAATTTAGAAATAAAGAGGGGGAGTAATTTCCAACCAACATGAATTGTAAGGGGTCTTGGCAAGCAAGTTTGACATCTTCAGGTGTGACAGAAGAATCATAATATCAATCAAGAAGGTCACTTGATTTGCTTTTACATGGTCATGTATTCTGACAAGGAAATCAGAGTAATGCAAAGGCTAAATGTCACATTAAAAGTATTTTTTAAAACTAGCTGATGGTTCTCAAAAAGTAATTAGAAAACCATCAGTTATTTGATGTTATTCTGGCGAGGTCATTCTTACATTAATTCTATTAGTCTAATCACATTCTTGTTAATGATATACAAGAGGACATGAGAATATCGTCCATGAGGTCTATAAAAGACACAGAGATCGGGAGAGTGGTCTGTAATAAAGGCAAATACAAGCTCATGCAAATCAACTGCTAAGAAGGCTGAAAGTATAATTATCCATGGCAGCACAGCAAAATATAATATCGTATATGAAAGACAATGTATAGAGCCTGGCCATGCAGGATCAGAACTGGAAAAGGTTGGTGGATCAGGAGCAAGAGAGGCAACTAAACATGAGCTCCCAGTCTGCTGCTGTTGTTCAGAGATGTTAACATAATCCTTAGATTTATCAACAGAAAAGATTAAGCAAGAGTAGATGGGAGTCTGTTCTGTCTGCTTTTGGCACGGGTGCAACCACTTCTGGGATAAAACAGTGTCCGTAAAACGGGGATTTAAAATGAAAAAAAACCTTGAGGGGAAGTCACACAAAGAGCTGCAAGAATAATTAAAACATATCCTACAATGAAAGATTCAAGGTATAAAAACCCCTGACGTGCTAAATCACTTTCTGTAAGTGCTCTTTGTAGAACAGTTTCCCAGGCTAACAAGCAAATGTGTAAGAAGATTCAATAGCTAGAAAGATTCAGATAAAAGTCTTGCTTTAAGTTGATTATAATGATCTTAATTAAATGTGCCATCAGTTTTCAGATGCCTGGGTTTTGGAGCCATCACTGAGTAGTTTGATAATGAGCATTTTGCCAAGATGATATTCTCTAGTACTGCAGGAAGCTTTTATTCTGTTTTGTGCAGATCAAAGTAGATGTTCACAGAGGTTTTATAATCTGCAAATCTGTATTACAGCTGATATCAGCCCTTTAACCTTTCAAATCTCACAGATATTACTCCTATGTAGGGTAACACAAAGCTGACAGGCTTGTAAATGTTGAGTGAGCATGTACAAATTTTAGGCTGAAGTGGAATTAGTTTTTAGCTGTGGTAAAAATAAGTCACTAGAAATAGTTCTTATGTTTTTCTTCATGCCAAATAATATTTTGGAGCTGAGGGAGGTTTCATCTTAACAAGCAGGGTACCTGAGCAGCAGTTTATTGACCTTCTAAAATAATCAGGATAAGGACCATGAACCTACAGCCTGTTATCATAAAAGGTGTAAAAATGATGAGTTATTGTGCATTAGCTGCTGTTTGTTCCCTGATACTGCAGTGATATCTGGGAAATCTACTTTAGGTCCCTCTGCTTCATTTGGAGCATTCCAATCTTACTACCTGCATTCCAATATGAAAGGAAGGTTGACTTTAGGAATTCATTTTTATTATAACATTATCTTAAGATGTATGTAGATGGATGTGGGTGTTTTTCAAAGATTCTGGTCTTCTATATGTGTCTGTAAATTTACCCTTATAGAATAAATTTCCTACATGCTTATTTCTTCAAAGAGCTGAGAGTAAAAATGCTAAACTAATTAAAGCAAAAAGGAGTAGCTTACTGGGCCCTGCAGTCTGAGGGAGAAACAGTACAGAATGACTATTAAATTTGCTGGAGACTTTTAATTTTTCAGTATCACCTTTCAGCTTCAGAAGAACAGTAGCCTGTTCTGCAGTACTCCTGGACTGAGCTCAACAGTGTGTTGGAATTAAGCAGTGACTAAGCTAAGAGAGCACAGTTACTGAGGAGAAGCCAGGTTCATAGAATCATAGAATAGTTTGGGTTGGAAGGGACCTTAAAAGATCATCTAGTTTCAATTCTCCTGCCGTGGGCAAAGACACCTTCCACGAGACCAGGTTGCCCAGAGCCCCATCCAGCCTGGTCTTGCACATTTTGGGCAACCTGTGCCAGTGCCTCACCACTGTCACAGTTAAAAATTTCTTCAAATTATTTAATCTAAACTTAATTTCTTCTAGTTTAAATCCGTTCTCTCCTTTCCTAATTAATGTACTTCTCCTTATCCCAGATGTTTCTGAATGTTGAGAGACTTCAGAATTCTAGACTTGCATTGGGGAATTATTTTATTTCAGGAAGAAACTGCAATTGCTTTTTAGTCGTTCTGACAAATGGTTTTGTAATTCTTTGAAAGTAAGTCTGCCTTAGATCCTCCATAAAAGCTCTAAAATATATTTGTTAAGGAATATAAAGAGAAAAGAACTCTCAGTCTCATGAAAAGAGAATGATAAAACATGGTTTTGGAATGCAAAAAAAAGGAATCCATTAACATTTATTGGGCACTTTTGTTAGATTATCTTAAAGTGCTATATAAAATTGTGCTGTGCTTTTTTCAGGTTTCCAGTGATAATGCATGAGAACACAGACAACAGAAGGGAAGATTTTCAATTCTTCCTTCTATGTGTCTAAGTCAAAGCCATTTCTCATACCTGAATGAAACATCAGCTTTAATTTGGATTAAGAACTTTAAATTACTTTATTTGCAGCAAAGCTTGTAGCAGCTGTTTTAGTAATCAAATTCCTGTTTCATATTTTCTCTGAATGTTGCATCCTTAAGGATGTCTTTGAGTATCATCTGTGCAATACGTTAGTTACAGGAACAGTCTTGATTCTCTAAATATCCCCATTTCTGGCATTATACTTGAAAAATATCAGCACATACTTCTTATGCCAGACATATAAAGAAACACACATATAAGTGTATTTTTTAGTGTACTTACTCCCTGATGTTCAAAAATCAAAGTTTGAAACTATTCCAGAACTCATAAGAAAGAGTCACAGATTTATCAAGGTGAAATCCTTCGTGAAGCACAATGACAGTCACCTGTCATTTATGAGAAATAAATCACCCCTCTTTCACTGAGAATGAGACTCCTTCGCATTACCTTACATTTACCACAGTGTGAAGTGTTCACAGAGACACTTGACCACAAACCAGTCCTGCTGTTTCTAACTGGTCATTAGCAACCTCTAGCCCCAGTTTCAGCTTGCACGCTGCTGTCCCACCTTGAATATGAGCTGATTGGAGATTCTCTTGGATTTCGGTGAAAAATAGGATTGAATTTCACAAAACACTATTGTAGTGTACATTCAAGAATACCCTTTTTTTTTTTTTTTTTTTTTCCTTGATATGTGTCCATGTGCTGCCCTAGGACAGACAACAAGCCCAGGCATAAAAAAATAATTGTAATTATTTTTCATTTGGCAGGTAAAGATATTTAAACATACAGTGTTTAGCCTAGTATTTACCTGAATGTTACACAGTGATTCTACTCCCATCTTTTTGTTCCATTATCATCTTTTTGTTCACCTGTTTAGTAGGGGTGTAAGTACCCATGATGTTTGAAAAACAGATCAGTATTTGCTGGATCCTAAAAAAAAAACCTCTGAGCAAGAACTTTAGGATAAATTTAATGGACATTCCTAATGCAATGGAATTACAAGCCTAGTCTTTTATTTCCTGGCACTATATTTTAGGAAAATAACTTTCTTTCTTCCCCAAATGGAAACTAATCATATGGCTATATTTTGAACTACATAAATGTCTAACTTACAAGAAGCTGAAAGGGTAAATTTAAGCAGGACTGAAAGTTTTCTACTACAGCTTCTTTAGTGCACCTGTTCTAGTCACTCTAGGACTGTTCAAACTAATTTTGACATTTGCTATTTTAAGCCCTTGCGGGACACTAAAGCCTTACTTGTGGTATTTGTCCTAAAGCATTAAATGCTTATTTCATAGGTGTCTACAAAACAGGTGGTAGTTCATTGCATAATAACTGGGTGCTCCATAAATGTTGTTTGATCATTTTTTAGTGTATCACGAAATCCTGGTTTGGGCTGAAAGATAAAACGCAATGCACGTAGCAGGCCAAAGAATATGAGCTTTACTTCTTTGTATAAAGAGATATCTTTATGGCATTTCATTATCATAAAAAGATAACATATTTTCCTGTGATCTTCGTGTGAACTCAATAGCCCAGTTCCTAAGGTGTTACTTGCTTCTGTCTTTGTAGACAAGACTTCTTGATTCAGAGCATAGCCCCTGGGGGTTTTAGCCTAATTTCTATAACGTTACTGTGGTGAGATTGTTACACCTAACCTGACTGACAGATGCATCCAAAGAGAAGTCTCCTTCCCCTCCAACAAGCTTAATTACCCGAGACTGTGCACTAATGATACCGAGCTGCCGTTAGCGCTGCAGTCCCAATTTGGCAATCAGGAAAAATCTGTCTTGCAGCTACCAGGATGTTGTTCCATGATGTATTTCAGGTAATGAACCAGTTCTTGGCTCCTGTGAAGACACTGTAGGTTCCAATTTATTTTTCAGTTGCAATAAATCGATGTGATTTTAGTAGATATTCTTTTCAAATATGCAAAGTACTAGATGGCCAAATCCTGAAAAAATTTAATAGTACTTGGCAGTGATCTTCGTAGTTCCTTGCAATTCCTAGTGCAGTATAGATATACAATGCAGTATAACTTTAAAATCTTCAGGTGGGATTCCAGCCTATAAAGGAACCATTGACGTGATTTGAACCACATGGGCAGTCCCTATTAGAATCACAGGATTATGGAACCATAGAGTGTTTGGTTTGGAAGAGATGTTTGAAGACCATCTGGTTCCAGCCCCTGTGCCATGAGCAGATACACTTTCCACTAGACCAGGTTGCTCAAAACCCCATCCAAGACTTCCAGTCATGGGGCGTCCACAGCTTCTCTAGGCAACCTGTTCCAGTGCCTAAACCAGAAAGAAAGATGTTGAACCCACATCTGAGTGGAAATGAATATGTAATGAAATCACACTTCTGCAGAGAGCAAGGCTGCTCACAGTGCTGTGGTAACCATATCTGGAGCTGTTTCTTTTGTGCCTGTTCTCTGTCCCTGAGTGTCTTGTATGCTTTGGCACATGGTGAGTCACTTCCACTAAGGAGGAAGGAACATGGTTCCACTTCTGTTCTGTGACCTGATGGTTGAAACATACCACTGGTAAGTGGGAGCTTGTTATTCACAATCACTTTGACTAAGGTGTCATTAAACCTGGTCTTCAATTTCCTAGTGAATATTTTAGACATTCCACCATTAAGCAGAGTGTGGGTGCTACTGCCAATACCATTACCTCCATGGCATCATTTAATTGGCATTCTGATAATCCCAGTCAATCAGCAGAGGTGAACAGACACCTCTGAGTTGGTGCAAAGGGAACTTGATGGCTGTTAGGGATAGATGTGCTGATGACGTTTAGACTCAACAGAGATTTAAACAATACCTAACATAATGTATTCTGTGACTTTGTCAAAAACTTAGCAGCCCACATCTGGCCTGCCATCTGAACTACTGTGTAAAGGTGTGTTCTGATGAAGGTGTTTAATGAGACTGTTTCAGGCGAGCGTGTGATATAATAATGACACAAGTACTATTCCATAGCTTCCCAGTTACACTGTTGCAGTAAATTACTAATAACAAGTTCTTACACCTTAGCATTCCAGAAATTATATAGGTGATGTTGGCATTATGTTGTCATGAAGCATAATGAACTTCTCCAAGGCATGCCTCATGTGAAAAGTGAAAACACTGTATCATTTCTCATTCAATATATACTTTCTTATGCAAGCCAGTGATCCTTGAGTTTCTGCACAGATTTTCTGGTGGTCTTTGTGATTTAGCGAAGTATTGTCTAAATGAATAGTTTCTCTGTTTCTGCTTACAGTGCAACTGTAAAGCGTATAAAAATCTTTGTAAAATTATGTTGTAATAAACCAAAATATGTTAAGGGTGGAAGAAAACTGAGAATTTTCATCTGTTGGAATATTTTTTCACCTTGATCATTAGAAAGCATCATTTAAAAAATAATACCCCAAATTGCTAAAAATAATTTAAAAACTCTTCAACTCTTCTCTGGCTTCACAGAAGTACTAAAATGATGTAATGATTTAAATTTTCTAACCAACTTTAGTTCTAGCTCGGAATGGAAGGAAGTTTTTGACTTTTCATTTCTTCAGTACATAGCTCTTTAAGATAAGTGTCTTAAGTTTAATTTTGCAGCTGTAAATGCATTTTAATCTGTAATGGAAACAGGTTTGTTAGTGCAGTGGTAAGTAAATTTTCTTTTCTATTTGGGTTATCAAAAAAGTGTATTCTTTCCATAAAGCATCTTTGTTATGTCTGTTTTGAAATGGGTTGGAAATGGAAAAGGAACTCTCTGTAAGAATGAAGAGCAGCACCCTGGCTTCCCTAAAGTAGTTCACATTCTTTGTTTTGCTTTATTTTAAGATGACATTGTTTTTCGTGTTGATGTGTTTGTTTTCATTTGTTGATGCAGTTGTATTTGTCAGGTGGCTTAATCTCAGTGTGATTAAGAACAGTGGAGTAATATACTCACCTGTATTTATCCAGCTCATTTTAACACAGGTGATATTTATCTCACCTGAATATCAAGGGTAGTGTTTCAGCAGTAGGGTCTGTTTCCTTCAGAGTAAGGTCAAAACCTGTAGAAACTGTGAAGTTGGGTCTTACTCATTGCTGTGCATATCTGGGGGGTTGTATTAATTCTGATATCTTTATTTTATTTTCAGGGCCCTAATTCAGTCATGATCGCCCTGGTAATGCTGTTGAATATTGGTTTAGCCATTCTTTTTGTCCATTTTCTAACTTGATTGGAATTAGGAAAGGTAAGAAAGGTCTTGCTTTCATATAAAATCACCATATCCACCCCACCTTAAATGATAAAGATTTAATTTCTTCACATACTTTTAATGTTCCCCACTTTAATTTTAGCTATGCCTGAATGTGATTCAACATAGTTATTTAATATTGTAACTGTTTTGACCCTTCAGTGAAGTCATGACAACTAGTGGTGTTAGCCCACAGTTCTCTGCAGTTGTGTCATCAGCCTTTTAAATGGCACCTGTCATACTCAGACACAGGGAAGGAGGCTTGGAATTAGGATGGGACGCAAGAGAGATGAAACTTGGAAAATTCAGCCAGGGGCCCAGATCAGTTTCTCTGCTGGTGGCTCGTGGCTTTGGGGTCCTCTGAAAGCTGAAGCAAGCAGCCATGTTGGAAAACAAACAAAATAATCTGCTGAAGCAGCCCCGCCAGTGAAGTGCGTTGGCTTCTCCATCTGTTCCAGCAGAGTGTAACTAAACTGGAAATGCACGGAGCTGCACTTTTTGTTGATGGAAGTTAACAGCTGCCTTACTATTTTACCGTCTGATGTTTTTAGTGGGGAGATGGGAAAACGACTGCCAGAGGAATGTGGTCAGAGGATTCTGTTGCTGTGGAAGTGATTCCAGCGTTCACTCCTATCTCATTAGAAGAAATAGTTAGCAACATCAGTCACCAGTCTTATTCCATTACCTGCTGCTTTTAACATCTCCTGCAGTGTTCTGGGAGATCGAATTTCATTTGCCTGTGCATGATTCTGTTCATTTGTTGTTTATGAAATTTGATGTATAGCCATAAGTAGTGTTTCGTCCAACCTGGAAAAAGCTACCAGTTCTGCCTAGCAGCAGAAGCAGAAAATCAAATCTATTTTCCTAGACCAGGGATAAAATTCTTAAATTCATTTTCTCAAACCTGAAGAGTCATTTTGTGTTAAGGTTCAGTAAACAATACACCATTACTGCAAAACTTAAAGACACTGCTATCTTCCTTAAAATGCTCAAATACTTATGCCAATACCAAGCAAAACTTTTCATATTTAAAAAAAAAAAGAATCTTATATTGGTACAAGCACATTCTAAACAGGAGATGGAATATCAAAATAAGCTAAGAAAGGTGAGATACAGGGTTTTGCATGTGTTAACTTTTTTTTTTTCTTTTTTTCTTAATTCTGGTGCTGTGGTAATCAGTGATTTGAATAACTATGTTGCAACACTGAGGTATTTTGACAGCAGTTAAAATAAAGTTTTGTCTGGGTGCACATTAATGCCAATGACATTAAAGCTAGCTAATGCTCATAATAAATCATCATTTTAAAATGCTAGATTTGTGTTGAATACATTCAGGTAGAGCATTTAAAAATGTTAAGTGATTGTTTATCGATTTGATGCCTTCAGTGTCTTTAAAGTCCATTTATAATTTTACCTCAGCATTAAAAGAGCCTCAAATTTTTTTCATTTGGAAAGTTTGTCTTAAGTAGTTTCATAGCCCTTTGTTCAAACAATGTGATCATGTTTCTTTTTATGTGCCATTATACTGTAATTATTGTACCCTATATTAATCAAATGCATGCTTATTTATTGAAGATATGTGGTGTGATCATTTGGCAAGCAACCATTTTAATTTAAAGCTGCAAAAAGCAAAGGGCTTGTATTACGGTTTATTTTACCTCTATTAGAAAATCTTTCATACAGTATAGTTTTTGAACCTGTTTGTAAACTTTCTAAGTTTTTGCATGGTTTAATGGGCAACATTCTTACAAAATACATTAGCTATTTTTTGGTGCAGCGTAGTAAAGTAGGTATGGACTGAAATTTGTGCAGCAAAGCAGCTCCAAGCAGGGCAGTAACACCGTGGTGTTTTTTACAGAAGTATGTTGAGAATCCTGTGTTTTGACCAGTGTGGATAAAGAAGAAAGCAGAAAGAGAGCAAATGAAAATAAAACTTGTATATTTATTTAAAAAAAAAAAAAAGTGGGAAAAAATGAAACAAAGTTTAAATTGTGTTTTAAATTTAGGAAAGTAATTTTTAAATAAGAACAAAATTTTAAAAGTTACTGTGTAAGCCTTGAATTAATGGATGAAATGTTCCATCCCACTGTTAAATCACCCCGTCTCCTTACATGGAGAGGTAATTTTGTAACTGACATATTTAATTCCTATTAAATGTTTATTTAAAATACTTTATGCTCTGGAAATAATAAAATGGGTAACAAAGCTTATGGAAAATGTTTATAAATTTAAGTAAGCATGTTAGTACCATTTATAAATATGTATGATTTATAAGCTTTTTTAAAACAAAGCTCAAACAAATTGTTGGTATTTTTCTAAAATGTGCACAGTTGTATTTTACATGAAAGGCTATTTATAATTGGTTGTTATACTGTACACTACATTTTGGACAGCACAATTGAGCCTGCCAATGTACTTTACAATGTCATTTTGTCTATTTAAAGTTTCTTGCTGTCAAAGAATGAACTCTTTATCTATGAGTTTCTCTATTTATAATTCTTGACCCAAAATGTACAATGTACAGTTTTCACAACTGTATTTGCTCTAATAAAAATAAGTTGGTTATTAATAGAGTTTCAGACTACTTTTTCCTGTTTATGAATTACTTTGTTCACTCTTTGGAAGCAATTTTTTCTAAGTAATCAAATAAACAGGAGTGAAGCAGGAAAATAGGTGAAATTCTAGTCCCTTTGAAGCAATTGTGAATTACTGTTTTCAACAAAAGTGATTCTGGGAAACAATTAAAAATAAATTTAAAAAAAAAAAAAGTCAAGCTTCCCTTTGTGTCTTCTTTTATCTTCCAATACAGGACTTTGTGTCTTTACAAATTTAGAATCTTAAATTACACTCCCAATACAAGATGGTGTGATGAATTTTGTTTTGATTGGTGAGTGACTGGTCCATTAACAGCTGCTGTTGTAAGGCAATTAATTTTTTGGGCTTCACTGCTCCTTGGGATCTTCATAGGTTCAAAATCAACATGAAGTTTGTGAGCCAATATTTACACAGAGAAAATTTGCCATTACAACTGTCTTAAAACCACCGTGCTGAACTACTCAATCAGCTTAAGATTTCATTTTCCATGATTCCAGTTTATACTAGTAGCCAAATGTACTGAAATCCTAATGTTTAATTGAAGAGGAGAGCACTTTTTATTAGTAGTTCCTATTTAATGGAAATATATTTTTAGGAAGTAGTCATTAGTGTCTTGTTCTTTAAAATAATTCTATGAGCATGAAACTTACCTTTAAGAAATTTTATTTTCTGCAAAATACCTGCTTCCTAAAGAAAATCTTTGACTCTTTAAGGAGAGAAAAATGCATTCTCAAGAAAAATCAACAGAAATAACTTTAATGCCAAAAAATTTTGAAGCCAACTTCAGTGAGATGGTTCTTCTCTGACATTTGTGATCCACAGGGTATATGTTCAGAAATTAAAGTGTCCATGAAATATTCCATAGAGTGTGTGAATGTGATAATATACTCAGGCATATAGTGTGAACAGCAACAAACAAAAGATGTGCACAGAAATAGGACACGAAAGTTGTCATAATTCTCAAGTTGTTTCTCATCTGGGATGTTTTTACCAGTGGTTTATATTACAAAAGGTGTTACATGGCCATGCATCTGCCGTGCCCAAAGGAAAAAAAACCCATGGACACACAGTACAACCTAATATTTCAAGATCTGCTCCAGCATGAAAAATTTCACCCCACTTCTGGCAAGGAAAGCTTTTGTCAGGCAAAGTACTTTCTCCTGGCACAGTTGTGTGTTTGCCTACAGGTGCCAGTAAGCAGTGAGCTCTCCCAGCCTTGAATCTCGGGCCTGGTTTCTTGGACAGCTCCATTTATCCCGTTAAACCATATGTACATAGACAGCAAGGGAACAAGGGTGAGGTGCCATGGGCTGAAGAGAAAAAGAGAATCATCTGTCATAGCTTTTCAGACCTTTCTGTACTCTGTGTGTGTGTATATATATATATATATATATATATTAGTTTGCCTTTCCACCAGAAAAGCAATAAGGAACGTGAAGAGTGAGGAATTGTTGGCATTTGCTTTCCAAAAGGAGGGGTTCACTTTGAAAGCAGAAATTTTGAGACATATGGCTACAACCTGCCTTTCAGATACAGATGTATGTTAAAAAAATTATAAATACTGCCTAATGCTGTCTTTAAAAAGAAGTAAATACCTCTCTGTGAGAGTTAAATTAAAAACCTTGAAATAGTTATTTACATAACTTTTAATGATGTTCTGTGATTATATATTTATTGAATTCTCTGTTAAGACACACAGTATGAAAAGATTCTGACAATAACGTAGATGCAAGGATAAAAGATGCAAGGAGAATTCAGCACATGCTGAGCCTCACTAATATTCTTAGTTGTTATTAATAAAACATGGTTGTGAATTGTATCTGAATGGTTTTACTCATAGCTCATTTGAACTGTTTAGTCAGGGGAGACGGTTTTACAGGCCATTCTCCTATGGAAATGTAATTCAGAAAACAAAGCCAATTAAGAGAAGGGAGATTAAATAAGCCTTTCAAATGAAGTAGTCTTCTCATTCTCTCATTTAATATTCACAGAAACAGCCAAAAATAGAAATTAAGTGAGCAAAAAGCTGTATATACCAGCATGCTATAGCTGAGCCATCTACAGTATCCATCTCCATTTTTTTACTCCACACAGAAACTGCAAACCAAGAGACATTCCACTTCCCACCCTTGTAGGAGGTAAATATAATTCCCATATACAATGTCTTTAAGAAGAACAGTCTATAATATCTATGGCTATAAACTAGAAGGAAAAAGGCCACTTTCTCTGTCTGAACAGTTCGTGTTTTGACCATGACTGTAACAGCAGAAAAAATCCTTCACCCCCCTAAAACCAATAGCAAAAATAAAGCTGGTAGGAGAATTTGATAACAACCTCTCACGTTTCTTCCTTTTATTTTTTACAAAGAGGGAATGAGAGAACAGGGAAACAGCCTTTTTTAACCGGATAATCTAAATTTCATCGTGTCAGTATGTGCCTGCTTCAGCTAATGCTTTTCACAATCCCTTGGGACTGGTTATCTAGGAGATTTTAGGTGCAAAGTGGCAGTATATTGAATGTCATTTCTTCAAGGGGGTTTTGAATTTTTCTCAGGAATGAAAAAAAAAAACAAACCAGGATTTCCTTACCACCAGCAGAAGTGGGTTTGGTGGTACTTTTGCTGTGCCATCACTGTTTTTCTAATTATCTTCTGTCTTTCACTGCCCACCCACCTCCCAGTTCTGACAAATTCAACTTAATCAGTTTTGCCCTCCATGTGGACATTGCCCCAAGACTTCAGCTGCTCACTCCAGAAGCTTGTGTTTCCTGTGGGCCACTTGTTGAGTGTTTTTAGCTCTCTGTGGCTGTGGAGCCTGTCCCTCCTGCAGTTTGCCTCACAGCAAACTGCACATGTCCTATCACAGGTTTCACTGGGTCCATTCTCTGCATACTGTCAACTCTGGTTGATGCAACTGCATTATAATTTCAAATCTACTCTCATTGTCTCTGGTGTCAGGACAGTGATTTAAATACAGTGTGTGGGAACTAAAAAGAGAAATACTGAAAGTGATGCCATACACAGAGATTTCTGATGGCTCTTCAGAATTCATAGAAACCAAGGTAATGCTGACATTATTAGGGAAAAAATCTGGTATCAGCTGGGTCAGGAACTCCTCTAGAAATTCCAACACTAAGATTGGGTAAAAGATTGGCTGTGCAGCTGAAGCTGATTCTCAAATGTGAAGAACAAGGAGTCTGAGGGTTGTGATTTACTCAGAAGATGCAGTAGGATGATTTCCAGACCTGATACAGATACATGTGGATTGTTGGACAGAATAAAATGTATCCTGTGTTGGAAATCTGGGGTTGCTCTCCTGGCTGAGCTTACATATGTCATCCTCCATGTCTTATACTAATTAATCAGGCAGCTCTGTGGAAGTTGGGTTACATACATTTAGACAAGGACTAGATTTTACATTCGTAAGTGCCTTCAGTACTAATTAAGTAATGAGCAATAAATGATAGGTGAATCATAGCCTTTAAGCCATGGGCTTTGAATTCTGCTTTTTTAATGTTGATTTCTCCAAAGTGGAAGAAAACAGAATACAGTCAAAAAGTAGAATTTCAGATGTAGTCTTTCACAATAATAGGTATGTTAATCCACAACAGTACCTGAATTCCTTTGAGATCATACTTTAATTTGAGAAAAAGACATATCTTTCCACTTTACAGTCTGGTTCACTGAATAGCAGCTTGACAGAGACACTGTATTAGACCACAAAACACAGATACTGACCAAGAGTTATGAGAATGGTGGCCTATATTTACATTTCTTCATCTACACTTAATGATCTAAATTTAAACATTTCTCGACTTCTGGACATCCCATGGTTAATATTCAGAGACATGTTGGGAAGGGGATAAGGGGGAGGTCAGATATTACACTGAAAACAACAGTCTATGAAAATGTTAAATCTGTCCAACAAAATATGCCAAAGGTTGAAAGCATTTAGATCTGGGTTTTGAATCAGTCAGTGAAGCTACGGGCTCTGATTTTGGGATTTCAGTCAGAATCCAAATCTGGATCTGATTCCAAAGGCATACAAGTGAAATACTTGAACCAGGTGTGCTGTTAAGAAAGGGGCTGGAGGGAGAGGGAGTTACTTAAAATCAGGCTGCTGTAACTCTGGGTTAATTAAACCATTACGCTCTGTACTTTTGGAACAGTGTCATTAACTTTATTTAACATAGCAATTTTACTATATTCAGGACATGTTCCACAGAATACCTCAGAAAGTATCGTCATTCAAGGTAATGGTGCTTAATTACTTACCCAGTTTTAGCTGCAAAGTACTTCTATCATGTAATACCACCAAGTCTTCAGAAATACTGTAAACTGCCTTCCATTTAACTATGACAGCTGAGTTCTAGATTTTGTTTAGGCCACTGATGAGAGAGTCACTAAAGGATGGGATCGGCTACCATGGAAACAGTGAAGACAGAAGAGCACCAGCAGCATTTCACAGGGGCTAGGACTAAAAAAGACGTTCTGCATAGAGAAGTTATTTGAAAGACATTTACATCACAGCGGATGGCTTCCGTGCATTCCTGCCATTCCAAGACAACACATTCCTGGCATAGGCTGCAACAAGCCTCCACATGCACCAATGACACCCAGCAGAACAGGCATTGTCAGAAAGACTGGAAATGAATCTTTAGGAACAAGGAGGTACAGACGTGTTGAAATATAAAGCGGAAGAAAGGGGAAAGGAGAAGCTACGAGGAACCTATATAAGTTAAAAGGGAGGGGAAGAGATTGGTTATAGGGAAAAAATACTAAGGAAATGGACAATATTGGACCCAGAAGAAGGCAGCATTTGTTAGATAGGAATACGAATGGGATAGAAGACTGAGAAGTCACCATCCTCAGCACTCAAACAGCTGCTCTAGAAAGCTGCTTTCCAAGCCCACAGGGATTAAGAAAAAAACAGATGGACCTAAATTGCATGAAAATTGCAATCCAAGTTAGGCATAAAGAAAAATTCTCTCATTGTAAGAGTATCTTTGAATTAGATTACCACAGGAATGAGAATACTTAATGTTCACTCTGAGTAAGATTACAGATTGAAAGATTGCTGAATGTCCATTAATGGCCTATTTTCTGTCATCCTGTGATAATTATTATGGTATGTGAAAATTAGTCAGAGATGTGGTGGGAAGGAACTGGGGGACAAAAAAATAAGTTCTTCTTTACTTACAGAAGAAACTTAAATGAGAGTGTACTGCAGGAATAAAGTAGGAGGATGTTTGGACAAGGCAGATGAGAGGAACAAGAAAACGTGAGCCATGGAGAGTGAAGAGTGTCAGGGTTGACAGAAGGCACACAAGAGCAAAGGGAATAAATGGGCAAAGCCCACAAATGCAGGGTTGCAGTGCAGGAAGGAATACAGATAAGAAGTGGGCTGGGAAGCCTTAGGCAGTCCTGCAATAACAGCGCACAAAAGCACAGCAATGACAGCTTAGGAGACAAAGACATAAAGCAACACCAAGGAAGCATCAGGTGTTCAGCAAAACCATAGGTGTCCATCTTGGTAATTTTCTCAGATGAAGATACTCTTCAGTGGACTTTGATACAATTTTTAAATTGTGAGAATAATTGAAGTTATCAGGAGGCCTCCTTTTCATAATTAAATGTTCAGGGAAACATCTGTGTCCAAAATCTGCAAAAAACAACAGCTTGCTCTTACAGCAGGCTGGCTTGAGTTCCACTGAAAAGAGTCAGTTGTGCAGACATGGTAGCAGTGCATTTTATTAACTCCTTGTGTAAAATTTCTCCAAGAAGAATACTTTATACGATGGGAGTTTCCTGTTGTTCATAAAGATGTGATAAACCAAACAAGCAAAAAAATTAACCACTGCATAATCATACTAGCTCTGTATTTGAAAAGAACCTTAATGCAAATTTGCAGGTTTATGTCTCTGAACATCTCAGACTACAGAAATGTTGTTGGTATTTACAGTGATTCGCTGCTGTACCAAATGTTGCATATGCTCTATAGACTGTGGTGTTGTGAGTCACACAAATTACGTAACATTTGGAAATACATTCAGTCATCTGCTTGCTACAGAAATATTGCTAGCAGATTCTTCACTCTCTTTTATCTCTACAGTCTTTATCACCCTTGTTAAATGTTATTTTCATGCAGCTTCCTCAGGGGGAGATGACTCAGCCAGAGAGTAAACTGTAATGCTCCATTGACACCAGTGGCCATATGTGCTGGTAATCAGGTGCTGCCATCCCCTCCTCCTTGACACAGCTAGCTTGGTGTTTAATTGTATCCAGAGTGCTATTCCATACTACATGCTAGAGTGTCAGGCACCAGGAACAGGTGAGAACATAACCAGTGAAAGGCACAATCAGTAATGCAGCCTCCTTCCAAACAAATAACAGCTCTCTGAAGCACCAGCATTGCCTCCTGACCACACACCTTTGGGCCTGTCTGCTGCCTGACCACACTGGGAGGAAAGATGGGCTTTTCCCTCAAGGTGAACAAGTGTAGGACCAAGGACAACTTTTAGCCACAGAGCCATTCCAGTAACCAGACTTCACTGCATTTCCTCTGATTTGCCTGAGTGCTAATCAGTTTATGCCAGGTCCTCAGAAGGCTGTGTGGGCACTTGCACAGCTTTGAGGATTTAGGGCTTCATCCAAGCCCCACTTCTTTCATGGAAGGTGGGGTTGAGGGACAGGGAGTTTGGTGGGGTTTTTGCACACACACACACACACGTGCTTTTCTTGTTTTCTGGTATCCATCCTTCTCAAGCAACAAGAAACAGCAGTTCTACTCTTTTCTGCCAGTAATTGGTCATTTCTCCATGTCAAGCAGCCTGAAGACAGCAGAGACATTTCAGAAACTCAGCGTGGACGTGTGAACTTCATCCTTTACCCTGGAGACTGAACACTTCTGTAGTCCATTGCTGCCAGATAGGTAAAAATACAGGATGCATAGAGCATATAGACAGCTGTAAAGTCTATCATTAATGCTTCTGGCCACTTGTACAAGCTTCTTTTTAAATTATTTTAAGCATCAGGGCAGTTTCTTTGGTTGCATAAATTGCAGGTCTTTAGTGATTGGCATGAAAAACGTCAATCACAGGCTTTGGCTGCCAGAAATAGGGGCTGCTAAGTGTTCAGATAGGTGAGATGTCATCGTCTGAAGAAAAAAAAAAAAGCAGAAAGAAAAATATTTTCAATTCACCTTATGACTAGTAGCTAATTGGCTGACATTTCAAAACCCTGTGTTCACACATCTAACATTCTTCACACTAAATGAGAGAGACTGAAAACACTGAAGAAAATGTATTTTCAGGCATAGAAAGAAGCATCACTTGAATTTATTTTGGATGGCAATGAAAAGTGCTTTTTGGTCACATTTCTGAGTCAGAGAAGCTCAAAGCCCATTTGTGCACAGTGGTATTGTGTACACAGGGGCCGGGCCTGCGTCTCAAAGGCCGGCGAGACGGGCTGCACACAAACACCCTACTGAGGACACCCTCTGTGTGGGCACAAGGGTTCTTTCAGTTCCCTCTTTGGACAGCATTCCAGTTGCCAGCCAGCTGTGGGTACGAGCTTTAGGGCAGAGGACTGGTGATGTGACCGAGGGCTGGAGAGCTGGAGCACCCTGGGCTGAGGCAGAAGCCCCCTGACACCCCCACTTGCCCCACCAGCAGAGGGTCTGGAGCACTCCCTGTGTCCTGGAGAGGGCAGTGGTGAATGATGGTGCCACAGGAGACCTGTGCCTGGGTCCTACAGCCCCCCAGAGCTCAGTGCTTGCAGCGTGCCATTAGTGGTTTGGATGTCACAGCAGGAACCAGCTGTTGCACATGGGCAACCTATGAGGTATTTTCAGTATTCCAGATATGCCTCTGTCAAAGCCCTGTTGAACTACTGTGAAAACACTGGTGGCAGAGTAAAATAAATTGGAGGGAGAGCATAAAAAGTTGCCACTTGCAAGACAAAAACAGAAACAAGAGGCTCTTCCGTCCTTACAGTTTGTGCACGTGACTCAGGAATAAGGCTGGCAGCCAAAACTGCCCGATTGTGCCTATCAAGTGTCCCTGTGTTGGGAGGGAACGTCCTGAGGAGCTGGCTGGCCACTGACATTTGGAAAATTAATGGATTGTACTTGCCAGGTGCTTGAGAACAACATTTGGCATGAAATAGCTGGCATGACATGAGTTTGCAGGCAGTGTTTTATTTCCTATTCTTTTGGACCTTCCCATTTTATAAAGGGACTAAACAGAACCTGGAACCTGTTTCAGAGGGCATCAAATATTCCAAGGGGATGGTTACAGATACATTTGCAATATATTAATTTTATTAAGTTGTTTAACTAGAGTAGGATTGCATATGGGATATTATCCCAAATGAAAACAGCAGTGGAGACCTGAAATGGATCTGGAATGCTTGCTGTGGAGACACTGGGAAAATCTGGGAAAAGTTAAGGTAAGAAAATGTGAAAATAACTCTGTTATTTCCAGAATTTATGAAAGAGGTGAAAGAGGTGAATGAATTCTGCAGACTTGAGCTACCACTGTTGTTTATAGACCTGCTTTAACCAGGAACGGGGGAAGCCCTGCTCTCTGCCACCCTTAATTTTTCCCTTTTGTGTTGGAGTTTTTTTAATGCCATTCCAACTAACAAATACTTACCACAGCGGAGGTAATTGAAGTCAAGCATAGATCAGATCTGATAGAGCAGTCTGTCACATGTTGCTCCAGAACAACCTTTGAATCTTTAGTAATCTCTGTGTCTTAAAGAAGACACTTTGTTCCTGGAAGCCACAGATGCTGCTATCTTGGCTCCTCTACAGTGGAGAGACCGTTTTAACCTGCCTTTGTTGCATTACTCAAGTCACATAAGGTAGAAAGTTAATATACTAGTTCAGTGGTAATGGTGATCAATCTGTATCTTTCATAACTGTAGAAAATTCAATGGCAATTAACAAAGTTACTGTATAGCTGTAGAGAAGCTCTTACAAGCTGATCTGCTTTCTTACAAGAAACATTACTTGGTCTTGAAAGAGTTTTGACTGGCAACTTTAGATGAATGATGCAAGTAGAAAAGCCAGGCCATAAACATGAGCTACCTGTTTCCTCCTGACATGCGAAAGTTTGTCTCTCACCTGAGTTTTAACATGTTCCTCAGAGATTTACAATCTGGCACTTTGGTTTTTAAAACAAAGGGGAATCAGCAACCCAAATTGTATTCATTTTAATAATGAATATGTAAGAGTTTACACTGATTTTTCCTTTTCAATACTGAGAAGCAAATTTCAGTCAGGACATGAGTGCAAAATGTGCTGTGCTGTCACAGCTCCAAAGAGAAGCAGCAGAAAGGTTTGATGGTGAACATTCACACCATTCAGCCCAGGAGACTTCAAAGGTCCAAATTGTCATCCTGCTTTCAAGTCAGTGATTTAAAATATACAAATGGTAGTCTTAACCTGAGCCTTTCCTCCTTCTCCCTCTGGCTCACCAGTAAATCTCTGCTATTTACTGAAGTGTCTGTTTGTTTACTGTTTGTTTAAGGACAGAGAGATGCTGCGTGTTGTTTCTCTTTGGCTTCACATACACGATTCTTGTCAGGATTGTATGACTTCTAAATGAATACCACCCACTGGAAAAGTTCAGGCAGACCAACACATTAGGTGATTTACCTTCTCCCACTGACAATTTACTGTTTTCACCAGGAAGAATAGGAAATTTAGGAAGCTTTTATACCATGTAAACAACATCAGGTTATCACAAGCTCATAAATAATTATTTGGAATCTAATAAAAAGGTAGGTGATCATTTATTACATTAATTTAATTCCATTAAGGATGTAATTAATGTCTGCTTAATTATAGAGTTACTGTTACAAGTAAATAACTAAACATTCATCCAAATGCAGGAACGCTGTCTTTTCAAGAAGAAGGGAAATTTGCAGGACAGTCTTCAGCTTCTTCTCAATCATGATGAACAATGAAATCAATCTATCTTTTATTTAATTTTTTTACTACCTTTATAAAATAAATCCTTAACAAATCTGTTTCTAAACATTCAACAAAATTCAAGTAGAGCTTTGCAGAACCCAAGACTCTGGGTGTATCACAGAATTTTTAGGGTGGGAATGGATCTCTAGAGGTCATCTAGTCCAACCCCTCTGCCAAGGCAGGGTTACCTAAAACAGGTGGCACAGAAACGTGTCCAGGTGGGTTTGGAGTGTCTTTAGACAAGGAGACTCCACAACCTCCCTGGGCAGCCTGTTCCAGTGCTCTGCCACCCTCAGTGTAAAGAAGTTCTGTCTCATGCTAAGGTGGAATTTGTTGTGTTTTAGTTTATGGCCATTGCTCCTCATCCTGTTGCTGGGCAGCACTGAGAGGAATCTGACACCATCCTCTTCTCACCCACCTGTAGGAATGCATTTTTTACACTGAGCAAGTTTCCATATAGGGAAAGGTTTAGGGCTTGCCCCTTGTATTTCTTATAAGGTAGAAAACCCAGAAACTTCTGTAAGGTTCGGATAGCCATTGGCTCAGTGCCAAAGGAGAAGCCTTGATTGAACCCTGTCACTGCCTGTCAAAGCCTTTACGTGTTTCTATTGGCAGCTTGTCAGTAAAGCCCACCTGAAACATCGGGTACTTAAGAAAGGACACGAAGAAGCCAAGAAGCTTTTTGGGGATGTCTTAGCAAGGTGCCAGAGGTTTCTGTGACACCTGTGCTCGGCTTTATATTTTGTTTATGTAACAGTTTGTTATTTTCTTCTTATTAAACCCTTTGCTTTACAAAACACACCCGAAGAGCTGTCTGGCTAATTAATAAGCCATTTCTCTGCAAGGGCTGTACCCTGAGAGGTGTGTGGGTAACCCCCATACTCACCTTTGAGGTATTTATATGTATTGATGAGATCCTCTCTCAGTCTTCTCTTCTCCAGACTAAGCAGGCCCAGCTTCTGCAGTCTCTCCTCAGAAGAGAGATGCTCCAGCTTCCTTTTGTTCTCTGCTGGACCCCCTCCAGTAGCTCCTTGTCTTTCTCGTACTGAGGAGGCCATACACTGTGGTAAAATTTTGGGATGTTTATCCTTGACATAGAAACTGAAGCTTTTCTGCTAGCAAATTTGAGACAGCATTTGCAAAAGGACCTGCACTTCACTGAAAGGAGGAAGATGTGAGCTTTTATGTGACCTGTGCCAGACCTGCAGTAGCTGGCAGTCAAGGTGCAATACTGCACCAGCACCTCAAAGCGCTGGAGTTTGTGCAGCATATCCCACACCCAGGAGCAGTCTCTGCTTGCAGCTTCCATCCTTGGCACTTTAAATCACTTTGTGAGCCCTGCCACCTGCCCTGAAGCTGAGCCAAGAGGCTCCTGCTTCCAGCACTCAGAGCACAGTAACTGAACAAGGCCATCCTAGCAATGGAACCAAAGGGTTCCGTGGAGGGAAGGGGGCACACTGGGCAGCTTTGGCCAGCAATGTCAGAGGCCAGGTAAGAGCAGCAGCTGTGACAGCAACCAAAACTGCATTAAATCCCTGCCCAAAAGGTCTCACACCACAGCTACTCTCTGTTGTGGGTACAAGGGGTTGTCCCTGCCATCCATGGCAGTCAAGGGGACACCCATCACACACACAACTGTGCTTCAGCCTTTAGATGAAGATTTCATGCTGGGACTCCCTCCAGCTGAGACAAGCTAAAGCTGTCAAAACCAAACCTCAGACCCTTCACTTTAGTCACTCATAGGACACCCTGACCAGAGCTCCCTGCCAGCATGGCCGGAGGGCACTGGGTGCTCCATGGTTCCATTCACAGATCCTTGTGCACTTCCATGGTCATGGTGCTGAGACTTTCAAGTTTATTTCATCTACCCAGTGCTCATCTATTTTCCACAGTATTTTGAAACTGCCTGGCATCAGAATTCTTGCTATTTATAGTTTTACGTGCAACTTAATATTTACTTCAACCTCCAATAGGGGTGCTTATTGTAAATGTCAGCAGATTATGCACTATGGCAAATTAATTAGTTATGTAATTATTCTCTTTTTAGGGAGGAGAGACTGTTAATACTTGTTGGATTAGTTGAGCATTATGAACCCTTTGAAGTTCTTCAGCATTTTTGCATCTTTAGTTCAGGACATGCAGCTTTAAAGCAACAGTGCAAATAATATCCCAGAGCTCAGGCATAAAGAGAATAATTTTGTTTAACTCAGGTATTAACAGTACTTTGTCTCAAATGAACATTTCAGTTGTGCTAAATTACAATGACATTCCAGTTGAAGCATATAAGATGGGAACATTTAATGAATTTATTGATTAATGTTATTATGGTGACTATCTGCTATGTTAATAATAAGACTGAAATAAAGTATTACCAGCTGTTCCCAACCAGCTAAACAACAGTATTTTTTTTGTCTTGTGCCCAAAAAAAAATTTTTAAAGGAGAATTATGAATACTGAAATATAGAAATCCACATTGTTCTGTACTTTAACTTCCTTTGATGTTTTTGGAGTATAGTTACTTTTATTTATTTGAACAGGAGAAATACATATGCAAACTATTGTTTGCTAGAAAATGCGTAACTTATAAAAGGGTGCAGTTCCCTTGAAATATGACAGGTTACATTCTCACAACCAGCACCACAATTTAAAAAAAAAAAAAAAATTAAAAACTAGCAACAAAATTTGGATGCTTACTAAGCTGGCACACACACAATGGATTTTCAGGTACAGAGTGCTGAGGGGTTTTATATTTGACAATGGAGAGACCTCACTGACAATTTTGTCCCTGTTGGAGGCCCTGCTAAGCAGCCATATGTGCAGAGCAGTAGTAGGGGCAAATTCTCTAGGATGGGACACGATGGGACCAGCTCAGTGGTTTCATTTTGTACAGTGTATACTTCACTTGTAGAGCTGACAAGTAAATGTGTGTTTCTTTGTTTTCATCTCTTCACATCTATTAGGAGATGCAGATTTTTTTTTTTCTTTCTTTTCAGTAAAGTGTCACTTTACTTCAAATTTAAATTTACTTTAAATTTAGAAAATTTACTTTAATAATTTTACTCTCAGCTTTCCAGTTGGGAAACAAAGGATCCATGTTTTTGTTGCCAGACTGCCAGTCCACCCTACTTGTAAAAATGCCTCAAGATCAAGAGGCATGCGCAGCTGTCAGGAAAGAACCCCAAAGTGCCAAGCGAGGCTGAGCTGGAGAAAACACATCTGAAGGAGCTGTCCCCAGTGGGGCCCAGCCCAGAGGAGCACACAAGCAGGAAATCAGGGAAACAGATGGAGCTGTGAGACAGGGAGAGGGCAGGGTGTAGATGTGGTGAGCTAAGCCAACGGGCACCATTGTTCCCAAAGCCAAGGAGCTCTTCTGCCGGAAGGATTACAGATTGAAATTAGCGTCCAAGCTCTTTGGTGTCCTGAAATCACTGCACTCAGGGGTCCCATTGAGGGATCTGGAAGCACAGCTTCCCTTCTTAGAAATAATGGAGTCAGGAGGGTATTTTTGCCATTGATTTATCTGTCTGAAAAAAAAAAATACTTAACACACAGAAAGCAGCCTACAGGAGCTGCTGGCTGGGGCCAGCCGAGTCTCCCTGAGGGATCCCGTGCCTGCAGCTTCCCAGGTTCCCTGTGAGGGTCCTGTACCACAAACATCCAGCTCAGAAACACTCTGCTCGCATTTGAGGACTTGTTTGATTTGAATTCAGCTCTTCTGCAGACATAGAAGGAACATGAAGATTATCTTCTAGCTGAGGCTCTATGGGATGCCACAAGTTCCATACCAGAGCTGTAAATTCAGTGCTTGTTGGTTCTGCTTGCTCAGAGTCATCACTGCACAGAGTTACATCAGCATCAAGACAGCTGTAGTAAGAAGGAAAAAAATAATTGGCACTGTCTGGTTGCATTCTGGCTTGCATATATGCAGCAAACTAGCTGTCTAGTACTGGGAATAATTAGTGAATTGAAATCACTGTTTCAATTATCATAACTTCATTGATATTCTTTGTTAACTTCAAGGCTGTAGCACTGTTCAGAAAAATGAACAAACCACAGGCAGCTCTGTTAAGCCAATTCTCCATCTCAAGGCTATTAAAGACTTCAGAGAAGCAGCATCCCCATTACTGAGATGAGAAACTGGATCATCAGCTGATCTGGATGATGTGATTGGACATGGTCTCTTCTTCTCATAGCAAGTCTGCATTTAAAGTCTGCATTTCGCTATAAAAAGCAAATCCTAAGAAATCTTCAAATTAACAATAAAAGCTTCACAGTCTATAACAGCACTGTAAGTACTTGGACTAAGTTTATAATTAAAAAAAAAAATGAGCCAAGTTTATAATTCTAAGACCAAATTATGTGTTCTACATTCTGGATTTTTAAGTATATCTGAATAGGTTTGAGTAGTCCTGCCAATGACTATGCAAGTGTTAAAGTACAGGCTCTTTTCTGGTGTCTCTGACTTATATGGTTCTGACTCAATTTAAAATGGGATATGCAAAAACCATGTCATATATGTATTCAGCAGGAAGGAAGCACATAGCTCATGCTGCTAGCAGAAGAGAGAAAGAAGATCAGCCCATTTTAAATATAATATTTAGCAAATTGTTTGTCATGAAAGCAAAAGTTGTAAAGAACCACTTTCCAACAGCTGCATGCATTTTCAGTCCCTTCAAGACTTGAAAAACCATTCCTCTTGATTGTATGGACAATAATTGACATCCTAAGACCAGAGGAATGTAAAAACTATTATAATTTTGACCACTTCATCAAGCATATATTTGCATTTAAGTTACCATCTATTTGGTCTCTTCCTAAATGAGTGTCAGCTAATCAATCTGAACATAACTTAGAAAGCTCTTCAGTATCATCTCAAAAACTACAGTCTCTCTACATATTTTAATTATTTTAGAAGCCATGTGTATTGGCCTGAAGTAAATAAAAGAACTGCTGTATGAATAAAATAGAAAATGTTAGTTCTAGCCATAGAAATAACTGGGTCCTAAGTGAACTCTCCCTGATGATATGGTTCACCCATGGCAGATGGCATTGTCACAAAGAATTATGAGTTTTGTAGTTTGAACTCTCCTGCAAACCACTCTAGGATGGAACATAATTAGACTTCCAGCCAGCACAGGTGCCTTTACCCTCAGCTCCCACTTGCAAACATGGAGATTAGTGCTGGGAAGCCAGGACAGGTTCAGCTGAAAGCTATCATCTCTAAGCTCATCAAAGTGCTGCCATCAGAGTGCCTCACAGAAAATCAGTTTGTGAAGGATCTCTTGCAGTAAGCTCAGGAGGTTCATGCACATTTCTCACAACTGCAATCACACTGCACCAGCAGCACCTATGCTGCTCCCAGGGAGTCTGCTCAGCCTGGCCCCAAACCTCCCCTGGGATGTAAATTCCCCTACGTCATTTGGCAGGCTGTGCAGAAAGTCCACATGACAATAAAAACTGTTTGTAATGTCTAAAGTCATTAATGTTCACACATTTCACATGAGATTGCTTTAAATTTACTGGAATGAGCACTCAAGAAGAGTAAGTTTCAGAAAACTCATGACCAGTCCAAGATTAAAGATTATTTAAATGCATACTCTTAAGCAGGCCTGTGATAACAATGGGTTAAAAAGCTCTGTCTTACAATGATGCTTTTCAGCAGATCCAGGGAGCAAGAGGTTCTAATTAAAATGTCACTTGTCCTACCTCTTCTGTACCTTGTGACAGAGCCTCTGATAAAGAAATCTTGCAAACCATTGATCAAGATTTATTCTGGGCTTGTGATTTGAGAACTTTACTTTCCTCCAAGCTGTTCAACTTCTGAACTTCTCAGCTTCTGAATTTTCTTTCTATATTCCTCCTATATAATGCAAAAATCAAGCTACTTAATAAAATATTTCAGATCTGCATGTCTTACTTTGAAGGAAAGTACTGCTTAGGAAAAAAGGGGAACAGATGCTGAAGATAAAAAATCTCAATCACTCTGAGCTGAAGTCTGGCAGTTGTCATCAATATAGATCTCATGACGCTGTTCCCAAAAATGGAGAATACACATGTTAGCCAAACTTTTTCTGTACGTAACAGTAGTGTTATTCTTGCAGAAGTTTTGACTTAATGTGATATTTGGTCTTTTCTGACAAAGATTGTTACGTAGGATGCTGTGAGCTTTCAATCTGTTGATGCATTACTTTCTGGAAGTGGGTGTATTTTAGTGATAAGTGTAAGAGATAGACAAACAGAGGCAGAAATCTCAATAAATCCATCTAATAATTGGGTACTGCTGCATGCCCACTGGGGAGTCTTTTTGTACCCCTGAATCACAGGCATGTTCTTCCCACAAAATGTGGCATGTTGTTCAAATGTGTTGTTAAAATGTGGCATTGTTGTTTAACCCCAGGCAGCAACTAAGCCTCACACTGCCACTTGTTCACACCCCCCCACCAGTGGGATTAGGGAGAGGATCAGTAGAGTAAAAGTAGAAAACATCTTGTGGGCTGAGATGAAGACAGTTTAATAGGTAAAGCAAAAGCCTCTCACACAAGCAAAGAAAAACAAGGAATTAATTTACATCTTCCCACAGGCAGGCAGGTGTTCAACCACCTCCAGGAAAGCAGATCTCCATCACATATAATGGTGACTTGGGAAGACAAATGCCATCACTCCCAGTATCTCTCTTCCCTTCCTTCTGTCCCCATCTCTTTATGCTGAGCATCATGCCATATTTTTTGGAAGATCCCTTTGGGCCATTAGGGTCAGCTGTTCTGGCTGTGCCCTCTCCCAGCCTCCTTGCTGGTGGGGTGGAGTGAGGAGCAGAAAAGGTCTTGGCTCTGTGTTAAGCCCTGCTCAGCAATAACAAAAACATCCTTGTGTTATCGACACTGTTTCGAGCACAAATCTAAAGCAGCCCCCATACCAGCTACTGGGAAGAAAATAAACTCAGCCAAAACCAGCTGTATCTCTTCATAACTGTCCTGAAATAAAATGTGCAGTCCTTGTTCAACAACACACTTGGGCACACAAGCAGTTAATCACCAAACATCCACAAGAAATCAAAATCCTGGTATTGCCAGGATGTTGTGTTGCTGAGCCAAATTAACCATCTGAGTTGGGCAGCACATGAACATGCTCCTGCTTTAGAGCACCATGACCAGAGCTGCAGGTCACCAGTGCTCAGGGACATTGGCTGCTGTGGGGGCTTGCAGGGTCATATAGTGGGATTTTCATAGCTCTCATCAAATAACCCAAAGGTAATGCTCACCAAACAAAAATGAATAGAGAATGAATGTTTTTTGGGAAAGTAAATAATTGTCAGATTGATTTCCCAGTGCACACTGCCAGCTCCCTATGGAAGTCTACATTACTGGCTCTCTGGAAACTAACAGGAACTTTTCCTCAAATTAATTCCATAAGGCACAATCTCCCAGAGATAGCACAATGTGCTTATCTTTGAATCCCAAAAACTAGAGGAGAGAAGGGACCAGCTTTATTTAGGCTTGGGGAAAAGTATGAGGAATTAGGGGGAAAAAGCAGTACCTAACTTCTCAAGGCCTGATCAGCTGCCTGCAACACCACACCCCAAGCAGCTGAGGCCAAGTGAGGTGTCAGTTGTCCTTCCACAGACACCTCAGAGGAGAAGAGAGGATTCTCCATTAACCATCTCATTCTAAGAATTCAAACCCATGTTTGTACTTAAATGCACCTAATCTCTAAAAATATCCATCCACAGTGAAATATAAACCATAGTTTTCTCCTGACTGCAGAAGTTGAAAAAACTACAGCATTTAGAATCACAGAATCACACAATCACAAAATATGCTGAGTTGGAAGGGACCCATCAGGATCATGGAGTCCAACTCCTGGCCCCACACAGGACACCTCAAGAGTCACACCATGTACCTGAGAGCATTTACTGAACTCTGTCAGGCTTGGCACTGTGACCACTTTCCCAAGGAGCCTGTTCCAGTGCCCAAACACCCCCTGGTGAAGAACATCTTCCTGATATCCAATCCTCCCCAGCTCAGCTTCAAGCCCTTTCCTCAAGCCCTGTCACTGGTAATGATAGTGAAGAGATTGGTACTTGGGGATAAAAATCCTCAACCTTAAGTATTATTATTGTAGGCACTTTTTTCTGGAGTTAAATATGAACTTTTAGAAGTTTGTAGCAGAAAGCCTCGTCAATGGGAGCTACCTGAGCCTTGCCCGGAGATGGCTGGAGAAGTCCAGCTGTCAAACCCCACATCAGCTTCTCAGGCTGTGGACTCCTGCTTTCTTTTTACACTACCTATATGTCAACCATCCAGCTGTCAGATCTCATTTTCCTGCTGCAAGTCTTGGGATATTTCATATTCACAGCTATTTCTTTCGTATCTGCTAGGACCAGACAGTGAGACTTAACTCCTGAAGCCTCTCAATTGCACTTTACTGAAAAAAAACCCCACAAAAAAACAAACAAGGAAAAAAAAAAAAAAGCTGTTGCTCTCCTGTGGTTACAAAGAAAAGACAGAAAATATGGTATTTTTAAGCTCAAAATCGAGGAAGAAAAAGAGAACCAGGACTGTAGTCTATTTCAAAATATCATAATCTAAATGTTCTGATTCATGCATTTTAAATGTCTAGGGCTGGCAACTCTATAATGTAAATACAGACTTTAAGCTCACAAGCTGTACATCTAAAAGTAAATTGAATCAGCTTAAGGAACACTTAATATGTTTCTTTTAAAAATGTGGAAACAGTGTCTTAGTTCATATTTTGCTGTCAGACCAACTCTGATGTAACAAGGAGGATACCCTGAGTTCAGCTTTTGCTTCTTTATGCATTATGCTCATGTCTCATAACTTCTTACCAATAATTAAAATGCCAAATACTGTGTTTATTTCTTTATCCTACTGGTTCCTTAATTTTGAGGCTGAAGTAGAACTCCCATGGATGTCAGTAAGGCCAGCAAAAACCAAAATGGTTTTACAACTGGGCTCAAGTGTTTAAATTCCCCCTTTTCACTTTTTTTTCCTTTTTAAGAGGGCTGCAATCTGTCTTGAGAAAGATTATGATCCAGTTCAGACACTACCTCTTTATCCCAAGAAGAGACATTATTTCCTGTAACACAATTTCCCCAAGCACTGAACTAAATTTGTATTTAATCTGGAGATTTCAGAGTCAATATGCTTACAAAATCAGATTTCTAAGAACATTTCAAAGGACTTTATTTTGGTTTTCTCGCTTCAGAGCTCGTGAGCTTCAGAATGCACAAATGTCCTGCGCTTTATTTGCATCCCCAGCACTATAAAACGGAGCTCTGCAGCTCAGCAATAATAGTAATGAAAACAAGCCAGCCTCTCAATAGTCCTTCCAAGACCCTTGATAATCTCTGTATCTTTTGCATCACCACTGAGCCCTGAGCTGACATTCTGCAAGATCACAGCAGCTTCCCAAAAATCTCCTCCTAGTTGAGTATGCAAGTTTGATGCATGGATATAATTGAACTTCCTTCTCCTCATGTGCATGTTTTGTCCTTGTCAGCACTGAATATCATTTGTCTTTCTTGACATGCTACTGTGAGGGCTGGAGATCTCACTGTGGCTCCTCACAACCAGTTATTTTAGAATATTCTGGATAGTTTTGTATCTTTTGTGAAAATTTTCACTGTCATTCTCTCCATTTTCTTGTAAATGTAAGAGTGTACTAAGATTCTAGTGATGTTCCACTGGTTAATAGCTTAAACTGGTTGTGTACATAATCTCTGCATCCCAATTCTCACAAATTCCTTAAAAATAAACTGCTAAAGTTGTGGTGCTCTCTTTGGTCTGCCTATCAATTTCCCAAATCCATGGTAACTGGCATATTGGGTTTCCATGGCAAGGTTTTGATGAGGGGGAGCCACAGAGATGGCTGCTGTGAAAAGCTGCCAGAAGCTTTCCTGGTATCCAACAGAGCCAAGGCCAGCTGGCTCCAGGACAGATCTGCTGCCAGCCAAGCTTGAGCCCACCACCAACTGTGTTAGCACCACTGGGGTACAAACTGGAGGTGAGGAAAAAGCTATTGCACAGAAGCAATTGCAGCAAGAGAAGAAAGGAGTGAGAACACATGAGAGGAGCAGCAGCTCTGCAGACACCAAGGTCAGTGCAGGAGGGGCAGGAGCTGCTCCAGGCACCAGAGCTGGGATTCCTCTGCAGCCCATGGTGAGACCATGGGGAAGCAGCTCTGCCTCTGCAGCCCATGGAGGACCACAGTGGAACAGAGATCCACCAGCAGCCCATGGAGACCCACACTGGAGCAGGTGAGAGGAGCCTGTGACCCTCTGGGAAGCCCACTGTGGAGCAGGCTCCTGGCAGGACCCATGGCCCCATGAAGAGAGCAGTCCACTCAGAAATAGTTTTGCTAGTGGGCTTTGTCACCACACGGGAAGGACTCATGCTGCAGAAATTGGTGGAGGACTGTCTCCTTTGGGAGGAACCCCACACTGTAGCAGAGGGAGAGAAGGAGAGACAGAGACAATGTGGGAGGAACTCTGTAACCTCCACTCCCTGTCCTCCTGCAACACAGGTGTAGAGACTGTAGAGGTTTTGTAAGAAAAGTTAAGCCTGCGAAGAAGGGGTCAAAATGTTTTAAGATTTGGTTTTGTTTCTCAGTTTCCTACTCTGATTCCATTGGCAATAAATTAAATTAATTTCCACATGTTGAATGCTTTGCCCATTTCAGTGGTTGGTGAGTGATCTCTCCCTGTTCTGATCTTGACATTTTCATTTTCTCTCCTCTGCCCAGCTGAGGAGAGGAGTGAAAGAGTGGCTGTGGTGGGCACATGCTGCCTAGCCATGGTCAACCCACTACAACTGGTGAAATTTTGAAACTGAGAAGAGCATACGGCCAGAAAGCAGATGGGGATGTTGCTCAAAATTTCAGGATTTTTCCTGTTCACAAAAAAATACTTTCTTAATCTGTCTCACTTATGTGCATGAACTAGCAAATGCTTCTGTTTAGATATTATCACCAGTATACAGAGTTTGCAAAGAGATGTGGGACAGCTCCCCCTGTATTTATGACAAGATTTAAAGAGAAAAATATTGGAATTTCCTTTACCACAGGGCTCATAATATTACCAAGCCCAAGATCTCACTGAGCATATGTGGGATTTTTAACTTGCTGTCCACAGAGAGCTCAAAGACTGCTGCCAAGGGGTCTGAAAGGTTTATTTTCAGTAGTGTTTACTCTTATGGAGCCTGAAGTCAACACTGGGAAATTTCAAGGGGATACAAACCTAAATACTATATACTAAATACTATATACTAAATACTATAGACCTACATAGAGGCCCTTGTACAAAATAAATCAGAAGACAGGCAGAATAAAGGCCCAGGGTTTCTATTCACCCCTAGACTAGTTAGAGGTAGCACTGAGCAGGTGGGTTTAATGTAGATAAGGAGAAACCTGTGGACTTCATTCTGCTGAAGACTCAGCTCTGGTGCTGCACTGCTCGAGCTGTCAGAAGCAGCACTAGAGACAAGTAAACCTACAGGAGGGACAGAGCTCTGCAGCAGCTGCCAGAAGCTCAGAAAGGTCAGAACTGAGACGAGACATCACTCTTCCAACCACCCTCTCACTACTTTCCCAGTCCCTCATTTCCTGGGTTTTCCTGCAGCCTGGGAGTCTTGTTTTTCAAGGCAGCACATAGGAAGCCGACACACAGGAACTCCGGAGGCGTTATTCCACTCTTGGAATAACCCATTCCTGAGCTTCAGCTGCTGCCTGATACCTCTGCTGGGAGCTTACCTGCTCTGTTCACCAGCATCCTGTCTGTCAGCCACAGAGAAAACCAAGCAAAGAAGAAAAGCAACTTTGAGGAAAAAGGCTGAGATGGGAGAGGAGGACTAAGAAATTTTTTTCTGTCTGAGTTAAGACAGCTCTTCTTCACCAACTGTTCTTTACAACCCATGAAAATTATAAAATGACATGCAAGATGCAAAGGATTTCTATAGTTACATTATGAGAAAGTACACTCCTTTTATGCTGTGTCAGTTGGAATTGGAGCTCTTGAGCTGTGAAAGCAAGAAAACCCAACCCCTAATTACTACATGCTGCCTCTGCCACAAGAAATACCGTGTGTTTTTAAAAAAGTAATTGATGGTTTTGTCATTCATGTAACTTAAGACTTCATCCAGTCGATGAATCAATTAAGTTGTCTCTTGACTTCCCAAGCTTGTCAGTTGAGCAAAAACATGCTTGGCTTCTCTCCTGTTCATAGTAGGGGCTTGCATATATTTTTGTTTCAGTCTGAGGACATTTCTAATGCCTGAAGATATATGTTGTAGGAAGAAGGCTATGCTTTGCAGTTCACTTGCTCCAGTGGAATTTGATTCCATCATATGAACCAGAGAACTGGAAATCATTGATGAACTGAGTGTATTAAATTAACATTCTAATAAGCATATTTCTGTGTGAAAAAAAATAAGTCAATGCTCTCTAGTTAGGTTTAGAATATAGGAGAAAATGTGTTTCTGAGAATTGAACACTATAGAGTTGAGAAGAAAAACAAAAACTCTTTAGAAGAAAAATTGACCTTTCACTTCTGAATGTTACCACTCTTTTACAAAGTAATCGTTGTAATTTAGCAGTTATCAGAAGGTTTGGCTCGTGGCCCACCAATCACAAGGACTCAAACATGAGCCTGACCTGTGTGACATGGGACTGGCACAGGGCAGGCAGGAAAGCTGTGACCAGGGCATGGGAGGCCAGAGCAGGTCCCAGGCACAAAAATTTGATGCCCCCTGTTCACAAGAGCTGACACTGAGCTGAGCAGGTGCACAGAGAACACCTTGAGGGTCAAGACTTTTCTCTCCTTCAGCCCATTCTCTCAGCAGAGAGTCAAGCAGCCATTTGTCTTTATGGCAGGATATTTCCACAAGAAGAGCTAATTGATGAGGACAAGCAGGAAGAGCTGAGCTGGTGTTTACGTGCCTGCTTATACCAGCCCAGGATCTGGCTTGCAGTATCTTGTCCTAATATTTTCTATCAGTCAGGGAAAAGGAGCTTTTTGTACTCATCACTTCCCAGCACGAGAGAAGTAATATTTAAACCAGTGCTGGGGTGTTGCTGGGCACTGGAGATGCCAAGAGCAGGAGGAACACTCCTCAGGGCAGTACAGCTTGGATAAAGTCCTGCTCACCCTACTGCCAGAGTGGCAGAGATTCTTAACTATTTTTTGGAATTGCTGTTTTAAAACAGTTGGAGGGAGATCCTAAATGATTTCATAAGGGTACAAGGTACAACAGAATCCAGTGCTTTCTATAGAATAGACAAAGCACTGCCCATTTTCTCTCCTCCTTCTGCACGCATGGATCACACTCCATGCAAATTAGAAATACAGGGAGAACAAAGCATACATTCAATATCAAGTTTCGTGCATCAAAGTAACTCTATTTTAAGGTTTTTTTCCAAATATCAAAAGATGCCCATATGGCACAAAAACAACCTAAAAATGGTACAGAAAAGGGAGAATCATATTCACTGCAGCAAAATAATGGTAACAGTTGAGAAACTAACAGATGTCTATGGCTCAGAATTTTGAAATTTGTTGCTCTGTCACAGTGACATTTACAGTATGGTAACAATAATTCTATAATTTGATCAACTTGAATTACTTTTAATTTTAGCATTTGAATTGTATACAATCTTACCAAAACAGTTTTGATACATACCTGCTAAATACTTTATTAACAAATTCCAAATTATGTATCTTTTACAAAAGCACCAAAACACACCAGTATGTGTGATTCAAAAACACACAGTGAAACTTTTCTAGAAAGAAAATATAGGATGCCAGTGATTCATCACAGAGATTATGAGTCTGCCATAACAGCAGTACCATGGCAGTGTTGCCAGATCTTCTCTGTATCTGAAGATTTTGGGCTCTCTCTCTTTTTTTTCCTCCTAAGACACCAACTTTCCCACTGGCAAATTCAGATATGCATTTCTGAATAGTACTGCTTGTCACTGCAACCATTTAACAGAGAAAGATTTTAAAAACAGTTTTGTGAAATAGGTATTGCTATTATTGTGTTTTAAACAATGAACTAATCAGCTATATACCCTTCTCTAGCCAAAACCCTTTAATCTACATTCTTTTTTTCAATTATAAATAAAGTCCTGCTTTCAGTGTGATCACTACTATAATAAGTTATTTTAAAACAAAGCCAAGCATTAGCTAGACCTGTTCAGTAATTGAAATTGATGATTTTTCTAAGATGTCTAAAGAAGTCATTTTTTTGCATACACAAATCATTCTAACCTAAGCTATTCCATCTGTACGTTTGTCCCCGAGACTAGCCACCCTCTAATCACATATTATTATTCCATTTTTCTGTCACTTCATGCTTTCCAAATCATCAGCCCAGCTTCTCTTGCAGAGATTAAGACCTGTGGGGTTTGGGGTTGCTCACTTCATGCAAAACAAGAGAGATTTCCTGAACAGCAAAGGTAGTCAGAACATGACAAAAGATGTAAATCATCATTACACACTGAACTTATATTTTGCTATATCCCTGCAGATCTGTTTCCAAAAGCACTGAGTACCTCCCTTTTTCACCAAGTTTACCGACACCTGTGAAAAAAACTTTTTTTAAAACTAGACTATTTTTGAAGGAATTGTGCACATGAAGAGATGCTGGTTTGATTTATTGGAGAGTTGATGTTTGTTTTGTATAACATTTTCCAGCCACCATTTTGGCTGCAACATTTAGTTTATATTGGCTTCTTATTCGCATTCAAAAAAATGCATTTAGATTACTAAATTCAAATAGTAAGAGCCATTTCAGCATGGCCTGAACTCCCAGACCCCTTCATTCACAGGTGTATTCTTGAGCAGAGGTAGTGGCAAATGCAAAAGCAGCAGCAACCCAAGTTCCTTGGCAGAACAGTGCCACAAGGACACAGGGTTTCGTACCCACTCTTCTCCAGTGCTCCTTTTCACAGGCTGCTCCCAGTTTCTGCCAAGGCCCAGGCATTGTCAAACACCCCAGCTGCAGCCAGGACATCACATTTTCCATCTAGCCACTAAATCTGACCTGGCAATAACCTGGTGTACCCACTCACCTTTCCCCATCCACCTGCTTTCTGCACAACTGGAAATTGTTTGAACCCCAATTCCCTTCTTTGCACAAGGATTCGATGTCCATCATGCCAGGACTTTAATTTGTGGGTTTCCTATGCAGACTTCATACAAGTTTTCTCTAGGTGTCTGCATGTTTATTACCAATCTACTACACAACAAAGACCTTTCAATACCCTGTAGTTTTCCCACATGGTACTCTGTGTACCCTGGGGGTTTTTTTAACTGTTTTTACTCATAATTATTCCTGCAAAGCTTTATTGAAAGGAGGATAAAATATTCTCTGCTGCTTCCTCCTCTTCATCCTTAAGCTCACACATCCTTTTTTTCTCTGAGTTATGCTGGCAGGCTCGTGAAAGGTCAGCTTTGCACTGCCATCAAAGCATCCTGGTGCAGAAGGGAACCTGAGGTCACTCCCGCCTCCAAGAAGTGCCGCCAGCTTCCTGACCACTGGCAGCAGGAGTGGCATCGCCCTCAGTGCCATGTTATTGTTATGAGCATCCTCTTGTCACCATCATTTGCAGACTAAACTGTGAGCCTGGCCAGGGCTCTCGGTGTGTAAAACCTGGCTACTTTATTGCTCGTGCTCAGGTCCAGCTGATCCTGCTTCCCACCACGGCCAGGTCTGGGGATTCTCACGGTGCCAGAGCAAGGATCCCCCTCCTTGGGACAGCATAATCACATCTGACAACCCGAGAAGAAGGAGTGGGCAGGGGACAAAGCAAAGGGAAAGCTCTGTCTTCTCTTCCCAGCTGGCAATCCCAGGCATTCAAAACAAAGCAGGAAGGACAAAGAGCCTGAAGACTGTGGGCAGCATCTGATGAAGAGGTTGTTCATTCAGAAGGTAATACAATTGGTAATGGTCTGTTTGTGGCATTACAGGTTATTTCTGAGAAACAACATAAAGAGAGAGAAAAAATGTGTCAGAAGGGCTACCAAGGGCCAGCCAGAGGAAAAGCTAGGGAAATACAGCAGTGAGTGATAAATAAATAACCACCTTAAAAAATACAACACATACCACAAGAGGGAAGTTTCCCCTATTTCAGCCCCTCCTAGCAAACACTGTCACTTAAAGCTCCCTGTATGTCTGAATACAAATATCTTCTGGCTGCACATTTGTTATTTAACTGCCTTAATTTCAAAAAGAAAATAGAAAAGAAAAAAAAAAAAAAAACCACCAACATTATTTTCAACCCTGATTTATGCCTTTGAAATGCGCAGGAGCTCTATGACAGAATTTTTCCGTGCTCATTAGTGCCAGCACACATTTTCTCTTCCAGAGAGGGAACACTGAGAGCTCCTCCTGACCCAGGCTGCTTCCCACAGGCTCCTGTGAAACAACAGGAGGCGAAGGGCCCCCGGGCGCTGCCATCCCCTTGCAAGGACTATCAGTTTGCATTAGTCACAACAAACCTCCTCCCATCACCCAGCTTTCTCAGGGTCCTTTGCTTGGGAACAGTTGCCGGGCTGAGGCTGCTCTGCTGTTATCTTTTTAGATTGCCAACAAAGGAAATTACAGGTGACTGACAGGCAGTACCACACTCTGTAGAGTTTGGGGGGTTTTTATAAGAGATTGTTTGTCCTCTGGAACAGCAGCCATCGAGCTTTAACCCACAAATCCCAGACACACGGAGGGCAATTTCTAAATCTGAAAGGCAGGCATAAAAGCTTCATTATGAGAAGTGGAATAGTTTTCTAATTTCCTGATCTTGAAAGCCATTTCTTAAGAGTCTGCAGGGCTTAAACTTCATGTCTGATACTTTAAAACTGACATTTTAAAAAAATGTGGGTGTTGGGTTGGTTTGGACTTTTTTTTTTTTTTTTGGCATTATTAAAAAAAAAAAAAAAAGAGAGAGAAAGAGGAAGAGTTCTAAGGAAAAGATCAGTTTTCTAAGAGGTACCTCTTCCAAAAGTAAATTTTGCTGCTTATATGTTTGAAAGGACTAATTTGGGCCATTTTGAGATCTTCCCAGAGCACAGAGCTTCTAGAGCTGATTCTTGAGCATATCATCTTTGCTCACATTCTCAGGCCTGTGCTTCCAGTTTAGTTTATTTCAAAGCCTGTTATTTCCAAGAGCAAAATTCTTTTGCTGAGGTGAATGCAGTCACACTGGCTGGTCATATGTCAGCACATGCCACTTAACACCCATTCCTGAAAGTTCTAACTTAGACCAGATACTGACATTTGTTATTGATTGTATTTAACTTTAAAATAAAGAAAACTGTACTATACTAAACTGTACATCAGGATTTATTATATCACTTATCCTTACCAGTAAAACCAAAACATATTCCTAACAGTGGTTTAAGAAAAAGTACAGTGACAAGAAAGACAAAAGGTGAGGTGTGTTAGATGTGTGGGGTTTTTTTGTTTGTTTGGTTTTTTGTTTTTAACCAAAGAATGAGCTCTAGGAAGATGATATCTCCTTCTCCAAGACAGTAGTGGTGTTCCAGTCTATTCTGTGAGGTGATCATCTTATCAACTCCAAAGTGTATGTATTTATGCATATGTGTCAAAGGAAATACCTTAAAATCCATCTGTAGTGTATTCTCATATTGATTCAAAGCACCTGCATTTTGACAGGCTTGCATCTTGCCATGGGTAGAAGAAGCCTGGACAACTACATTAATGATAGCCAGGAAAACACAAACAGCAGGAAAAACACAACAGAGACCCCACAAACAGCACCAGGCAAGGAGGAGGGATAGGGGCTGGGAAACAAGGGGTTAAACTTGCCAAGTTCACAGTAATTTCCATTGAGTAGAATCACAGAATGGTTTTGATTGGAATAGACATTAAAATTCATCCAATTCCAACCCCCCTGCCATGGGCAGGGACACCTTCCACTCGACCAGACTGCTCAAAGCCCCTTCCAGCCTGGCCTTGAACACTTCCAGGGATGGGGCATCCACAACTTCCCTGGGCAACCTGTTCCAGTGCCTCACCAACCTCACAGTAAAGAATTTCCTGCTATTATCTATGCTGCTCTCCTTTGTCCTCTCACTGCACTGCCTGATAAAGAGTACCTCCACATATTTCCTGTAGATCCTCTGTAAGTAATGGAAGGTTGCCACAGGAATGCCCTGGAATATATAAAGTACATATATATATATAAATACATAATATATAAAGTATTTATTTATAACATGTTTTATAAAATAACTATTTTATAAAACAATTCCCTTCACATAGCTAGCCAAGTTAGGAAAAAGCACTGAGGAAAAAGTAGAGAAAAAGGAGGAGGAAGCACATTATAAACCAGTCTAGGCTCCATTTCACAATGTTTGCAGCTTCAAGCAAGTGAAGCCAAACCTACAGATAGCACAGGAGGGCAAAATCTGATCAACAGAGCCTTGGCAGCATCAAATCACCACCAACAGCTGTGCTTAACATTTGTTCCTGTGCCTACCTGAGTGGTTATTTCGATTTGCAGCAGCAATCAAGTGGTCACCAGTGGTTTGGTTGTGGTTTCCAGTCTGACAGACTTAACCCTCCCACACCAGAGTCACTTCTGGCAGTTGCCTTTGGCTGACCTCTTGGAGGGAGACCAGCCATGGACCACAGGCTGAGGCTCCAGACATGGAGCATGATAGAATGGGCATCTGTTAAAGAGCAGCAAAACCACATTAACTCCAACATAATGCTGCTAAATTGCTCGTTACTACCATGCAAATAGGGATGTTTCCTGCATTGATTTCAGTGGAAGAAGGCCTCAATTCCTACAAAATTAACATTTCTAGCTAACTGTGATTTTACCCAGTAATGATATCTGTTCCCAAAACTCATTGTCCAAACAAAGGGACTGTCATGACAAGAATGTGTCTGCTGGCCATCTCTCTACAATTAATGAATCATTACTGCCCATTCCATGACTGTGACTACTGACCATTCTATGACTCATGGTGCAGAAGGATCACATGAGCTGGGATTAATATGATCTGTTTTGCCCTGTTTCCTACTTCTGTCATGTCATGTTATACTTGCTGTATTACCTTTATTTACACTTTAAGGATGATAAATTAAATTAATCAGGGCACTACAGTGACAACTCCCAAGGAAATACAGGCTGTTTTTATGTGAGTGGATGGTTTAACTGCTGGCTTAAATGTCATCTAAATTCTCCATTTTTTTTATTCTCTGGATGGGGAATGTAAGAAAAATCACTGACATAGTCAGATCACACTTTGTGAAGTTGTCTACTGCTTCCTTGTCCTCCTCCATCTGAAGCCACTCATTTTCTCATTTTCCAGGCTGGATGGAAACTCCCCTCCCAACAGGTGTAGAGCCCAGCACAGCCCATCCTGCCCCAGAGCTGAAGCTCCTGGCCAATGACAGAAACAATACCCTTGCCCTCACAGCCCACAAGAAAGCCAGTCTTCAGAGCATGTCAGAGCCCATAGAACACCCAGAGTACAGGGAATTCCAGCTTCTGCACAGATCCTCAAAAAAGGGCTCTGGCAGACTGCTAGCAATCAGTCCTGCATTGCTTCTCTTTCACTCACAAAGCATCACTCACTGCAGTGTGGCTTCTCCTTGTCATTGGTAATAACTAGCTTTCAAAAACATGTATGTGCAAAATATTGGGAGGTTGTGAAGGCTATTTTACACTGATTGTGTCTTCAACTGGGCAGATTGAATTTAGCCTTAAGGAGAAGGAGACCCAAGTAATGAAGGTCTCGTGGACAATGACCACTTCTCACGTGAGTCTTGTGTGCCTTGCTGTGGTCCACGTGAGTCTGTGGATTTGTGAGTGTGGAAGGTGTGGACAGGCTGAGATGTCAGTCCTGGGGTGACAGATGGCCTGCTCAGCTAGAGAGGGCATCTCAGTAAGACCATCAGTTATTTTAGAAAGAGAAATTAGTATGACACACAATTAAAGGACTACAGGAGGTAGCACCACAGAGAGTCGTATCAAGTAGCAAAAAGCTTGTTAAAATATGCTGACCTCTCTAGCTAAGCCCATTTTGTCAGGGCTGGACAGTGCATTTTCTATCCCATTCCAGTTCCCACACAACAAACCCTGCCCTTGAAATATCCTATTTCGAAATCAATAACCACTGGCACCAGCTTGCTCTGGCTTCTCCAAAGCTGCTTTGCAGGAATCCATCCCTGATGCAGTAGCACATACTGCTGCCTTCATGACTTTCTCCCACCACATAAAACTGCACTGCCTTAATTACCTTCGTCTGTGATCTGATATTAAGGGATGCATAAGAGGCCACCAAATTCCCTGGCCTTGGCAGCACCAGAGGGAGCAGGACATTCACCCTCTCAAGGTATCAGGCCCTCATGCATCTAATGAAGTCACAGAAATGAGAGAGTGAGTTTGCTTTTCAGGAAGCTTTTCAAAAGCTCTCCTTTCTCTGTTGTGCATCTAAATCTCTTTATTCTCTTTCTTTTCCTATGAGAGAGAAACAGTGCATCTCCTTTGGGTCATTTTTTGCTATTGCTCTGATTGCCCACTTCTAGCTTATACTACTGGTATTCCTCAAACAAATACCATGCCAAGGCTTTCCTAATTCACTTGGAACTGCATTTAAGCCCTTATTCTTCTATACAGTGGAGATATTTTTCAAGCAAAAATCTGGCACTAAGTACTTGATTCTATGATGCAACAGTTTGAGAAATATAAATCTTAAATATACTTATTTTTTCCCCAGGTAACAGACAATACTTTATAATTATTTGTTGGTTCGTTGTTGTTTTGTTTTTTTTAAATTTGGATGGTTCCCTGAATGTTCCAATCACTGTGGTTTTTTACCCTTTTTGAAATAACATTTTCACTTTTTAGATTTTTTCCACTGCATAACATTTCACTTATGTATTTATAATTTTGTATTTATACAAATATATTTATGTGATCGTTCATGTGCTCATTTTATACTCAGCTTAATCTTTTTCATATATGCTTAGGTTCTTTGTTCACTTGAGATCTAAAAGGAAGAGTTTTCTATGCCTTGTCTGGGTTATGAAGACTAAGAAAAATCTCCTCCTTAATTATTATATTTTTTTCCATATCTTTGCAGGAATTTTGCAATAGTTCAAAGATTTTACTACCTGATTGTAATTTTTGTGTGTTTTTAAAGATTCTTAAATATTATTGGAATTTCAGGAATTATAAGACCAACTCTGAAATACTGAAGAACAGGGATATTTTCACTGCCACTTTAAATTGCATCTAATACACAGAATCAAATTTAACACTTGAAAATTAAAAAAAAATCTTTCTAAAGTCAAAGATGTAGTGGTATAATCTTTCCTTGTTCTGAAAATGCATCTCTTTCCTTATACAGCTGGAATCCACTTATAAATATACTCCTGGAAGAATTTTAATATTGCCTCTGTCTTTTCTGTGTGATTTATTGCGGTTTATACACTACAAGTTGAGAATGTACCCAGAGAGTTGTATTTTGATTTATCTGCAGGCCAATTACTCTGTAGGCTTACATTCTCAGAGACTTAGATCAAATTCTGCTTTACCATAGGATTTGCTTCTCTGTTTGAGCTGTTTGTCAGGTTTAATAATCCTATTAATAAAGGATTAAGGAGCTAAGGATTAAAAACACTAGTTTTTTTCAAAAAACAAACAAAAAAATTCCTTAGAAATAAGAAAAATAAAACAATTTCAAAGGCCAGGAAAGCTGATTTATTTTTCTAGATTTGAAGGCAATCACTGACTCCATATGGTATCAAAATTTCTGAGACTTTTCGATACTGGCTAAAAATACACCATGCAAATGCTCATTTGTACAATCCCGATGCAAGGACAGATGGAAACTGCAGTCCCAGTCCTACCCTTCCCTCTGCAGGGTCTAGGAAATGCTTACATTTCACTCCTGAGGCTTGCTTGGGTTTCATGCCAAAGGGTAAGGCATGGTAGGCAGATGAGGAGGAGAGTTCTGTTCAGGAACACCCATATCAGGAACATCCCCCTAAGGCTGGCAGAGGGCACAGAGACCTCTCAAGGCTCCCACAGGGCAGATGAGGGCTGGCACCTGAGCATCTGGAATCAGCTCCTCTCCTTCTGCCCCCAGGAAGTGTCCACAGCTGGGCCCCAGGGGGAAGGACTGGGACTGCAGAATTGCATTTTGTTTCCTTCAAGCCTGGGCACAGCCACCCTCTGAGCTTTGCACACCTGGATGCCAAGAGGTTCCTCAAGCCAACCAAGTCCCCTCATGGTTTCTTCCCTTACACAGGGGTGGTTCCTTCTGACCTGACTGAGCTCTCAGGCTTTGGTTTTGTTATAGGAAACATCAATGTTTTGGACTGATGTTTCAAAACCAATCACTGTATATTACAGCATAAAACAAACTCCTGTTGAAGGTGTCTGTATATGACAGTTAATCACAGCTAAAGACATTGTTCCTTTTCCTGTTCACTAAATACAATAGTAGAAAGGATCTGTTCAGTCTCAGGATATCACAGACAGCCACACCTGAGCTGAGGGAACTCCATGATAGCATTTGTATTTCAATTCCTGAACTGTTTGGAAGACTATTACAAAACCAAATTTCTCCAACAGATAGGAGTGTGGAGCAAATACTGAAAAACAAAGTTCATCAAGGAGTGCAAGCATTGGTTATAGTTCACCAGAAACAGACTGCACACCTTAGGAGCAGGAACACTGAGGGAACATGATGTACTGCCCTGAGAGAGACATGGAACAAAGGATGGGGTGGCACAGAGGTGTTGTGGTCATGCTCTGTTTAAAACAATGCAGCTAACAGGAAGTGAGCCAAAAAAATAACCCAAACGGTGACTGAAAGCTGAACTTTGCTCCATTGACTTAAAAACACATATTACTTTTCATACTCTGGCATATGCTAATTAAGTAAAACCTGTACATGCTTTACATGTATGACCAAAGTCATTCAAACTCCACCTAAACAGGCTGTGATGTGATGAAATCACATCAACTGTAATATTACATTTTCAACTCCCTTAAAAAAATATATAAATGTAGTTTTAATAGAAAGCAAGGTCAGAGATTTCATCTTGGTATCCTGGGATGGTTAACTATGGCTGCACCCATCTGCTCCCTCATAAGGACATCTATTTGGTATAACTCAAGCAGTCACCTATCCTGAATGCTTCCTTGGGAAATTCAGAAAGGATCCTTGTGGTTGTGATCATTCCTTTAACACTATGGAGTCAGCTCCCGATTTACAGCATTTTTTGCTGGCTGTATTATTCATATTCACACATGTTTCTGCAGACAGTGTCTTTATCACTGACAATCCAATAAAAACCTGCATTTCTGTTGCTCAGTAAGTTATTTTGCCCCTGCCCATGTGACCAGAGTTCATTTGGCATGACCAGACCTACAGTGGATGGCACTATTTGTGAGTCTGGAATCATGGTAGTCTCGGAGAATCTGACTGGACTCACAATGCCAGTTGGCTCTGCACTTCTGTTGCTTAGTGCTCAGAATCTAATCCCAGCCACCCCCAGCCCCTCTGATATCTGAGGACCAGCTGGAATGCAGGGGGGTTTATTTTCTGCCAAATCTTTCTCTTAATGAAACAGAAAAATTCGCCTTAGTGTTAACATGACAAGTAGCCTTATAGTTTCAAGCCTAGTCTTGGCACACTGATTTTTAAAATTTATTATATATTAAATATATATATATTAGGGAGCTATCTTTAAATCTTTGAATAATGCCAAAACAACCAAACACAACATAAGAGTGTAACCCTTGTACCAGTAGCTGGTGCAAAGGCAGGCACTAGACCCAGGCCCTGAATTAACAAACAAGCCTGAATATTTAAGTCTGGTATTATGGGAACTGTTTAAACATTGGAAGAAAGACCTGTCATTAAGGAACTTGACTGAACTGATTCACTTTGTAACAAAGGTATTTTTCATTCATGAATTAAGAATGACAAAAGAATGCTAGAAAATTTTGGTCCTATATAAAGCTGATAGTGAAGTGTCGCATGAGAAATTTTCATGGCTGAGAAGCTTCACAGTAAGTTCCTTTATAACAGCAAATGTGGAAGTACCAAAGAACTGAAGAAGTCCAATATACATCAAAAGTTTCATACATGAGTTGTTGGAGATCCACAGTCTTTCCGTACTAAGCACTGTTTGCTGTGGCGGACATGGACATAGGGAAAATTGGTCAGTCAAGTGCCAAAGCAGTGTTTTTCCTTTGTTACTCACTGTAAGAGGGGTGTGTGCTATTGCCCACTGAACCCCAGAGTGAAAAAAAAACCTAGATAACATGGGAACTGAAGATGTGCTAATGTTCCAGCTCCCTCAAATTCCTTGGAGTATTTCGTCTGAGTGCCTGGATACACAGGGTAGCCATCAACCTGCCTCAGTACCTGAATCTGAGCAACATGGAGATACTGAAAACATCCACACAGACACTCAAATTTAGTTTTGGCACAAAACTTTGACAATGTAAAATCAACAGTCTGACAAAGAGAGAGCAAAGAGACGGGAAAAGATCAAATAAATTCCCTACCTCAGAAGCATCGCCATCTTTTGTTAATATGTTTAAAGGCACATTTGAGTGACCAAGCCAGGTGAACCTGTGGCCAGACTGGAAATAAATACTGTGGCAACCAGTGATTCCATGGGAGGAGAAAGAGGAAGAAAGGAAGAAAGGGGGAGGAGAAAGAGGAAGAAAGGAAGAAAGGAAGAAAAGCAACAGAAAAATGTGTTCCATCTGGTCCAGAGGCTGGGATAAGAGGTTTGCCTTTCTCAATAAGCTTATGTCAAAAAAATGTAACTTTAAATGAGAGGAAGTATATTAATAAGCTTCCCTTTGATGCTGATTCAGGAGGGTCTGAGCCACTTCCAGCACCTTCAAAAATCTCCAAGTGTGGAGCTGCATTGTGTCTGTTCGATATCACAGCTAGAAAATCATTACAAAACCAACCAATGAGTCTCCCTTACTGGACAGCTTATGGATTTCCACCAGAGGTGGAACAGAGGAGCAGAGATGTCACCTGAGAGATGACAAAAAGGGCTATAAAATGTACTTCTTCCCATAACAGCAAGAATCTCTCTTACTTCCAACACGATACAAATCAGCATGTGCAGCCCAGATGGTGCAGTGTGGAGGGCTGCAATGCCTGAGAACAAATGAGAAAGGGAAGGAGGTATTTATCAGGAAGGGGGAAACCACAGCCTAGGAGATCCAAGACTTGTTCTTGGTAAAAGAGCCATCCAACTCCCTGGCTAATGAAAACAGTCTTTTCCACTTCCTGAGAAGGTGCAGTTATTTTGGATTCTTAACAGAGCAAAATAAAACCACAAAGCCACAAAATATTGCAAACAGAAATGTCTCTTCTGCATCAGGGTTTACTGATTTTTTTACATTCCTACTATCTAAATAATTCCTGAGGGGGAAGAAAAAAAAAAAAAAAAGATGGAGTCAAAGTGAACTCTTCCTTCCCCAAAATAGGAGCTCTGTCTGATAATGCAGTATCTCATCTGCACATTATTACTGCTAACAGCAAAATTAATGAGCAGATCTTAGGTATGAGAGACAAGTTAAACCAGCAAAAGCAGGAACATCCCTTCTGCTTTACCCTGGTACTGAGACATAGAATGTGATTATGGCTAGCCGAAGGAAAATGGTGGGAAGGGAATGGAAGAAGCTTTAATAAAGACTTAATTGGGTCCTGCCCATTTTTCAAGCTTGCCTGTGGTGAAAAGCATGTTTTCCAAAGCTTCATAACACAGTACTGCAAAGCGTGCCTGCTTTGCACTGTGTCTACAAGGCACCATCCTAGCCTGCAATGCTCTCGCAGCAGGGTATGGTAAACCAGTGCCTCAGCCTCTCAGACATTTGAAATAATACTCAGGTCATCACAGAGCACATTTCCCTGTAGAGCTTTACAATCACTTGGAGGTCTCAGGGAAAAATAAAATAATAACACAAACCAGCTGGCCTATTTTTGGGTCAGAACATATTCCTTGCTCCACCTTTCACATGAACATCCTGTGCTTCTTCTGGAAGTTCCTTAATTAACCCTTACTTTATCTCACAGCTATCAAATGTAAATTAATAGTCATGTGGGGTCATCTTTCCAAGGTTACACTTCATGGCATGCACCTGCTCCTGCCTGTCAGAATTAAATCTGGAGAGTGCTGAGTGGCTCTCTAATCTGCGTCATTTGAAGATACAGCTTTTCACCTATACTGCAAAGTGCAATCTCAATTTGGGCTTTATGATGGGAGCAACAAAGTGGAGGGAAATACTCTCTTTTAAAAATGGGCTTTTTAATTTAGGATGAAAGATAGGATGAATATCTATTTTGAGATTTTATTACCTTTTTTTTTTTTTTTTTTTTTACACATGGCAGGTTTATTTTGAAACAGCTTTCTTTAATAAGGAACAGAATTCCCTTAGCTGACCTTAGACATATGCAGCCTCACAGATGGGAAGGAAGGGTGCTTTAGGCTAAGTAAGCAGGTGATGTATGGGGTATAAACCGAGGAGAATCCTTCTCCTGTTCCCTGGCAGCTCAGCAATGAGTGAGTTCCCAGCACGCAGCAGCAGCAGCATCGCCGCCCCGCCAGGGAGGGTGGATCTGCCCGGAGTCACTGCACAGGGCCAGCACAGCCGTCCACATGGAAAGAGTTCCCAAACCCATTGGAGTCAGGCTGATGGTCCCACTGCAATGGATATGCCTTCTGTTTGCCTCGGAAAACTCCCAGGGCTAGATTTGCTGTTTGGAAATAGTGAAATCCGAGGCAGCTGCGGGTTTTTTGTTAACTGACTTCTTAGCCAGAAACTGTGAAACAGATTCAGGGTTATTACACGGTGGTAGATGGAGTAAACAGTATTTAGATAACCACCACCCCAACAGTAATCACTGTTAACAATTGAGGAAAATAAATACTTTGGAGGGAATAATTTTAGTAAATATGATATTTCCCAGTATAAAATTCTACCCTTTGGTCCTGCAGAAAAGTATAATAATTGAAATGAAATTGCTTTATATCTTCTCTTTCACTCTATTGAAGTTAATAAAACACAAAAAAAGGGAAAGGGAAAAAGAGAGAAGAGAAGAGAAGAGAAGAGAAGAGAAGAGAAGAGAAGAGAAGAGAAGAGAAGAGAAGAGAAGAGAAGAGAAGAGAAAGGCTTAAAGGAAATCCTGTAATTTCAAGGAGCTTATAACTGTATTTTGTTTTTCACTTCCAGAACAAATTCTCTGTTAAAAAACAAGTATCCAATATCTTGTAAACTGTCTTACAGTAGTTCCATAAGACATCTCCCTACACAGAACAGTTTTATAATCTGCAACAATAAAAGAGTTTTTAAGACTTCAAGAATCATCCAGTAATCTGTGCCATTGGGCTACATAAATTAATACTTCCCAAAATCCTTGATCTTGATGCCATCTATCTTAGAATCCTAGAATGGTTTGGTTTGGAAGGGACCTTAAATGTCATGTAGTTCAAATCCCTGTGCCATGGGCAGGGACATCTTCCACAACACCAGCTTGTTCAGAGCTCCTTCCAACCTGGCCTTATATTGTACATGTTATCTATTTTAATCTGAATAATAATTATTCATCCTAACCTGTAAAATCAGCTATGCACCTGTAACCTTGTTATAATATTCAAAATTAAAGGTATTTTGATTACTTCTTCCAGGTGGCATTCTTAATGAAGGTGAAGTTGCTTAAACTTTTTCTATCAAAATAAAAAGGTGAGAAGAACATATTGAGGAGAGTATTTGTAAGAACTTCTTGAAGTCATGGCGATCAAACCTCGAAACAACCCAAAATAGTGCCATGCCTACACCATAATAACTTCCCTTTTCCTTCCAACACACCCACATAGCAAGCATGTATCCCTTCAGTCACACTGAATACACTACATCTGACCTCAGGAAAACTGAGCAATATTGGAAAAGGTGTTTGCTTCTGCTGTTCCCTAATAGCTCTTTGTTAAGATTGAAGCTGTCTTCAGTATTAGACAGATTGGGTAGATTAATATGCTTGTTGGCCAGAAATGGAGCATTCAGTGAATCCATTGAGCCAAAAGACATCTGAGTGTATGGCATTTTTACCTTTCCATTGTTTCTTTAAGGCTGCTTATTTAGCTGAAATCAGCTACTGGTATATATTCATGTAACTAATTGCCAGTAAACTCTGTAAATCAAACAAAATTGTTTAAAAGGCCAGTGTGCCCACATATATTAACACTGAGGTGTATACACAAAAATAGATTATACATTTTTGTGCTTTAGATTACACCCCCACCATGTGTAACAGGATCTGGAGAAGATAAACTTCCTTAATCAGGGTACAACGAGAGTTATTTTAGCACAGGATGTCTAGAGGGGTCAGGCCTTGGACAAAGAGGTCCTTTCTGCTTCTTTTCTTAGGGAAGAGGAGATAAGTTGACTAGATTTAAAAAAGCTATTGTCAGAGTCCAGGGCATCCCTTTGGTTGCCCTGGAGGGTCAGGGACACCAGCAAAGCAGTCTGGGAACCGAGCAAAGGAGGTTTGAGTTTTGTCCAGGGGGGTTTAAGACCTGTCCAGGGAGGTGAACAGTGGTGTTTCAGTTCTGTCCATGGGGATCACAGACCCTGGCACAAAGCAGAGATGAATTATAAACCACAAGGGTGTGAAACACAGTAGTTTAGCTTATCACGGGGTGAAAAATTTGTGGTTTTGGGTTTTTAGAATGGAAGTTAATGGAGACAAGATGGAGAATTTGGGGCAGGGCCCAAGGTGCTTCTCCTTCTTCTTTGTCACCATCTTCTGCTGTGAAGGTAGCACAATATAGTTTGGAGAGACTGGTTCAAAGTAGAGATGACCTGTTTAGTATAGATAGTGGACATTGATAGGAAATTATAAACAATGTGTACATAATAAAGAGTATAAAGAGGGCTTCGACTGCCTGGGGGGAAAGTTGCCTGGTGCCCGAGCTGCTGCACAGACCTTGGCTGGGCACGAGAGAAAACTGTAAGATAAGAAATAATAAACAAAGCAAGAGACCTTGAGAAACAAGAATCTGAAGACTCCGCTTCTTTCTTGTGTCTGGCTCAGAGCTTTGAGAGCAAAGAGGCTTTAAACCACCCTCAATATCAGGGTGCAGAACCCCGATAAGCTATGTCCTGTTGCAAGCTTGAAGATGGCTCATAGCTCATGCCTCAGCTTGGAGTGATGTGGAATGAAAACACTTCTGTGGGGCATGGTGGGCTGTGTGTCCCCACCAAGGCCCCTTACTGGGCAGAATCACACCCAGTATGCTCCATACCCTGGGCACAGCACTGATAACAGCTAACAGGTGGTACCAGCTCATTTGAGTGAGTGTAGCTTCATCAACTCTTAGGGAATGTGTCCATTTACATCATTTGTGGATGTAATTGAGTGCTGCAATCAAGTTATTGGCATATTAATGTTACTCCTGTGCCCATTCTCACCATGAAAATCCAGTAGATTGCAGTATTGGGAAGGGCACCCTTCTTAGATCTCTCTAAGATTTCCCATCGGGGGTATTTCACTGACAAAACCAGTCATGAACTGTCAGGGCAGCTGTTGCAATAGAACTGTAATGAAATTCTGTATATTATTCTGTGCATCTTTGACAGCTTCTAAAACATTGCAGAACTTTGCCCAGCATTATCAAACACTGGTATGGGGGAGGAAGGGGCAGGAGTTTGGGCCCTGCTACTCTGACTAGAGGATCCTAATCCTTATTTCTCTATTAGAAACTTCTTTCTGTTTTATGCATTTCGTGAAATGACAGCATTGTTATACTAAAGTATAAGTATTTCCTTTCCTCCCTGGCCTTTGTACCCTTGAGACATCACTAGAAAGCAATTCATTTTGCTGGGCAAAGCAACATATTTTTTAACGGGTTCTAAAACATCATTGATGTAATGGCAATTCTGTTTTCTGCAAGTATTATAATGTGAGTTTATAATACTTGATTATGTGTGACCATGGCAACAATAAGCTTGCAGGAGAGGTCTCACTCACCAGTGCCTTCCAGAGGGGTGTGTATAGTGGAATGTACCCCTGTGGAGTTAATCCCTATGTAAATCTCTGCTGGAAGTGAAATATTTGATGTCTTTTGGTGTCCTAAGTGACTTTTTTCCTCCATTATTATTATAGACCCTTCTGACTATTTTTTAATCTGTAATTTTCCACAGATGAACTCCTGTCATATTGCAAGAAAGCGCTGTTATTCTTCCCTAAACACATGAGCTAGCACTTTGTAGTGTTAAACCCAATCCTATTTCTATTATTTATTTATTACAGTCATCCCTTTATTTTCTTGTAGGAATCCTCGCTGTCCTAAAGCCATGTCATCAGCAAATTCCATCACCAGACAAGTGCTCTCTGTGACAAGGTCATTAATGAACACGTAGAACAGGACTGGTGCCAGGGCTGCAATCACAACCTCCTCCCAGCCTGACAGGGACCCTTCCAACACAATCCACAATCCTGGATTGTACCTGGTCCTTCAGCCCTTTTCCAAACAACTTCTCCTGTGGTCCTGTACAGAGCAGGCAATAGGGGTTAGGTAGTGCCCTATTTAGCCAAGGTTATCAAAGGTAGAGGGCTGGATAAATTTTTCCATGCCTCTCACGCTGGATTTCAAATGTTCAGAATTTGCTTTCTGCCCTTTATTTAAAGACTTCCTTCAAAACTTCTTTTAAATCCTTCCATATACTGAAGTCAGAGTAGCATACCCAGAGCAATCTAGGAGAGATTAATGAAAGAAAATTGTGGGGTTTCTGCTGGACTGGGGCTGCAGCCTCTTTGCAGCCCTGTTTCAAAGAGGCCTTTTACCAAGAGTCAAAGGCTTCAGCTGTTTTCCAGTGGCTTGGTGGAAAAACTCCCTGGACAGATTCATCAAATCTGCCTCATGACTACAACTACCATCTCAAGCACGTTGTGACTAGAAAAGTCACTTCTGTCTTCCTGCCCTGCCCCAGGGAGCTCAGTGGGGCTCCTTGTGCCCTTTCTCCCTACCCTTCAGAAGGGCTAACAGGGCACAGGTCCTCCCAAAGCTTTTTCTCGAGTCCACTGTTGCTGTAGTGAAATTCCAAGTCTCCTCCATGCTGAAGTCTCTGAGTCCCTTTCCCCAGCTGACATCAAGGCTTGTTGGTTCACCAAAAAGTGTTTCTCTGTCATGCCCTCATTGTTCACTGAAAAAAACCAAATTAAAATGGCATTCTTTTTTTTTTAGATCAAAGTCATATTGGTGAATAATGCTGGCATTCCATAAAAATTAAGCTGTGTCATTGCTAGTAATGTATACTCTGGCTCATAGCTCAGAAGTTAAAGCTTTCAATCATAATTCCTAAAAATCTGTATCTACTATTGTATTACACAACTCCTCATATACACTAAGGTCAGAGTAGTAGCTCTGTAGTTACCTAGACTTCTTCTTTGTTCCTCAACTGCTCCCAGGACTACAACAACTGCTTCTCACATCCCTTCTGTAGTCCTTCATCTTCTGTCATTTAGATTGGTGTGATATTCCCAAAGCTAAAGCTTTATCAATTTGTGGTTCATATGTGTGTGATGATTGCCACAGTGCAAGAAGCTTCAAGAGCTACCTGAAGAGCTCAATATCCTCTGGTATATGACAAAGGAAAACAGTGGAGCTGTTGCTATTGTCACCAGCATGAAGAAACCAAAAGAAGAAACCAAAAGTAAGTTTAGCAGCAACTGTGCTCAGGAGCTACATAAATGCAGTCTTGAGGGTTTTAAAGACAAGAAACAAATATGTAAAGATGGAGAACACAAGGTGCTGTAAACTGCTTGCATTAACAACATCTTACATTAACAATAACAGAGCTGTTTTAAAAGCTAAACCAGTTTTCATCATTCATGTCATTTGTTTCCTTTTTATGTTTCACTCAGCTTGAACAGTGACAGCTCCATTTGTATTTCAATCAGTTCTGTTGTCAGGCAGCAAACCTATGTTGCAGTTCTTGTGTTGGAAATACTTCGAGGGAACAATTTGAAATAAACTATTTAAACAGAAATTGAAAGAAAATCTTGAAAACCTCTTATCTTGAGGACTTTACAGACTAAATAGCTAAACTTTGCCTCAAAAAGTGACACAATGCAACTTCCCTTGGATATTTAACAGATCTGTAATGCTTGGATGCCTTTATGCCTTTGCATAAAATACAAGCATATGACTAAATTAACTTTTAATTTTTATTCATATTTCACCCTACACACAAATGCCAATTATAAAAGTAAAAACTGTGAAAGGTTGTTTGTCTGGAGAAAAGCAAGATTTGATTTTTTTCTCAAAACTGGAAGACTCAATGCACAGAGAGTAGCACAAGCTATTAACCCCCACTTTTTTCTCTCTCTCATGTTTTTGGTTTTTGGTTTTTTTTTTCCTGTGCTGCAGCTCCACAATAAAAACAACAGCCAGGAAATAAGCCACCTTGTTTTCCAAAATTCAGTGTAATCACAAGTTAACTTCAATGATTTGCATTTTGTGCCACTCTAAGCATTAACTTCCTCAAAACCACCTTTGAAGACAACAAGCATTTTCATCAAATTGCAATTCATCTTATTAATGATCAAAAACATAACATGAAGATTAAATATCTCTGGACCTTTAAACAAATGACTTCTTGGACTAGCTCAAGACTCAGAATTTTAGGTGTAGTAATCCAGAATCTCTGCTCTTAAAAGGACAAAAAGGAAAGGAGAAGGTTAACACACAGTTCCTTGTCCTTTGCAAGAGTTGAGCTGGTAGATCGTTTTGGAAAGGGGGGAAATATTCTGGTCCCCCCAAAAAAAACCTCAGACTATTTCTTCAAGTGAAAAACTGTATGAGAGCTTTTGCCTCAGATAAATATCTCATGTTATTTCCCTTAAATAAAGATAGAAGATGTAAAGACAAGCTTCTTTACGTGTCTACAAGAGTAGAGATTTCCCAAACAAGGAGTACAGGAGCTCTGTACTATTCTACAAGAGTACTGTACTGTTCTACAAGGGTACAGAGCCCCTGTACTCTTTGCTTAGGAAATCTCTGCAGCTGCAGGGGAGCTGCAGGGATTCAGGATATCTCAACAAGTAACATTACCAAAAACCTGACTGCCAGGGAAAGGCACTCAGAACAGTTTCCTCTTAGTGACCTTTGTGACTGAGGCTATGGAAATGCTAATACAAGCTCCTCTTATACTGACATCGTGTTCCCTGGGAATTCATCATGGTATTAATTGCAAAGAGCAGAAATGGGTCCAAAACATATGATTCAGATGCAAAATTTAAGTGTCTCACAGTTTGAAGAAGTTTAAATTAATGAATCTGAACTTCCCCATCACTGTAAAATTACAGAAATAATTGCTGCCTAATGTCACCAAAGAAATTAAAAAATGTAATGTGTCAGATCAAAAAATATGTAGCTTAAATTTAATGCAAGTCTTCTTCTTGCCATGCTATATAATCAGAATAATATAATTCAGTACAAATGGCAACAGCACATTTATCTCTGAATCTGTCCTCACCTCCAGCCAAGTTTCAGTACGATGTCTCCCCAAAGCTGCAGCTTCAGAGAGAAGATATCTGGAGCAGCACGCTTTTTGTGGCTCAAGAATTAAGTTTCTGATCCAAGTTCCTGTGATTATCAAATCCAATCTCCATACTGTAGTCAGTTTGTGCTGTGGTTTGAACTTTTTTTTCTCACAATTCAAGAACACCTGCCTAAGTGAATATTTCTACTTACAAATACAACGCGTGTCATAATATTACAGCAGTATTCAAGATGAGGGAATACAAAAGGGAATCCAAATTGGACAACAGAAAAAAATTACAATTACAATTTAAAAAAATGACAACAAATCTCCATTAAGATTAGTTCTGCTACTCCCTTTAAACAGCATTTAAATTTCAACTTTCAAAATGGCAATAAAATTGTTGCAGTAATAAAACTATCTTCATCATTGCCAAAAACAAACAAACAAACAAA
>VWYP01006012.1:52526-86901 GCA_013400435.1 Pycnonotus jocosus | reverse complement strand
AAAAAAAAAAAAAAAGGAAAAAACCCGAAAACAAACGCTTTGAACTGCTTTAGGCATTTTGGTAGGAAAGAATATTAAAGCCTCAGAGACATATCTCTTATGGCATGATAAATGGTGAACTCTGCTTGAGCCTGTGATACATGCTTCCCCCTAATGTTTTTAGAAAATCAATGAAACTCATGCTTCTTAGCAACTTAAGGTTTTTATTTTTTTCCGTAAAGTAGAGAGACAAAACTCCCAAAAGGTATCAGCAGCATCCTAGCACAGAAGAAATGTAATTTGTCAGACCACAGCATTGTGAAATACTGCACAGCTGAAACGATATGGACTTGATAGAAACTATGGCCAGTTAACACCTCATTTTAGAATTTTACTCAGGAATAATTAACTGGCAGGATGTCCTTAGCCCAAAAAAACCATATTTAACATTTCCTAAACCATCACAGATTTCACCATCTGCCATCTTGCCCTAACATGCTCCCTGCCTCTTGAGAAGGCACAAAACCATGAGTGAAGATCTGAGTGTCTCTCTGGCTACCAGAGTTCAAAGCATCTGTCAGCTACACCATGTACCATGTACCAGAACACAACATACATGGACTGCTTGAAGTCATACACTTAGTAGTCAAAGCTTCTCTCAGACAATTTATAATTCCATCTCTTGGGGAGAGAAAACAACATAAAAATTAATGCAGGGTCAGATTCTGCCACAGAAATTCTTTGTCATACCCCTAGTTAGGTCCTAAGTTAGGGTCCTACTTGATTAAAATTGAAGAAACAAATACTGTAGGGAAAGCTGCATGCTACTTGTAGGAAGCTCATGAGTTGAAGAAGCAGTTAAATTCACAGCAAATCTCAACCTCTGTGAATCATTCATTCAGAATTAGAATTCTAATATCATTAAATGTTCTCCCCAAACAGTCACTTGCTGAAAAACCGAGCCTGTATACTCAGTTAAGGTATGGTTGATTCATGTTTGTGGACTCCTGTGCAGATTTTGGTCAGCAAATTGGCCCCAGTGAGTGCTTTGTGGAGGAGATGCTAAAGCTCAGACCCAGGTGCTTTCTCTCCTTACCAAGACCATCACATCAGCCTTTGTGTCCTGAGCTCTGCTTCTGCGCAGGGTGTGCCAGCCCCAGAAGCACCACATGCATGGCCAGTCCATCACCTGTGGGATGAGGAGACCCACTGCCTCAGGGCTGCTCACAGTCAGACATGTCTGAGGTGCTGTAGATGGGAAATGAGGTGATACTCAATGCCTTCTCTAGGATTTCTGTGTGTAAAACAGCTCAGGTGTAGTTACTCTTACAGGGGCTCTGGACACACCAAAGGAAATCTGCTCCTCCTGAGCTCTGGGAAGGCCTCAAAATGATACTCTGTCCCCTGAGGATAATGGATTGCACTTTTGTAGTTCCTACTTGCTCACTGATGATTATTATGCAAACTATTTGTGACACGAGTAACAGGACAAAACCCAAAACCCAAAAGTATTGTCACTTAAACCTGTGACAAACCACAGCCACGGTTCTGAAGAGCCTCAGGTCACCTCAGCCCACAGGGAAGGTTGTGCAGGGATGGGTTGCCGCAACACAAAACCGGTGTCAGAGCAGATCTCCCCCATGACTTTTGTTATTCCTTGCTGAGACCACAGGGAGTACTTCCCATTTCTTCTTTGCAAGCAGCTGAGAGCTTTTGTATCCACATATCACTTTTCCATTGTCAGGCTGCTAATTGAAACTTAAAGACCTTCATTAGCCACTTCCCATGGACCTGCATAGTGGATTCATGCCACAGAAAAGCAAGAACATTGACTAATGAAACCTGACAAGTCTCCCTGAGAAAGCCACCAGGATTTCTGACCTCAGCAGCTTGCTCTGTCAGACAACCATCCCATGGTGGAGGCAGCAAAAGAAATGCGCCTCAGCTTCTGCAGGCCTCTCAGGCCTCAGACAGATAGACCTTTAAGACCTCCACATAGCAAGGATATTCCTTTGCCACCTCTGCAGAATCGCTTTCACTTCTTTATCTACTTGTTTGCTCTTAAAATTGCCATTTTCTCACTGGACTGGATATTGCTGCTTCTTTTTTATGCCGTTTACTCAAACACAAGGAAACCAAATGCAATGGCCAAGCTTCAGTTTACTGTCTGCTTTTGCTACCAGGCTCTCTGCCAAATAATTACTGCATTTCTAAAGGAACAGGCAATAAAGCGCATGAGGAAAATGCAGGGGAATTCCGCAATCACTTCCCCTTAACTCTGATGTTATTAAGAGAAAGATAAAGGTGCCAGACACAAAGGAGGTGTGGGCTCAGCGTGCCTTTGGATGAAACCTGCAGTGGTGTGTGTTACAAGGGTTCCTGATCCCTTTTGCAGCCGAGGCTCCCCGGGTTCCCGGTTCCAGCGCCCTTCACCCCCTCGCTGGGTCGGTCGGGGATGGAGCGGGGGCCCCGCACGGCCCCGCACACTCAATCGAACCTCGCCTCTGCTCCGGGAGCGGCGCTTGGCATCGCACACAGAAGGCAAGAGGCTGTCGCAGCAAGATCCAGTGCTCGGGTAATTGCTGTTTTTCTCAGTCGCATCGGGTGAAGGGGAACATTTGTCACTTCTGTGAGGATCCCGAGCGATCAAAGGCGCAGAGTGGCAGTGCTCGAGGGACGGCGGAGAGTCACCGCCCGCCAGCGACTCCTGCTAATGAGCAAACACTGCCGGCAGGATTGTGGAAAGAGCTGTTCCGGAGCACTTTCAGACAGTCCGCTCTCTTATCAAACACCAAATAACTGCAGAGCTTCTTTTTAAGAGAGGAAAGGAAGTTTTCCGCTGAAATTTGCCGAGTGGCTTTAGAATTAGCGCGTTGGAGCAGTAACAAGGTAGTGGTGTAGCCTTTTCCTTTGAAAACCCAGCCCCTTCCATCTTCTCTTCAGCTCATATAAAGCAAGCAAAGTCAGGCAAGGCAGCCAGGACTCATGTTGTGATTCGTAATCGTAGGACCGAGAATCTATTTTCATTGACTGGACAACAGACAGAAATGGTGACTCTGCAGCTGACTCCCAGGACAGCATGTGAGATATGCATGGCATGCTGGAAGCTTTGTAGTCTCCTTTGCAGAGGAAAATTCCCGAGATAAGGACAACAGGAGGGAAGCAAAGCCCAAAAAAATGACAACTCTCACAGCAGCACAAGTCCTAAGAAAACGCTAGGATCTCTTTTATGGATAGAAATAATTTTCATAAGCTGAAACAAGAAAAAGCAAATGTTTAAACATCTGAACTGGAATAATTTGTTTAAAGTAAACCCTCACACAGCACAAATGCAAATAACCTTACTTCACCCCAGCCTTTCTGGATCAAGATATGTCTCAAAGTAGATCTCCTAACACCTACAGAAATAGTGACAGACAAAGAAAAGGGAGAAACTTTACCTCCTATCTAGCTTAGGTGCCTTGGCAAAGATTTTTCTTATCCTCAAAGGCCAGAACAGAGCTACCTCCCTTTAAAAATAAATAGAATTGTTTACTAGAATTGTTTACTAGAATTGTTTACAGTGATTTACAGGTAACTTATGGTGTATTGATCTCACTCTAAACTGAATAATCCTTAGCAATTAGAGAGATTCATAAGTTGAAGGAAAGAAAAGGATATTTTTCTCTTCCTTTTCCAGGTTTTTACTTCTACCACTGAAATGTCACGTACTGTTTGGATATCTCAGTTGACATGAAGACATAATCAAAAAATTAAACTTTATATCAGAATCTCATTAAATTAAAAAAATTAAGTGAGTCTCAATGCTCTTTATTCAGACAACATGAATTCTCTAATTCATCACTTTATTAATTCACAAGTTCACCAGCTCACAAACTGTCTAGCTTACATGTTGGTCTCTCTGTGTCTCAGTGGTTGTGCCAATGCATGTTGGGGTGTGGCATCAGTTGTATGTTGGGCCAAAACCAGTGCTGAATGGACTGTCACCCTTGCCCCTTGCCACAGACCAAATTCTGAGAAAAATCAGAGCCTGGGGGAGGGCTGGAACTGTTAGTCCTCTTGCCTCACCCAGGGGAAGATTTGGGCACTCACTTAAGCCCAAATCAAGTAGCAACTGGTGATTCATTTTCCAACACAGGGAGATAGATATTTGATAAACATAGATACAAAAATGTATTACCAGCAAAACTAATAAAATAAAGCACAAAAGTACAACAATGTAATATAAGATGCAATATGCCATTTGCAGATGGTGCATATCTCATAAAAACACCATACCAGTGATGTTCAGAAGTTTGTTGCAATTCTGACAATGCAGCCAGTATCATGTTTGATAGCAGTGGTCACCTGTTTTGGACAAATAATACCCATTTCATCTTTGGTGATTAAAGTTTTCAGCTCATCAGTTTGAGGGCACACTGTGTCCTGTGCTGGCCCTAAGGGACCAATGGGATCCGTGTTGTAGGGCCGTGTTGTGCCAGTCTGACACCAGCTCTGGTGTGAAGTTTGCATTATGGTCTCTGTTAAGCTGTCTATGGGTCTTTAATGATATGAGGTGTTTTAAGATTAATTTTTTACTTCTCATTACCCAACTCCAATTTGACTGCCAGTAAATTAAATTAATTTAGCCCAAGTTTTTTGTTTTGCCCATGTAACTGCTGAGTGATCTCTTCCTGTCCTTTTCTCAGCCCATGAGCTTTTCACTATATTTTCTCTAGCTGAGGGTGTAGTGATAGAGTGACTTTGGTGGGCACCTGGTGTCCAGCCAGGGTCAACCCACACAGCTGCATAGCAAGGAGTTAATTTAATTCCAACACAGAATTAAACCAACCCTGGATGTGGTGTGTGTAGGGTAAGCATTTTTCACTATTTCAACCCCAATCACAGGTAATTTCCACCCTTCAGAAGCATATGCCATGGGTTTGACGCTGAGTAGCCCAAAGAACTTTTCCTTCCCTAAGATCTGCTTGAATATGGACAATACAGTCCTCTATTCTATTACAAAATCTGTGGGTGACCACTCTCTGTACTACTCCATGACAAATGTCAGGTAGGTAATGGCTGGGCGGGGAAATCTGGATTTGAGTTCACCCTCAGGCTGTAAAGTTCACTACATTCTCCTTTCTTCCTTAAGCTTTCTTTAGTTATCAAATAACCTACTAAAGTGAAAAACCTTCTCTCATCTGTGTATAAAGCTAAACAAATGGTCTTATCCATAACTGATGACAGAATATTATTGTGCAGAACTTCATTCCTCAGGTTAGACTTAAATTCATGTTTAATGGAGTAGCCAGAAAAAGGCAAAACTTTTCAGTAAGACATAAAATCAGGAGTGTCATCACTGTCTGCTCTTAAATAGATAGAACAATGTTCTGTAAATGAAATGCTAACCTGGTAAGTCTAATTGTTGGAGTCCAAGATATTTGGACTGTCCCCCAAATTGCCCTGGGGTGTCAGAGACCCTGGCTAGAACCACAGGAAGACACAGTCTTTGACTTGTTTCCATGGGAAGGGCTTCCTGCACTCATGGATCAGTTGAAAATACCAGAATGATAAGATAGATAATAGTTTAGTTTGTCACAGAGTGAAAATTTATAGTTCTGGGTTTTCAGAATGGAGGTGAATGGGAGCAAGATGGAGGACTTTGGGCATTGTCTCATGCTGCTTCTTTCTTCTTCTTTCACTCCATTTTCTGCTGTGATGGTGGCACACAGACACTGGTAGAAAGGATTTGAGGTAGAAGTTATGTGTCTAGGATAGGTAGTGATTATTGGTACAGAATTATAAATATAGTATGCTGTAATAGTTAATTGGATAAGAAACCTTTAAAACAACACTGCATGTGCCATTTCAAGGTCTTGCAGTGTAGAATTTAGGAGGCTAAACTCAGGTATGTAGCGGCTCCCTGTTCTTGAAGATAAGAACTGAATAAACATCTTAAAAGACTGATGCTGCAAGTCTGCTCTTCTTTCTAAACTGTGGTACAGGACTTTGGAGGGCAAAAACCCCTGTCAGGGGGGTCTTGGAGAGCAACAGCTCTGAGATCTAATAAACCATCTCTTTGTTTTATTTTGCTGGCAGAAACATCTTCATCGCTAAACACTTAGATTTTTGTCACTAAGACCACTGTATAGTATATTTTAACACAGTGCTAAGCAGCTTTACATTTTGTAGGCTATGGATTTCCTGTTTGCTGAACTGTCTGTAAATTTGATGACACACACAACCCACAAACATAGAATTCTTTATTTCTTGGCACATAAGTTAAACTAAATATTACGTCCAGTATTAACACTGACCCGTGGAGAAGTAAAAACTCAGTTAAAAGAAAGCTGCTCAGGGATTCCTTTTGAGAAGACACACGTACAGAAACCTGGAAGGACTATAAGCTACTGAAGTCTCTACGTTAAAATAAACATCCAGTCCTTTTTGGCTACCTTGTAGTCTGCTGTTGTGAGGAGACTCAACCACACATCCTTTTATCTAAATATTTAGGGGCAGAATTCAGTTTCTGTGCCTGGTCCAGGATGCTCTCCCAACTTTCTGGTCTGTCAACAGTCCTTGAGATTGATGTCTCCCCAGTTCAGCCACCTGGGCGATGAAATCGGGACTTCCAGGCTCTGCACCTCTCTCTACAATGTAACCAGATTTCCAGTGAAACCCCTTTCAGGACAACATGATTGGAGACTCAGCAGCATAATTCTGCATTAATGGGTACTTCAGCTCCAGCAAGAGCATCAGGATTCTGTTCTCCTGCCACCTCCTAAAGCAGGCTCACGCTTGGTCACCTTGTCCCCCCAGTAGCACAGGGTGCCTTCATCTGCAAATCTGGACCACTCATAGTCATGACTGACAGCAGCAGCAGCAGAAAGTCATCACCTTTAGAAAATTGCTGTTTGAGTTTTATAGATCTTACTTTTTTTCAGATCCTTTGAAAGAAAATCTAGCTATTTTTGGAATTTCAGTGAAAACATGGGAATAGTTCCTTCTCATTGCATGGAACATAACAGCTCCAGACACTCTACAGCTTTAACAGAAATATCCTTGAGGTCCCATACCTGCTCATTAGCATTTGTTTAGCCTATTAGCAAGCAGAGGAGTGTCACATTTCAAAGCTAGGAAATGAAAGGTCTTCATGCCATGGAACTGCTCTTGGAATAATTTCTGCAGAAACATAAGTTTAGATTAATTTTCAATACCTATAAAACCTGTCCAAACTGTGTTGTGTCACATGGTCTCACCATAATTGTTGCAAAGACTTTCTGGCTCTGAATAAAATTTATGTATTTGTATCAACTTTCACCATGTACAATTTGCCCAATAGTTGTAAAACTATACAAAAAGGTTTTCTTGAGTTTTGAACAGGCCATGGCTGGTAAAACCAAAAACAGGAGTAAACTCTGAGAACATCAAGCATGTGGATTTCAATGAACTGTCTCATATTATCACTGGATTTTTCAGCACTCTGAATGTTGTAATACTCTAAGCTGTGGCTGCTTAACACCTCTTAACACAAGGTGCAGCTCGCAAGGAGAAAAAACTTGCATGTATTTCCCACAGGTCAGTTGTGTTTTCTTGGTCATTTGGTTTGTGGGGGGTTTATTTTTTGTTAGTTTGTGGGAGGGTTTGGTGTCTGCCTTTTACAATTTTCAGAAAAGATTCAGATGACCATTTCTCTTTAAGGATGAGATCTGTATCTGTACAGAAAGGACATGGAAAGACCTAATGAGGGTCTTTAGCACAGAAATGGCTTCCACCCCAAAAAACTCAACATATTCATGCCATAACAGTATTTGCAGCCCTGACCCAAATGGGGAGAGTGATGGGAACAGCTGTATCAGGCTAAGTCGGAGCTTGGACAGCATCAGACTGTGCTAAAAGAAGCTCCAGACCCTTTGCTGTGTCTGCTGCTGAAGCTTTTCTATACAGATGGGTATATACAGATGGATATACTCATACACACACATTCATTATTTGCTTAATCAGCTATTATCTTTATTTCTGTATTTCATTATGAATAAACATTTTTAGCATCTGCTTAATAAAAAAAACGACTATCATTTTGTGGCCATATGCATCATATAGAAAAGCTGTATGAAGAATAAATTTATTTCAGCAGTCAAATAAATTTTTAAAAAGATATTTATATAGAATAGCTGGAACTTGTCTTGAAAAGAAAACTGCAAGAATGAAGAAGAGCATGGGGCTGATACGGGGGTGGTAACTGAAGATAACAACAGAAGCAAGAAAAAATGTTTTAAATTAATACCATGCCTGTAAAATAGAATGGCAAAGCTGCATCCAAAAATAATATTCATGAACATATCATTGCAGGATATAGTCACAGTAGTATACTGGACTTCAACAACACTACCAGCAAAAGAACACCACAATGCAATCAGAAAAAAAAAATCAAAAAACCCCCAAAAAAACAAAGTAAAGAAAATATGCAGAAGATATGTTTTCAGTTTTCACCAGGACAGTAGCTTTCTGCCAAATGCCAATATAGGAGTTACTTTGCACTATAAACTATCTTTGTTGCAGCAGCCACCATACAACTTAATGAACTTGTTCACTCTTGCAAGACAAGCTTTGGATTGTTTTCTATTATCCCTTGTTTTCTCACAGCATAAGGACACTAGGCTGGTACCTAACATTAATCACAGTTTTTAATTTGGATCCCTATTAGTCTCTTTAATATTCAAAGCAGCCCTGGTAGGGAGAAAAACAATAGGAAAAAAAAAATGGAAGCTGTTCTCTTCTCTGGTTCACAATATTTCCCAGCCTTCCTTCCAGGCTGATGCTGAATTACACAGGTGTTTGCTAGATGCAGAGGACTCTCCGTTTCTCTCCCTTCTCCTTCAGGGCACAGAGGGATGTGGGGAGAAGGGTGGTGGCTGCAGGAGCAGCCCGGGTGTGCCAGGGGGACACCAGCACAGGTGTCTGACCTGGGGCCAGGACACACCACTGCAGCCTCCCCCTCTTCCTGGCTGCTCGAGCAGTCAGCCAAAATCACCACACAAACCAAGGACCCCTCAGCGGATCAGGGATCCCTGACCGTGCTCTGCTACCTGCTGCCTCGGTGGCTCAGGGTTTCTTACAACTGTACTTGAGTGATGTCAATCACCCTCCGAGTTAATTAGTCTGCTTTCAATTACTGGGATAATTAACACCTCATTTAAAGCAGAAAATAGTTCTCTTAATTTCAGTACTGTATGACTAAATCTGAGTTTGCCTCCAGCCCAACAGCTCCCAAAAGCATTGACCTGATAGTGCTGATTGGGATCATTAGCCCAAACAAATTACAATACTGCAAAGATTTCCCAGCTCTGTCTGTTCCAAGCTTTTCCAGGTCCTTTTCCGGGACTCTCAACACATATTTTCCTCCAAAAATACCCAGGGCATTGAAAAGATTCCCCACACAACCAGTGAAAAACTCTGCTGGCTGCAACAGTAGCAACACAAGTGACCACCACACGAGATACCATCTTCATTTAGTTATTTTTTATTTTCATATAGAAAGGTGCTGATTCAGCCAGTGATCAATCCTTCAACAAAATCATCTTCAAAACGGAACCTGTACATGGAGAGGGGTGAACTTGAGTCACTTGCCTAGCCAAAAGCCCTCTGTTTGTGGGAGATTTTTGTGCAGCAGGTGTTACAGAAAGGAGAGGTGGGCAAGTTTGATAATATGTGAAGAGATCTGCAGGAAACAGAAGGCCTTCAAAAGAGCAGTTTCTTCAAGAAATCAAGGTAACAGAACCTGCCTTTTGGAGAGATTCTTATTCAGTTTAAAGCTGAACAGAGTCCAATTTTCCTGTGGAAAGGCTAAATGAGCATTTAGATTTCTTGCATTTCATTTGATGAAAGCAAACACCCCAGGAGGCAAAAGCTATTTAATCTACAACTAGCAATCACTAATATTTCTGATTATATAAGGGACCCATTTTCACATAGTTAAAACAAGTATTTTCTTTTTTCTGCTTTGGTGTTTTAACTCAATCAATTTTCAGGAAAGACATTTTTAATACAACTAAACTTTGCTCATGACAGTGACTGGGATGTACAGTGTCATTCAAATGTGTGCTTGTTTTTGTATTTCTTCACTTAGACTGGCATAAGCTTACGGGGTGCTCAGAAGCTGAAGAAAGATTTCTCTTCATTAAAGCAAAGATTTCTGCAGATTTGGGGGAAATGCCTGTACCACACTGCTTGAAGGGTTCTATGTGATTGAGTTATTAAAGATGGAATCATCCCGCTGTAGCCAAAAGGGGAATGTTAAAAATGAATGACAGTCCTGCCTGAAATGAGTATATAACTATACATGAAGCCTTAATATTCTTCTAGCATTGCTTGGAGTTTTTGCATAAGATTTCTTGCAGCAGGAATTTTTGGTTGCTTGACAGATCCAAGCTGACAGTCTACAGGTGAAAAGCTTTCTGCCACATTACAAGTCATTTGAGTCATTTGGGACCATGGTGACAAGGACACATTGTGTGTAGGCACTCACCTTATCAGGGCCAAGCTGCAAAAATCCTCCTAACAAATGCCTCCATTGACTTAAGCAAGTTTGTGTCATGCTTGAGGATGTGTAGAATTTGATTCTATGCACAGGGCTTCCTTTCATGTTTGATTGCTCATTTTTTATTCAGCAAGAAAACAGCCTGTCAGTTGTCAGCAAGGATAAGCTCTCCAGTGCTGTAATTCCGAGAGGAGTTGTTGATTTTACAAAGAGAGGCGCTAACTTGCAGCCAACCTCCTCCTTTTATTCTGGGCTTGATACAACTTTGGAAGTGTTATTAAGAATTTAAACCCTAAACAGAGTATATTCCATTTCTTTCCTGAACATTTAGGTATTTATCTTATCTGCTTAAAGTCAAAGATTACCTTTTCTTTTCTTTTTTTTTTTTTCCAACAGAAATGAATAGAGCAAAACTAATATAAAGAATACAGGCAACATTGTGCATCAAGGAAAATCATCCAGTCCCAGCAAGAGACACCAGACAGAAAGATTTCCATCTGACTGCAGTGCACACTAGGGCAATGCACCTCAAAATATATTGCTTTTTTCTTAGTTTCTCAGCCTTCAGATAGAACCTAAAAATAGAGAATATTACTGAAAGACTCAGTGATTTTGTGTAAAGATTGCACCAATGTACTTCTTGTGTTAGGATCTTTTTGATAACACAGGCACATTCTTTGTTGTGGTGAAAAATGAAATAGTTTAATTTGCCTCCCATCTTATATTTCCCAGAACTGTGATCATTGTGATATCCCTTGGAAACATGCTAGATCTTAGTGGGGGAAAAAAAAAAAAAAAAAAAAGCTGAATTTTATGCCAAACACACATGACATCAATTTAAACATCCAAACAAGGCATATGGTCAAGACCCATCAGTTAGGAATCTGACTCTCTGACTCTGTTTCTATTCTAGTAGTCCAGCAAAATCCTTAGCTTATGGCATATGCTCTACTGTCTTTTCAGACTATTAATTCCTTAAAATACAAATTACTGTGGAAATTGCATCAGAAAATAAGAATTATTTCAGTCTGCCATGCTCTGCAGAAAGTTATCTTGCATGGCACAGAATTGTGTAGGATCTGTGGGTTGCTCTTTGGAGATGTCAAACAATCTTCCCTGTAGAATTAAGGGATTCCAGGTCACCCTCTTGGTGTTAGACACTTAGTAGGTGCTCTTGATCTGGCTATGATCCACATTTCAAAGAACCCTTAAAATATTATTTTATTAATTTCATAAATATTTATATGGTATGCAGCAGGAAAGCAACAGTCCTGATTACAAGCTATTCACAGGAGGCATCACTACAATCCAAGTGCTAAAAACCGAGATTGTTATAATTGTAATTGCTGAATACCTCGAGCTTATGGAGAATTTTAGCACTTGTCACACAATTATGTTGTCTTAGTCATCCTTGTATTCACAGAATGTTTGAAAAAAGTCACCTCCTTCAAATAAAACCAATATTAACACTTGACTTATGGATATTGCAGTGTTTGAAATCAATATTTCAAACACTTTGCATCTGAATGTATATTTTAGGTAGTTGTTTATACCACGTGTACTCTTTTCCTTATTTATTTCTGTGTTTTCAAAACTGAAATTATATTTATCATTTTGTTTGGTATTTTCTCCCAGAACATTGTGCTTTTTGGGTGAAAAAGCGGAATATCACAGCGATTGATGGTATCTGTCAAAGACAACAGTAGAACAGAGAGCAGCTGTGTTTCCACTCCCATCACAGCAGTGGCAGTGACTGTGGACTCTGCAGAGTTGTCCCTTCAGCAAGGCCACAAGAAGACACTTCTTGCTGTGTTGCTCCCCATTCTGCTCACAAACATCCAGCCTTGGCATCTTGAACAAAGAGTAACTTCTGTATAAAATATTTGCTGTAGAACCAATACCAATCTGGAAGGAAATACCACTGCATTATTTTATCACATGCCTCTCACCTGCACTTAAATAGAATAGTCTGCATTATGAGTCTGCTAAGATTAGGATATATAAAATTATATATATATATTGCTGAATATGTCCAACTCGCAGCTTCAAGGAGATTTTGAGACACTCAAGAGCTCTAGTAGAGTTTATCAGAAGTTGGCACCATTAAAATATGCTTTAGCTTTTGATCCACACTTAAGTAGTCAGATAGTTGGATGAGGTGATCACTGATGTCCCTTCCAACTGTACTATTTTATTTTATTCTAAATTTTGGTTACTCTATCCATATACTTCTAAAGGTGCATACAGAGGAGTCATATCAGTCTGTCTAGTCGTTCCAGTTTCTGGAGCACTTACTTTTTATAAAACCAGAAGTACTAAAAGAAAATTATAATTTACAAAGTTAAAATGCATGATTTGATCTGCTCCCCTGACAACTTGCTTCCTTTTGTACTCTTTGGAAAATTGTGATGTTGCCCTTTGCTCACCGATTTCAGAAAATGGCATATAAAGTCATTTCAAAGTGGGCTGTCCACCTGTATCCAAAAGTAGATACTAGCATGAGAACAACCATCACAGCTTGAGTCCTGGTTTATCAGCAAAATCACAGTGATTTTACTCAAATAATACCTATTTGTCAAAAGACAAAAGTAGAAAAATATTTCTTATTTGCTGAAATGTCTCAAATGTAAAGGAATTGAAACCTCCTTTTTAAAAAGCTATTTGGTCAAAATAAATACACAACAATCTGCCGTAATTGAAATTATTTATTTCCCACAATCACTTTTTTCCTTATTACTCATCTGACAATACTGTTTCTTTGTTTTAATATTCCAGATTGTTCTAGATAACATATTAATTTAGATTTCTTTTTTTTTTCCTAGCATCCCCTTTCCTCCTTCATTAGAATATTAAAATCACCAAAACTTTTACAGGTTACAGAAACTGTACAATTAGCAGCCAGAATGACTGGAATGTAGCTTGTGGAATCAGAAAGGAATACTCCTGCTGACAGTCTGTTTTCTGAGAGTCATCTGTGAAACTTTCAGTAATGTTGTTCATTGTTCTGTCTACATAGCATTTGTGTCATGAAAGTACTTTTAATGCTTTAAAGATACTGGGAAAATTCCACTACATGCAACATCCACTGACATGGAGCACATCACTACAGTGTGACATATAATTAGAAAAGATAACTACCAGTCTGTTCAGCTGATATTCAGATATGAAATAAAATCATGTCATTCTAAAACAGGGTCAAATTAATTCAGAGTCATAGTGAACAATTGTTCACTCTCATATGCACTATGTTTTTTATTATTTCCTCCTTTAGGCATCTTGTAAGTGAAGGACTGATATTCCAATTCTATTGCTTTCAGAGGACTAAAGCTATTCTTATATTTTCTGTGTTTATCTTTATTTCTTGTATGGAATTTCTTTTTTTTTTTTAATTTGTATTACTGAAATTGTTAAACTGCACTGCTATGCTAAAATACAAAAATTGTGGGTAATATAGTGAAAAGTCTAAATGTAATGTGACTGAATAGAATGTATTTAAGAGCTAAACCAATTCCATAATCAGTGTGGAGGTACTTCTTCAGTAGAGATGCCAAACCTCTCAGAGAACAAAACACTCAGTGGATGTCTGCAGCTGGAAGAAGTTACAAGTTAAGAAAAAATATAATCTAGTCTGTAGTTCTCAAAGGTTTTGTGAAGCACAGGGAAATGGGCAGACAGGAATCTTAGTACTTAAAATAGGTGACTGTTCCCTCCTGTGAGCAAACAGCCAGGCTCGCTATTAAGAGTTTTGCTTTTAGTTATGTCAGCAAGAAATTATTTTAGCAAGAACTTTGAATTTTAAAATATAATATTTGTAGCTAAGACAGCTGTTTAAGCTAAAGCTCAACTAAAAAATATGTTGTGTGTGGTTTGGGGTTTTTTTTCCCATACAGAATCTTTGGGAAGCTGTTATAACTGGCCAAATATATGTATCCAGGTATATATATGCATATATATAAAATATATGTATTTTATATGCGTATATATTAAATATATGTATTTCATATACATATATTTCTCTTTTTGCCAGTAGTAAAATGTATCTTGAAGAAAAGAGGTTATGGACATACCCATCTACTGCAGCCAAGGGATCTACAAGGATGCCTGGGATCCACAAGACAAGTACGTGTGCACAGTGACTATCATCCAAGATTTCCAAGGTCCAGTAATTTCTATTGCCAGCAACAAGACTTTCCAGATTTCCATTCTCCTGTCCTCTCTCCCCCTAGCTCTGCAGGAACCTCCTCCCTCCTCTCCCTCCCTCCCTCCTCCTCTCTCTTCCATTAGAAATGTCACTACCCCATCTGCTGCCCCTGAACTCTCTTATGCTGGCAGGGGCTCACGGCAGAACAAGGGAGCTGAGGTCATCCAGCACAACGTGCTGCACAGACCCTTCCAAGGCAATTGCTAGCATTTCCCACTGAGAAAAAATGTTGTGCAGAAGGGATTAATGCTGCTATGGCTCTCTTTTGATGCCTGTAAAACAGATCAGGACACATATCCTGTGTCATTAAATCCAACTCCTTCTTGCTGAGGGACCATATAGTTTCTTTGTTCCATTTGAGTGTGTGTGCTTTGTGCCATCCAAGCTAAGTGGTGACCAAGAGAATTGCTTCCCTGGACACAAGAGATGTTACTGTAACACCTGAATTACATGGAATTACCTTTGTGCATCTATTTCAAACAGTGTTACAATTTCAGACAGCAAATGTACATGTTATCGTGGTCAGCAGGCCTTCACTTGCTTGAAATTAAGACTACTTTATGGCTCTTATCAAATAAAACAGTATCAACACAGCTCAAAAAGTATGCACTCTTATTGGAAACCACATTGCACAGGAACTGCTTCTTCTCATAATTACATATTTGGCAACAGAGGGTGAGGGGGTGAAGTAAAGCTATTTTCCCATCTGCAGAAAATCCTGACAGCCTCTTAAAAACAACAGTAATGAGGGAGAGAAAAAGAGGTATTTGTGAAGGCTTTAGATATTAGTTTCACATAAACATGCCAAACACAAAACCTTCCTTGATTTACTCTTGTTTGCATGGGAAGAGACTTTGCACAGCTCACTGGAACTCCTGGCAAAATACAAGGATCTCAGGGCACATAGCTCTCACAGAATATTTTAAGAAAGAAATTCTTAGTTGGTGTTTTATATCACAGTATTCACACCATTCCAACTCTAGACAGAGGCAAAAAATTGAAGAAGCAAAAAAATGGATCAAAGTTCACTGAACCAATAAAGTGAAGAAAAGAGAGACATTCAGGTTAGACTATACAGAGTCCAAGGAGCTCACTTCATCCTAAGTAAACTCCTCTTTTCTGTGGAGCCCTGAATATGGGCTCAGGGAAGTTTGGAAAGGAAATAAGTGGTAACTGTTGTCCACTCTGGACAACAGCGGAAGGAAGGAAAGCTTTTCAAGATCTCTGTCCCAGGAACCAGACATGAAGAGCAGAGCTCTACCTTCAGCTCAGCCCTTCACCCCACAGTGTCACAGCAATTTCAGAGTAAGTTGTTTGCATGATCTGACACTTCACAAAATCTGTATTGTCTTGTCCAGGAGAGAACCTGGTGTGGCAGTCACCAGCACTGGAATAAGTGGAAACTTCCAGTCATAGAAGGAGAAAGCGTGAGGCCTTTGAAAAGCCTTTGCTTTATAAAGTGTGGCCCCTGTGCTCTGCCTTGCAGTCCTGTCTGCTGGCATGTACAATTATAACCCTTCAGCTGAAGATCCATATTATGAAAGTCTGCAAGGCAAAATAATGAGTACATATGTTTATCTGTAAATGTCTCTATTCAGAGACAGAAATTCTATTTATACTTTTACGTGTACTGTAAATTCTCTGTAACATCCATAAAGCATTAAAACATGCTTATGTGAAATAAAGCACATGAATATCTTTGATCTCCAGGAGTATTAATCTCTCCTACTTGTGTTACTTGCTGCTTAATAAACAAAACATTTCTTCTAACACCCCAAATAATTCATGCCAGCAAAAATCCCAGGACACCTTGTCACTGAAGATGGTTTTGAGACTTGTGGTTGCTGGATACTGTGAAATGTATACACAGGGACATCGTAAGGTGAGATTGCTCCTTAGGTCAGTAATTTGAAACAGACATTATTTGAAATAAGCAAAAGAGAAGAAGAAAGGTAGGTATTGCTTATCATGCTCTCAGGCTGCTTTTGGATTGTTATTTCAGGTTAAGAATAAATTGATCAGAACTGTAGCAAATCAGCTCAAGCAGAACATGCTGCAATATTCCATCTTGGACTACTCCTGGAATGGTCTGTGGACTGAATGAAAACACAGGTGCTTTGCCACCATCACTTAGATGGCTTCTTATCTCCAGTCATTATGCAGTTCTCCTTCTGTTTTTATTGACTCCAAAGATTTTGCTTTATTTAGCCAAACCTGTGATCAAACCCAAGTTTTAAATGGAGTATCTACAAACTTGGATGTCAGGTTTTTTCTTGTGCTTTCTGATACCAAGTTTGAAAAACATCTTTCTTTATGTGTAAAGTGAGATTAAAATCTTCACTTCTCCTAATTTGCAGTTTGAAAGAGGGTTGGTTTGTTCTGGCTTTGAATTTTTTCCAGTCATTTGGAAGCAATCTGACAGATACAGCACGAACTAGTAGCCAGCACAAAGTGTAGCTTCAACAGTGGGGAGAAGTCTCTGAACTCACTGAGCTCACCAGCCCTGCTGTCTGAGGGCTGAGGCTGAAAAGAGGACAGCACTTTGCCTAAGGACCAAATCTCATACTACACCAAAGTCCTCCTAAAGGTCCTGGGTGCAGAGCAGCAACAGAGAGGGCAGGTGAGTACTCAGTGTCGGCTGCCCAAGGGGCAAAAGCTACGGGAAAACCTTAGAAACGCCTTTAGAGGAATAACTGAGGAATACATCAATCTGTTGGGTGACACCATCCTCCTGCTTCTGAAGGATAGAGCTTGTGTAGCCTCTGCCCCTCAGACTCTGAGCAAGAGCTAAAAACATTCTAAGGGATTGCAACTGCAGCCCTGGATGGCTAAATTCAGCTGTACCGTATCAGTGTAACTGGAAACGTGTTCCATTTTGGAGTTTATCCACATCAGCTACTACCACACAACAAATTATTACTCCTCTCTTTCACCTTGGTGTAAACAGAGCAGAACAATATGAAAGATCTGAAGAAACATCAGAAAATAACAGGAGAATAAAAATCATCCCTTAAATTGATTGTACACACAAGTTTTATTGTTACAAGAAAAGAAAAAAACAAACAAACAAACCAAAACCAAACCAAACAACAAACAAACAAAAACCAAACAAACAAAAAACACAACTAAACCCACCACCTCACAGCAGGTTCCCAAATTCAATTGCTGTGTTATTTTAAATTGAATGCTGATGAACTTCTGATTCTTGCACTTCAAAACTTCAAAACTTCTTGATTACTTTAACTCAGCCTGAAGGACTCAACTTTATTGTAACTCAAGGCACAGCACCAAAATGCAGGACCAGCCTGACATCCAGTCAGGGTAATTCTGTAGATTAATCAGAATGCCTGATTCCCAGGAATTTTGTGCACATTGGCTGAGCAACTAATTATGGCTGTGCTATAAATAAGTAAGACTATACATTATATGGCTTCCCAAACAACACATGACATATTTTGCCTCAGGAAATTTAGCGTGCAGATTATTACACAGCTTGGATTTCAGTTGCTCACCAAAGTGATCTCCACGTTCTGGAATTATTTGAGAAGTTTGTTGCACTCAGAAAACATCTCGTTTTACTATCATGGTGAAATTCAAGCATATGAGCACATTATTCTCAGAATCATCAGAGAATCCTTGCAGAACAATACTGTAATTGCCCTAAAACAAGCAAGGGGAAAAAAAAAGAGACAATTAGTACACAATACCACCCACCCTTGTCTGAGTGGCTTCTTGGAATGGTTCTGGTGATTTCTGTTGGAACTGAAAAAGAGAGATTCCCATCAGGGACTGTTCTCATGGGTACAGTCAGGTATATGAGTGCATAAAAATTAAAGTGTTCAACTTTCTTCTCAGGGCCAGTGTACTCAGGAACAGCATTTGCTGATCTTGCAGAGTCCCATCAGGAAGTGTCAGGTCCACTGACATGAGCTCCTCATCTACAGGAGGACAGCTGATGGCAGAGGATCTTCCTGTCCATTACCAGCTCTGAGGCTACAAGAGGTGTAGGACTGGATGGAGTCCAACAGTGTTGGAGGCCCATGAGCTAAGGGGGATGGTGGAGATTTTGGACCAGTAGGAGCTCCCTAGTGACATTTTTAAGGATTAATAGGGATAAGGATCTTGGAAAAGCTCAGACAACTGATGAGGCAGTTGTTGGATGAGAATGGCTTAACCTGAGGACTGGTGCTGCCCCTGATTTAACAGTGGAGCACTGCTTTTACTTTTTTGATATTGTTATCCCTCTTCAAATTTTTGAAAATGGTTTCATGGAGTAAGAGAGCAGCATGTGAAGAGAATGTGAAATAAAGAACAAAATGGGCAGAAGGAGTATGAATGGATTTACTCAAACAAGTAAAAGGAAAGAATAATTTACCACACAAAATAGAATAATTAAGGTGATGTTAACTGGTTACTTTGGAATTTTCTTTTATAAAATAAAGGAGGAATGATAGGGAAATAATAACCTTAGAACATCTAGCACTTAAGTGCTACCATTTTAGTGTCATCACTTTTTTTATAGAAAGTTTTCTGACATTTCCTCTTCTGTTTTCTACAGTTTGAGTGAACATCTCTCTTTAGAAAAAAAAATACCTGTAAGTATGTGATTTTTTTCTTTATACAAAACATTGAAAAGTACCTTTGGAAAATTTATTCTTGAGCCTTTAATGTCAAATTCTGATACAAGTGTTTCTGAAAAACAGAGATAATTATAATACAAAGAGTTACTTAACCATAAAGCCATCAATCAGAGTGCCTAAATAACTTCAAAGCAATATGGCATATCTTTCAGCAGCAGTTGCCAACGTCATTTACTCTTCCACTGATAAAGCCCTCACCTGGTTCTTCTCTCAGAGCTCTGACTATTTGTTGAAACCACACTAGAAAATAGAAATTAACCACAGTGCTCCTGCAACATCTCCTCCAGACACATCCTACTGTGATAACTCCAGTAATTCAACTTGTAATAGTAGTTCACTTGAATGGTAACTGAAGAGAGCTGATACTGATTTTTTAAAAAAGGAAAACAGACTGTATTTTGATCTCCTTACAGGTCTTTTTGGCCCGACATCCTGCCTGAATTCTCTGAATCTGAGCCTGTGTTATGTTAATACTTGTTAGCCCCTACCGAAGGATTGACTCTTCTCTATTTAAAAAAAAAAAAGAAAAAAGAAAAAAAAAAGGCATCATACCCAGGTGTAGAAAATCTCTTTAAAAACCCATCCAGATACATATCTAAATAAACTTTGTTCTGGATACTAGTAGTACCCACAACACCTCTCAATTTTCCTGTTCAGTCCAGTCAAATGCAATCTTTCCATGTCATTTTAGAGATGTTAACAATCAGTGTCATAATGAGGTGAAGGATATTAGTAATCCTCATTTATGGAGATGGAAACTGCAGTACAAGGACGTTAAAATACAGAATTTGGACATTTTCTACTTCAATGAGGTTCTGGCACTGGACAACTGCCTGCTCTGAGGTGTGCTGCCTGCCAAGCAAGGTCTAGATTGTGGAGATAAAAATCTGTTTGCATGGGTTGATTGCATCATGCATTTTCACACCAACCTCCTTTCAGCGTTCCGCACACTGAGTATTCATCATCAGCTCCGCTGCAGAGGAGTTCTTTCCAGAGCAGTGCTTTGGCACCATCATACCGGACATCGAAGACAATCTTCAAAAAGTGGATGTCACTTCCTAAGTAAAACATTGCAAGTAAGAAAATGGTAACTGGTGGGGAAGAAAAGCATATATGGAGAAATGCTGTTAGGTAAAAACTAGATTTTGCCAAAATATTACATTTTTGTAAGACTCCCCCAAAACTAAAAAGGTATATACCTTGAAAACTACTACTTCCAGAAAAAAAAAGAAAAAAGCTATTGTTGTTTTTAACAACAATGACAAAAATTAGTCTTAAAAAATATTTGGGAGAATAATTTCAAAGTCTGTTTTAATTTCTTCAGCAAATAGAATAGAGTTCACTCAGCTCCACAGCTAACCTAAACACATGCTCAAATGAAGACCTCTGTTTTAAGCAGGTGTTGCAAACAAACTGTCATAAACACATCATAAAAATGTCTTTATAGGGAAGCAATCCTAGTGCAGAAGGAGAAGTTTATGATACAGCCAGGTCCTAAACATTTCATTAGCTGAGCTTGCTGGCTTAAAGCTGGGTTGAAAGATCACTGTTAGGTTTTGCACCCAAAATCCAGTACCATTCCCAGCTTCTGGAACATGCATATTCTTCATAGAAGTCCTGCCATAGTTGGATGGCCTGATGATACTCTCTCTCCTTTAAAAGACTTGGATCTTCTCCAGGCCAGAAGACCAAAATGCACAAAGACCTAAAGTGCCACAGATTTGCATGTACAGTGACAGTCCATGTGCAGGGTTCTGCTAACAGCTCCAAATAAAACTCAAACACATTTTCACAAATCATCATTTCTGTCCATCACTATAGTTTATCCATTCCATTTTTAATCCCAGAAACTCAATTTCCTAAATCACTCAGCATTTAGGACGAAGTATCAGTTTTCCAGTTGTATTTCATTTTCAGCATTTCCAGACTATAATTGTCTAGTTAAGAGAGACTCACTTGGAATCCAGGTGAGAGCAGCCTTCCAGACAGATTTGTTCATCGTGCTGCAAGGCGTCAGATTAAACATGAAAGCATGAGCTGTAGAATCTACAGAGAAAAAGCATTTCACATTGATAGTGTGAATAGGCCTCTCCATAAAGATAATAAGAATACACACACAAAAACCACATACATATTTTTAAATGTATTCAAGGTAAATACCATAAAATTATTAAATATGCATTTTAAATTCTATTATTATTTATTTTTACATTTAGAGGGCAAAATCAGTATCATATTTCTTTAAGTAAAAAGAGAAGGCAATTTTTGGTTGATTATATTTTGCACACAAAAGATAGAGACAAATGTACCTTTACTTCTCTTTTGAAGACATACAAACTTTTTATTAGGACTAAACCAGCATGGTCTTCAACTGAAAATATCCCTACTTATGCTAATCATGCTGACAACAGCTAAAAATATTTTTAATGCACCAGCATATTTTCCAAGATAATGTAAATGAACCTTTCAGTAGATTTGCTCTGTGAGTGACCCACCTTGCATTTTTAAAATGCACAAAACATCAGCCCATGACACAGACATGGCAAGAAGGGACACACTAGGCTGTTTCACAGCCTGATTGGTACCCCAGCCTGACAGAATATCACATTCCCTCTCTTTTTTTCCACATACTCCAAGCTCTTCATTGTAACATGGTTAACTCAATAGGCATAATTTATACAACAGAGTACTTGGGAAACAAGTTTAAATCCATTAGCTTCTAATATTTCCTGAATGAAAACATGCCTACTTTACTTGAGAACAAAATTCTCTCTCTCCTAGCTGCTGGAACCAGCATAGTGGTAATATTTATGTCTATGAAGTAAAATTCTTATAACAGTGTGATTAATAACAGAAATATACTTATTTTTATTTTTCTGTATTCCTCAAAGAAACAAATTTGAAAGAAATTTCACAATCCCTCAGACTACAGTAATTACCCTGCAAATTTAACAAAAGGAGTACCTATTTTTTACTTACCACAAAAAGTATATGACATTTCAAGATCTGATGATGTACAAATAAATTCACTGACTCCAGGGGTGAATAAAATGAAAAAAAATAATCCCAACATAGTTATTTTTTTTTTGCTCGGTATTCGATGGTATAAAACTTCACTTGGGAGAAAGAGGAAGAAAATTCAGCACAGTCATCATCAGTCACGTGTCTTCGGGGAAAGTTCTGTTATTTATCAAATTCTCTGCAATCTTTGTTAATCCTACTGCAGCACTGTCAGTTATCATCACACTAAATTTTGTTTAGAAAAAGAATTCTTGCTTTTTTTGTTACATTTTCCCCAGACAATGCAGCTCAAACCAAGAGTGAAAAATAAAAGAGAAAACTGTGTGAAATGGGGAAGTGAAATGACATTATGACTACCAGAAGCACGTAAAGAGCAAGTTGAGTTGACTCATCAGGTGTAAGATTTTTAAAGGCATAATTTCAAGCACAGATTTTCCTGCACATATTGAAGATATCCACAGCTGATGAAAACCAAGTCCATTCTTTTATTTTTATGGTAGTCAGTACTTCTCATTGGTTTTCATAACAAATTTCTTACAAAGCTCACTGTGCTTTAAGAATACACCTGAATGAAGAAGAAATCTAAATGTACTTAGATGATGTATTTCAAATGGAGCTGAATGAAGCCATCCAACATTGTTGAGTATAACCACCCATGTCCTGAGAGATGCCAGATATCACCTTCAAAGCTGTATCCACCACAGTTACAATTCTTAGTGGGAACAAACTCAAAAATCAATAAAATTACAACTGATGATTCCCATATTTGACTCCCAGAGCCTCTCTGCCACCTTCTCCCAGACTCTTCCCCTCATCTGCTGAAGCAGTAGCACTGTGTGGTTTGCCCAGAGCATAGAGCCATGCATGGGCCTGGAGCCAGGGGGACACCAAACATGAGCCAATGGCTGGCAGAGACAGTCCAGTTTTGACTGGCATGTTTCTGTAAGAACACAGAATCTGTCTGTCACAACTGGAGGTAGCTTACAGCCTGACTTCATCCTGCGATGCTGAAAACACTCCAGGTCACAGATCTTGATACTCAAGTTTGAAACACCTAAACAAAAACCTCTTAAAGCACTTTTGGTATTAGACACACGCCATTAGTTCTGTCTGTTAGTGAATTACACAAAGAATAACATATTTGCCTGTGTTGGCTATATGAATCCTGTGGACTAAATAGGATCAGCTCTTACTGCACAAACCCAGCAGTACTAACCAACTAGTCCCAACTATAGGAACAGATCAAATTAAGCCTAATGACTCGTTCAAGAGAGCACTACCCCCTCTAACTGACAGGAAACACAACTAATTTTTTCCCACTCTAATAAAATATGGAAATCTACTGAATTTAATAGAAGAATTACATACAGAAATTAAGTAAATAATTTTCTCACAAGTTACCTTCTTGGTTTGTGTATAGGTCTGCTGGCTTCTCTTAGATCAGAAACCATATTAATTTTTTAAGAAAAATAAGCAGTACATAAAATAGGTATTTGAGTTTGTTTCCTGCTAAGTCTAAAAGTTTTTATTCTCACAAATTCTGTGCATAGCAGGGTAGTATTTTACATATTATAAAGGTAAAGTAGTAAAAGATTAGGAAATTGCTTTTCAGAAGTCTGAATATGTAACACAAAAGATAATTTAGGAATAACAATGTGCACAAAACCATGACTGATTGGGCCCAGAGATGGAGGTAGTTCCTAGATTAATTAAGGAAGGTGAAAATTGAATTAAAAGTGCCTGAAAGTACTAATGAGCTACTACACGTAATAATTCAGAAAATAAGATAAAAATTTAAAAATTTAATGCAGCTAGAGAATTCTCTTCAGTATTTCCAAATCTTTCTATAGACCACAAGAAGAGTCCTGCTGGCCTGACAGAGTTCAAAATTTTAAGAATTTTTCAGTATTTGGCTTTTAAGTGGGAATTCAAGATTATATAACTTTCCTGACAGATCTCCAGAGTACATCCTTCACACACAGTTTTTTGCTGTTGTTTAACAGGATGCTATAAAACACATAAGCTCTTCATGATCATAGCAGTAACACAGTTCTGTTTCAAGATGGACAAACTTTGCTTAAAATTTTGTAAGGCATAGAGTGAAATTGAAATAAATCAGGAAAGCTGTAATACTTGGGAAAAATAAATGGAGTAGTGAGACGGTCACAAAGGAGCAATGAAACAGCTATTATAGAAGAACTTTTGCACTTACAGCCAAAAAACTATTCCTGTCAACCACAAAGCCATGACCATGGTGGTGTGAAGGAGTTTAATCCGTGATAAGCCAAGGCAGGCTCTCTGCTGAGTCTTCTGTCAGTCCAAGAGGTTTAGCACAAGTCCCAGGCCAGTCTGAAGGAGGCAGGGGGTGACACTGACCCTACCCCACTGATACACAAGATTTCCCAGCTGAATTTCCCTCTGTGGCCAGACTTGCCCTGGTGGTGCTGCCCAATGCATTGGGTGACTGATGCACTCATGGGCAGAGTGGAAAGAGCACTGCAGATCGACAAGATTTTACACAAAGCTCTCCTAATATAAATGAAGACAAACTCTCTGCTGAACTGACTTTCTAGACCTGGTTCAAGCATAGGTGGGTTTTTTTCAGATACTTGCTGCAGAAAAGTTATAGATGAGGAATGAGTCCCCCCTGGTGGCTCAGACAGACAGACACATGCAGAAACCTCCTGCTCCTTCCTTATTGCACTTTTATTGCACAAGACTATTCCAATGCTTCAAAAAGCCAGCATAAGAAAGCTCAGTTTAAAAGGATCTGGCTAGCTAAATGGGAAAACAGGAACAATAAGTACTACTGGAATCACAGCTAAAATATCCTTTATGGCCACAATTATAAAGCCTACAAACTTGATGGCTGTGTTTGGTCAAACTGTCATTAAATCAAAACAACCTAAATTATTTTAAAATATTTTCAGCAGATGCTTGTGGCTTTTCATGCCAACATCGATGCTTTTCACAAATATGACCTCTTGTGATGATGACTAAAGTCCCAAACTAGTGCACATGTGGTGTGAAGAGTCTGCTCTGTTCTTTTCAAGTCAGTGCAAGGATCACTGCAGAAGATTATAAGGTTCTATATACTTTAATTTTACTAAATCTTCTTTCTTTACTATAATCTTTTTTCTTATTTATTCTGATCCAGAAGGAAGGTGAAAAGGAAAGAGAAATGGAAGAAGCTACAAAATAATGTTACCTCACTGAGGTTTTGCCAGTGAAATACTTCATTTAATTCGAAATCTTTTGCAAGTATATTCAGTAGGAGTCAGCTCTCATATGCAATTAACAGTACATAAATTCAAGTCTAAACAATTTAGAACTTCAGACCTATGACTTTTAATTTTTTTTACATCTGAGATGCTGAGAATAGAAGTTTATTCAAAGTTTCCTCATTGATTTGTGGTTATAATCCTTAATTAATGTTTTTATCTTCTTTCTTAATGCATCCAAAAAAGTGCTTAACTTACTTGTGATTGCTTTTCAAAATAATCACTTTGTATTTGGATTGTTGGCTGCAGGTGAATATGTTGACCAGATAGGCACTAATAAGTCACTAAAATCTCCCTCAGGAAAGATTTATAATACACACGATCATAATATCCCATCACAAAAAAATAAATAACAGTACACCAATATAGCAGGGAAAAGTACTCCATTTCAAAGTCTTAGTCAGACAGAATTAAAGATTATGTTCTAGCTTTTGGCATGTAAAAATATTTCACTTTAATGGAAGACTGCCTTAAGATGTTAACCACATTTATCAAATAAAGAAAAGGCAATAATAATTTTCCCTGCAGGACCATTTGTGAGTTTTTGAAGGAGATCATTTTGTACCTGGAAGCAGAGGTTTATTCCTTCTGATGCTGGGTTTAGGGTTGATGCTGAAGGCACTATAACATAAAGGGACTCTATACAAGCCATAAGACTACATGCACAAAATAAAAACCTACTCAGCTATCAGCATGAAGCATTAAAGACTGTAGACTATTCTCAAACCCCCTCACCCTATCTTTGACATGTTTATAGTGGAAGTAGAAAGTCACGCCCAGGGATACAACAGAGGTAGAGGATTAATTTCCTCTACAGGCAAGAGATGAAGTGCTTGAGAGTGCCATGGGAGTCCAAACCAAGAGCAGTGGACTGGCACATATCCAGTGGTGAGTTGGTAGCATTGGAGTAAGAAACTTAAGAGTTTTTAAAATATAGAAAAAGTGCTGTGCATTACTCTGAATATGTTTTGTTAAATGTTGTATGAACTTTGGCTTAGTGGTTTGATTTGAATAGATCACATTAAACCACTGGAGACTATTAAAATGTAGCAAATACATACCAGGTGGTATGGTTTTTCTGTGCAAAAAATTATGTTGGAAATAACTCCCTGCCTCTTGCCAGTAGCCTCATGGTTTATTCTCTGCAAGCCAAGTTTAAGACTAAAACTTGCAGTTGTACTCTAAAGTATCCATTAAACTATTAAAATTGTCAAAAAGAGAAGAAAGCAGAGGATGAAGGGATAAGAAAGGGATGTGTCCTACCTGAGGCTCGCAGTAAGCACACCACAGCAACACTGTCCGGAATTCTAGGAAGGGAGACAGCTGGACATATTTTGCGGCTGTTTGCTCTTGTTCTCTGTTATTCTCTGCTTAAAATAGCTGCTTGCTGAGGTCTGTGTAGCTCTGGGATAATCTCATTATAGCGGATCCAACTCAGAGCTAAGCACACTTGTCCCATTTTGCGTGCAGGCTGCAGCATGCTATGCTGTATGTGGGAGAATGAAGAAATACGTGGTATGAGGCATGAAGAAATTTGTGGTATGGCCACAGAACTCCAGAGCAACGAAATTACAGCACTTTACCAAGTTTCCACCCTATTAAGTTATACTGAGCAGTTGTAATAATTCATATGTCTGCTCTCAATTTTTACAGTACAAAGAGATTTCCATGAAGTTTTGATCACCTAAATTAAGCTCTCATGGTACCATGTAAAAATTTACAGATTTTCTTCATCTTTGCCAATGTGATGACTTTGGTTTGTAATAAAGCAAGCTCCAGTCAAATTAGTTACCTTTTAATTCTACAGAGTGTGGTTAAGAGTGTGAAGTACCTCAGAGCTTTAAAGATTTCTCTTTGAAATATCAAAAAGGGATAATTTTCTCATGAAAAATTTTTACGTTTTCAAGAAAAGGATGAGGGTTGTGGAATAATTTAATTTAAAAAATAACTTTAAAGAATGACAAAGAGCTTTGTACTTTATAATTAAGAACAGATAGGGACTAATGAATAATAATGTGGGCAAAGCCAAAAATTCGAGAAACGGAGAGGGTCACTAGCAAGAAAATAGCATGTAGTCAAAGACTGAAAAGAAAAAATTGCACATATCCTGACTGTTCTTCAAAGGGAAAAGAAAAAAAGAAAAAAACCCAGTCATCTATGACCTTTTGTGGAAGCTTTTAAGGCTGGAAAGGGATAGAAAGAACATGTCTAAGGAGGAGGCTTCAGTAATTTCATACAAAATCACAGAATTAACTACGTTGGAAAAGACCTCTGAAATCACTGAGTCTGACCTATGACCAAACACCCCTGTGTCAACTAGACCAGGGCACTGAATCACATCCAGTCTTTCCTTGAACACCTCCAGGGACAGTAACTCCACCACTTCCCTGGGCAGCCTGCTCCAAGGTCTAATCACCCCTTCTATGAAGAAACTCCACCTGATGTCCAATGTGAACCTCCCCTGGCACAGCTTGAGGCCATTTCCTCTCATCCTATTGCTGGTTGCCTGCGAGATCAGTGACCACCATCTGGCTACAACCTCCTCTCAAATGAGGTCTCCTCGAGCCTCCTTTTCTCCAGCCCGAACAATCCAAGCTCCTTCAGCTGCTCCTCACAGGACTTACCCTCTTCACCATCTTCATTGCTCTTCTCTGGACACGCTCCAGTACCTCAATGCCCTCCCTTAATTAAGGGGCCCAGAAACGCACACAGTACATGAGGTGTGGCCTCACCAGCGCTGAGTAAAGGGCGGCAATCACTGCCCTGGTCCTGCTGGCCACACTACTGCTGATACACACTGATACATTCTTGCTCCTCATACCAGACTGAGCGAAACTGGGACCAGGGTAAGATATGTCCAGCCGCTATGGACGAGTGATTGGTTGGTCGTGAAAAGGCTGCTGGAGCTGTCAGCCCTCACTGTAGGCACTGCCTTGCAGATAAGATGGTTTGTAAATCACTTGTTTCAGAAAACTGGGCTCCTACATCAGTATTTCCTTCAGAACCTCCACATGTACAAGCACATTCTCTAGATCTCATAAATCGTTTCATCCATATTGTGTACAAGTTACCTACATCCAAGGACATATCAACAACTTCCAGGGATGAAAATAGTTAGCAGGCAGTAAAACTTCTGCACTTAGTACTGGTTTTCACCAAGTGTGTGAAACTGAAGAAAAATACACTAGAAGAAAATAGTACTTCACATAATTAATAGGGTTGTTAAACAGACATGGAGTTAAGACTTTGGGAATTACCTGGTAGTAATTTGTTTATTGAAAGACCCACATCATAGTTGATTCTCTTGCGGGATTTGTTAGTAGCAAGAGGGCCTGTTCTGATTTATGCACATTTTCTACCATAAGAGGACACCAAGCATTTCAGAGCTTCCCACTTGGAAATGCACACAACGTGCTATAAAGATTGACTGCTCAGAACCCAGAGCAAAGAAGAAACACATCTTGAAGTCTTTTTGGATTACAATTCCTTTCCTTTATTTTGATTCTAATGTGAATAACTGTTCTCAACAATTCCAGGGATTTAAACCAGTCACGTATGTGCAAGTATACTCAAATCCTGTGTTCATTTTTGGGCCCCTCACTACATACAGGACATTGAGGTGTTGAGTGTGTCCAGAGAAGGGCAGTGAAGCTGGTGAAGGGTCTGGAGCACAAGTCTTATGAGGAACAGCTCGAGGTAGTTGTCTGGAGAAAAGGAGGCTCAGGGGTGATCTTATCACTCTCTACAACCTGAAAGCAGGTTCTAGCAAAGTGGGGATCTGTCTCTTGTCTCAAGTAACAGGCAACAGGACAAGAGGAAACAGCCTCATGTTGCACCAGGGAATGTTTAGCCTGGATATTAGGAAAGATTTCTTCACTGAAAGGGCTGTTAAGCACTGGCACAGGCTCCCTGGGGCAGTGGTTGAGTCACCACGCCAGAAGGTATTTAAAAGATATATAAATGTGGCACTTAGGGATATGGTTTAGTGGGGGACTTGGTAGTGCTGGGTTAATGGCTGGAGTCAATGATCTTGGAGGCCTTTTCCAACCCACAATTTCAAGTACACAATCTAAGCATAGCAGTAAACAAAGCAGAAGCATGTAGAATATTAAGTATCTTCAGTAAGTCTGGTCTTCTCTTTTCCTAATATAAAAGTTGTATCCTGTTATCTTTGAAGTTGCACATTGGAAGTATTAAATAATTTTTTCTTAGACTACATCCCAGCCAGAATCATCACCTATCTTCTGGTAGAATTCTGGATTCTTTAATATTATTTTAATATTATTTTTAATCATCTGTGTGTCAGAAAGCCACCTACTAGCTTCACTTGCTTTTCACCAGAACACAAGCAGAAGAAATAATATTTATCTTCCACAGATACAAACTTAGCCACTGGCATGGAGATATCTTACTCTTGCTGCTTAATTTTGAATTGGCCAAACCTCAACTTTAGAAATGCAGTTTTTGCACTCAGAAGAAAAAGATGAGGATTTTGATACTGCCTATGGAGTACATAAATATAATTTTGGGGCCTTTTCTTTACTTTCTCCATTAAACTCTATTTCCTATTCTTGCCATATTTGTCATTGGAAGATCAAGTCAACTTCATCTTTCAATCCAAGCACCAAAAGAAGTGAGTGAATGCATGAGACATGAAAATATTACTTTTAACTAAGTGTAAAACATCATTTCAATGGGGAAAAGTAGCACAACCAGGTGATCTGAATTGCTTGTTCAATATAATTTGAACCTCACATGTTCAATATAATGATACTGGCTTAATGAGACTATCAGGCTTTTAAAATTATAGCTGTGCCAACAAAAAACACTGCCTCAAAAATATTGGGATGGTATGATTTGCTTTTTAATGACTAAGCAAGTACATTAGGGGCAGCATTCAAAACCCTGGTTTAATATCTCTGATGTCATCCTACAAAAGGAAATAGAAATAATAGTATTGGAAGACATTTAGACTTTTAAATATAGTTTTTCAGCTACAACTTGGGGAACAGCCTGAAAGTTAGCTATATTTTTTTACTTGTAGGATCAGGATGACTAGTAGCAAGCATCAGATTTTCTTATTACAAAGGGTACTGCTAACATAAAAGAATTAATTTTAATTTGGGGTGGTTTTTTTCAATTTGGTAATTTTTATGTCTCAAAATGTTTAGGCTCTTCATTCTTTGAAAACAAGTATCTGTCAGTTTATGTGTCTTGGGCTAAAAAATTTAAATCCAACCTCTACACACTCAAGGGAGAAGAACCAGTCTAGTACCACAAAAAGACCAGAACCCCTTTCTAGTTGAGTGAAAGGCAGCTTTCTTCTCAGCGCTGAAAATCAAGAGGTGTGTTCTTTAAAGGCACAATTGCTTCCCCACCATACAAAAATGCTGACAGAGTGCACTTAACCAATAGATGCTAGAATTTTGTCGATTCAAACACAGCATCTCTTGTCAGTGGGATGCTCACAGAGCAAATCTCATGCCACGGTGCTTTCCCATGCCCAAGAAGAGAGGCTTCCAGCTTTCCACCTTTGGGGACAGGGTTACCCGGAGTGGAGTTGAGTTTAAGAAACCTGAGAGTAGCTTTGAGTAGCTAGAACTTACTGCTCTATATAAACACTGCCATTCTCCCCAAGTTCTCTCCTTTGGGAGGAGGTAGGAGCAGGAATCCATGGGAACATCTGTCTGCTTTCCAGAGACTCCTCCTGGCTACTGATGGTCTCACAAAGGGAAGGGAAAGCCACGTTCACTTCCTTTATACCATCACTAGCAGTGACAAAAAGCCTAGTATCATTGGATAAAGTACAATTAATATTTAAAGCTTAACATCTTTACATAGGTGATGAGTGTTGATGATTTGTCTGTTATGAACGGCTTCTTTTGGCATGGAGATGGTGAGACTGCCACACAGCTCATGCGTTTTACAGTTCTCTGGAGAGCTAACAACAAAAATCAAACCAAGAATAAACAAGCAAAAGACAGGGTTAAGGATCTCCTTTTTTTACTGTATTTTACGTCATCAACTCTAAAGAAATCCTCACGCTGTTTTCAATATTTTTAAAAAAGTGTCTCTTTTTATACATTCCAAAATGCATACAGAAAACTCCAGCTACCTGATATTTAAGCAAGTGTAATAGATTTTTACATTCTTTCACATATATAGTACTGCATTATAGACAACGATGTGACATTATCTTCAAATTATTTCCTTTCATCAGCTTCCTTAACCTCCTCTAAATCCTCAAATTTAAAATATGAGGATTTGTCATAGCCCATGAGATGGTTATAATCCTGAGGATTTGGGAAAAGCGTAGGATTAACAAGCATTGATTTTGTTTTAGCATAAAATGTTGTAAACATCTTGGTGATGTCTGGAATCTTTACATCCTTCTGATGGAAAACAGTCACTTTTTCTGCCAAGATGGCATTGTAGGTAATGGCTGTATAGGTGTCCGCTTCATCTTTGTAATAGAGGCGGATCACATAACCTTTTGTAAGGATATGCAAAGTAACCGGAGTTACAAACGTAAAAATCCCGATCAACCCATAAAAGGCAGCTTGGACCAGCAGACTTTCCACTCCAATACCACTTTTGAGCATGATGTAGGGCATCATGAACAGGTTGAATATGCTGGTGGAGTAAGAGAAAAACTTCACGCCTACATAAAAGAAATCAAAGAAAATGAAGGTTAACACTTATGAGCAAAATTTTCTCTAGAATTACACATATTTTTCTATCACATAACAATGCCATTACTTGAACTGATGAAGTTACTGAAAACCCCTTTCCCTTTTTAAGCTCATGGAGAAACCTTTGAAAACCCAACCCTGTCTCATTGCCACTGTTCTGCTTTGTTTGTACCTTCATGCTGGGTTTATCAAAGCTGGCTCTATTTCTATGATGCAGTCAGCAATTAGCTGTTATGCATACATATAAAGTTTTTATTTCACAGGTAGAAAAGCTGATTTCTAATGAGACTTGACTCCATTTATAGACACATGTAATGGTGCTCATTGAAGAGATGGCAGACAGGGAATTTCTCTCTCCATCAACAACTAATGTTGACATTCAGTGTGTATTACAAAGAAGCCAACCTGGCCACCATGCATAAACCCTGGATTATTAAATATTAACAAGCACTCCCCACCCATTTTGCATGTGGCTTGAAAGATGCTAGCCAGTGCTGTGGGCCACCCATAGTCTTCAAGTCACCAGGAAAACCAGGAGCCCAAGGTGCTGTGACAAATAAGTATGTTAGGACATATTTCAAAGTTGTGTATCAGAAAACATTCAACAGCTTTACTTTTCACTAGGTCTTTGTAACATTAACTGGCCAAAGGAAGATTTGCAAAGTCTTGTTACAGACAGAGCATTTCATCATAATACCTGCCTGCCTGGGAAGCATTTCAGGAACACTTCCAAGCACACTGAATGTAAACAGCAGTTATAGCTCATCTTTGCTGCTTACTGGGTTGGATAAGTCACCTGAAGGGCTGCAAGGGAAGCCAAAGAAGGCTGAGGGCTTATAGAGATGAACAGAGCTCCCTGCACAACCCAAGCAGAGAAGCAGAAACCAAGTACCACCACCACCACTTTTTTTGGTTGATTTGTTTGTTTTGATGTACATGTGATTCAGATTTTGGCAAACTTGGAAAGGAGAACACTCACTTTTAATGTTCCATTTTAAAGTTACTAAATACTGTTAAAACTACAACAACAACAAAAGGCAATATAAACCACTTCAAGTCACATACCCAACACTGCCTTTGCCAGATTTCCTTTATAAACTAATCTTCCATGTTCTGGGTGATCATGAGGGGAGGATGTGCTGAGGCTGCGAAGAGCCACTCCTTGAAAAGATGCAACCTGAAAGATTAAACCAGTACAGGGCTAAGGAATATCAGTCCTACACCCTATATCTACCTATCCATCCATATATACATACACACCTATATATGTATGTGTCTAGACATTCACACAAGGTTTCTCCTTGCCCTGAACCCACCCCAGCATTTCAAACTAGGGATTAAAGTTAGGTTACACTCCATGCATGCCAAAAGCTCCCAACTAATACCTTTCCATGTAAATAACCCAAATTAGCATTAAAGATTTGCAACCCCATTACTGATAATTGAGGCAGTAATCAATTTACACACAGCTTTGGAGGGAGACATTTATGGCACCCATGCTCACCACATCTCTGATCACAGAATAACAGAATGGCCTGGAATGAATTGGGCCTTAAAGATGATCAAGTTCCAACTGGATCCAGTTCCAGCTGAGCAGCCCTGTTGTGGGTTGGGACACCTTCCACTAAACCATTTTGCACCAAGCTCCATCCAGGCCACCCTTCAACACCTTGAAGGTTGGGGCACCCACAACTTCTCAAGGCAACCTATTTCTGTGCCTCATCACCCTCACAGAATTTTTTTTCTTCCTAATATCTTAGATTAGCTTCCTTTAGATTAGCTAAACCTACTCTCAGTTTTAATCCATTCCCCATTGCCCTAGCACTTCATGCCCTTCTAAAAAGTCCCTTTTCCCTACATGACTTTCATGTAGGTTCCCTTCAGGTACTGGAATGGAGCAATTAGGTCATCCCGAAACCTTCTCTTCTCCAGGCTGAACAAACCCAATTCCCCCAATCTTTCATCGTAGGGGAGGTGCAACATGCCTCCAGTCATTTTGGTGGCCTGTGCTGGACTCGCTCCAGCAGGTCGATGGGGAC
>VWYP01006012.1:28637-52452 GCA_013400435.1 Pycnonotus jocosus | reverse complement strand
CCGCCGCGCCGCCGCCGCGCCGCGCTTTGGTTCCGCCCGCGGGAAGGCTCCGGCCGGCTCCGCGGCGCCCCCGTCAGCATCTCCCGTACGCCGCTCAGCCGCAGAATCCCAGAATCAACTGGGCTGGAAAACAGCTCTGAGGCCAACGAGTCCAACCAACACCACCACGTGAACTAGACCATGGCATTAACTGCCACATCAAATCATGCCTTGAACACCCTCCAGAGATGGTGACTCCATCACCTCTCTGGGCAGTCCATTCCAATGCCTAACACTCTTTCTGTGAAGAAATTCTTCCTGATGTCCAACCTGAACCTCCTCTGGTGCAGCTTAAGGCCATTGCCTTGCATCCTCTTTCCAGCTGCCTAGGATAAGAGGCTGATCCCACCTATTAATCTCCTTTCAGATAGTTGTAGAGAGCCATAAAGTTTTCACCGAGCCTTCTCTTCTCTAGGCTAAATTACCCCAGTTCCCTCAGGTTNCTTCTCCAGGCTGAACAAACCCAATTCCCCCAATCTTTCATCGTAGGGGAGGTGCAACATGCCTCCAGTCATTTTGGTGGCCTGCGCTGGACTCGCTCCAGCAGGTCGATGGGGACCCCAGAGCTGGACAAAGCACTCCAGGTGGTGAGTTACCTGAGCCTAACAGAGGAGGTACGCCCCGAGGAGCACCTCGCTTTCCTCCCTAACATCCCCTAATGGCAAACCCGCGAATCCCAGGGCCGCTGCCCTTTCCCGGAGAGCGGGAACGCTCTCCCCGCTCCCACACGCAGTTCCCACAGCCCCCAGGCAGAACCTGTTGCGGCCTCGCGGCGGCAGCGGCCANACCATGGCATTAACTGCCACATCAAATCATGCCTTGAACACCCTCCAGAGATGGTGACTCCATCACCTCTCTGGGCAGTCCATTCCAATGCCTAACACTCTTTCTGTGAAGAAATTCTTCCTGATGTCCAACCTGAACCTCCTCTGGTGCAGCTTAAGGCCATTGCCTTGCATCCTCTTTCCAGCTGCCTAGGATAAGAGGCTGATCCCACCTATTAATCTCCTTTCAGATAGTTGTAGAGAGCCATAAAGTTTTCACCGAGCCTTCTCTTCTCTAGGCTAAATTACCCCAGTTCCCTCAGGTTCCCCTCATAAGACTCGTGTGCCAGAACCTTTACCCAGCTTTGTTACCCTCCTCTGGACAGCCTCCAGCACCTCGATATGCATTAAGTGAGAGGCCCAGAACTGAACACAGAACTCGAGGTGCGGCCTCATCGGTACTGAGCATATCCCTGCCCTGTTCCTGCTGGCCACACTATTTTGCGTACAAGCCAGGATGTCACTGGCCTTCTTGGCCAGCCGGGCGCTCGCTCACGATCAGCTTCTATCGGCCGACACCCCCGAACCCTGACATGGCGGGCCCGCAGGGAACTACGCGCCCCAGCATGCAGCGCTCCGGGCGCACAGCATGCCGGGAGCACGGGCGCCGCACGGGCTGCGGGCGGGGGGTGCCGGAAGCGGCCCGTGACCCGGGCGGAAGCGCTCGGAGGCAGCTGGGCCGACACCGCGGCNGCGGCGCCGGGGCCGTGGGGGTGCGCGGGGCGCGGGCCGAGCCGGGCTTCTCCCACCGAGGTGGTAGCGAAAGGCGCTTTCCTGCCCCAAAACGCTGTCTTTGGAATCCCGGCGCCGCCGGAAAAGGGGCTCTCTGGAGCGGTGCTGGGTTTGAGCATCTCTCCCAAACTCCTGCCGTAAGTGACGTTCGCCCTTTTCCTGCGCCAAGCCGTAGAGAGAGGGGGAAAGTTAAGGCCGAAGGAATTTAGAATGCGCCCCCAGGGGTTGTTTTGCCAAGGTGAGAAATGCTGGTTAAAGTGATTTGCCTTTAATGGTCGGCGAATGTAAGCAAAGCAAAGAAAAGGTGATACCCCTACACATAGCAACAGAAATAAGCTTTTGAGTGCTCCGTGTTCCTCAGGTTCTGCTTTAATACACGGTAACCTGGACATGGGTAAGTTATTGAGGGCTTCACATCTTTGTGTGAAAATGTGCTGCTGGCAGTTTGCTTTGACAGCCAATTTAGTCTTCCACCAGTTAACTTTTATAAAATATTTCTAAATGTGTTTGTTGCTGTGGATTGAAAGTTAAGCTTTGCGTTCTGAGGAGACCTAGATCGTCACAGGCCAGTTGTTTACTTGGTTTTGATGGCTTTTGGAAGCAAACCAGAAAAACACAGATAAACAGGCACGCAAGAGATCTTTAGGGTAAGAACCACTTTGTGTACTTACTTCTGAGCAATCCCCTACATGTTCCTAATTTTCTCCTTTTGCTATAATAAGGACCAAAATAATTGTTGGGAGAATGTTAAATTAACTGAAGAGGTGCTTTGAAGGGGAATAAGTGTTTATTAGTTTTCCTGGAGTAAATTGGCCACATCTTTGCACAGGTGGCTTACACCTTATGCCTTGAGATCAGCCTTTTAATGAGCTTAAGTTATATCAGTAACATGTTTATATCAGTAAAATTTTTGCTAACGTTTCCACTGGGAGCTTTAATATAATTTTTAGAAACTTTAAACACTTCAGTGTTTAATTTTTTTCCTTGTCGCATCAGAGAAAAGCCATTAGAAAATTTTTTTTTCTGTACCAGAGTGGGTGATGAACAGATTTAGATAGTTTCACATAGTCTTAATGTGAAGAATTTTAACATTGTTAATTGTTTTAATATTGTTGTAGGAGACAAGCGAATGTCACACTCAAGAATACTCAGCTTCAGGTGTTTTACTGTATTTTTACAATTCTCTTGTGTGTTACGAGAAATCCTTAAGTTATGTCATGAAAGTATGAGGTTTGTCAGATTATTTTAAGAAATTTTGATGTATTTTGACAAGTCTCTTAGCACCTAGAAAGGTTCAGGATTTAGTTAGCTTCATTGTGAGGTGGTTTGCATAACAGCAGTTTTTGGTGAATGCCTTTAACAAGAGGGCAGAAATCCATGCCCTGTAAAACTTTGCAGGATGCCATCAGCCTCTTTTCCCCCGATGGCAAGAGCTGTACAGTACAGCTTGGAAGTACTCTTTGGAAGAAAACAGTAATGTTCCCCTGTTTATGTTTTTGAGGATTTTTTCCATGAAGCTTTCTGGGGAATTACTGAAAAGGAAAGTTTCCTTAGACAGGAAGAGAAATCTCAGCTAAGATCTTTGGTTCTGTGTACATGCTATCCTACCCATCTCCTGTTTATCTCAACTAGCATTCACGTGTAATATGCCTTCCTGTCACATTCCAGTGTGTCCCAGAAAATTTGAACTTTAGAGCCTGAGAGTATTGGAGTAGTGAATCAGCTGATTTGGAAATCATGCTGTACCACTTTCTCCTCATGTTTTTTCTAAAAATGCTTCAATCCCTTCATTATTATTACCTTAATTATTTTTTGATGTGTGCTGAGCAATGGCTACTAAACTGAAGACTGCTGCTTTTAAACAAGTTATTATACAGGATAGGGTAGAATTTAGGATTGAACAGTAGGAGGCTGAAGTTTTAACACATAGAAGCCTTTGGTAATTGATGAACTCTTAGAGATATATAAATGACACCAAAAAGTGTCACATTTGGCTTTTAACCAACATAGGAGTTGGCAAAGGCAAATTTGCCACATGTTTTCCAGAAAGGGACAGAGTAGGATGCAAATGTCAGCAGCTGAAGCGTACAAAAGTCCTGTGTGTGTGTTGTGCAACTAATGAGTTGGAAGCCATTTGAATTTCCTTAAACCAGAAGCTGAGTTTTTAAAGGATTTTCCTGCGGGATCAAAGAATCTGAATGCTTGAAATGTTTGCATAGATTCACTGTTCTTGTGCTAATGAGAACAGAGCAGTGAGATTCTGGAAGCTGTGCAGTGGTCCAGGGTGTTCAGCTACGTTAGTGTATGTCCTTCAAGTCTATCCCACTCATTGGCATACAAAGCAGACAAAGAAATTATATTCTGGAAATTCTGGCAAACTTGGGAGATGAGCATGCAGCTTTGGGAGTGAGCTGGGATGGTTGTGAACATGCTCCAGTTTTGTTCTTGCATTTGATGGTCAAGAGAAGCAGGAAGGAGGTCAGACTAAACCCACTACACCATCCTATTTCTTCTTGGAAATATTGTACCTTGTAGGTGTAAATATTCTGGCAGCTTATGGCAATTTTCTGTTCTCTAGTATCTAGTGACAATTCTATTTTCTGCATCAGGAAGTCCTTTTTAGACTGGTTGGAAAGTTTCTGTGCCAAATACACTGAGCTTAGTTGTATTGTACTCTCCCTCAGATTAAGAAGTGGCATATCCCTTTTTGTAAACTTTCTTTTAATAAATGCAGTTTTTGCTTTTTTATTTTTTTTTGCTTTTTTTAAGAAGGCAAAGCAGGAGAACAGTAATACCTAATGTATGTACTTTTTTGAGATTTAAGTCAGGGAGGTGAGCTACCTTATGGTAATGCCACGTAAGCTTCTTGAAGGGCAAATGGAATTGTGAATGTACTTCAACATAAATTAGTGGTTCTTTGCAGGAGTCTGAAATAGTCAAGTCAAAAACATGTAAAAAGTGCATGTTAACTAAACTTAGATTGTTCTTATTCTGACTGCTGCATTGGTGTAGTCTTGGTGAAGTCAAATAGGACAACTATAAAATGTGGAAAAGTAATTAAAATATTAGTAGTTACCAGGCATGTTCAGAAATCTGTTTCTTGCTTCCTATTGTCTTGTCGTTTATGCTGCTTTAATTATACAGAAGAAAGATATAGTGATACGTTTTGCAATAAACATTACACTGGAAATACACTGAGAGAAAAGAATTTCTTAGAAGATGACATACAAGATTGCTGAACTCTCCTTGACCTGTTATTTAAAACTTAAGTCCATGCCATTGTCAATTTAAAGAAAGGTAAAGAAAATGTCCCTCCATGTTCCTTTTGTACTCCCCACAGGCACAAATGAGAATTTGTGGGAGGTGTTTCTATATTGTCCTGGTTTATTTTCTGTGTGCATTTTTTTCTGGCTTTGAAAGTGTTCTGTTCTTCATACAATGTCATGACAGACTGAACACTTCTTGATCCAGAAGAGGAACCATTACTGGGTTTTTAGGTTTTTCAGGGTTCTTAAGTTCCTTGTTTTTCTTTTGTCCTCATTTGTTACATTGACTCTCTGGTTTTTCCGGGCTCTCTGCTGTTGGCTATTTTGTCTATACTGCTAATAGTATTAATGATTTTTTTTTTTAAATGACACATGCATTGCATTGCAGAATGGAAATCGAGTGAAACTCAGTGTATCCCTTGCTGACATGTCAAATGCATCATATATTGGAATGTATTATGTCTTTTCTTAAGCAGGTTGGCTTTTCTGCATCTTTTACTTTTGGCAATAAAATGTTTGGGGTTTTCTATATTCAGAACCAAACTTGGATTCAGGAATAGCACTATAATTTTTTTTTTTATGTTCATTAGCTGAACTTAAACTGAGATATTATGCTGGCATAGTTTTCCTGCTGATGTTTATCCTTTTAGTGAATTTTTATATTTATCTTCATTCCAGTTTTGCTAAGCTGAATAAGGAAGATGAATTTTTCTGCTAGAAACAGACTTTTTGGTCATATCAGTAGGTCCTCCCTGTAGTTCTTGTAATTCAAACATCTTTTTCTTCCGAAAAGGAATTCAGAATTGTGTATGGTATTCCAGACAAGCTGTTGCTCATGTGCACTGTTGCTCATCTTCCCTATCTTTATTGAAAAGGAATCCTTAATGTGCATTTGCCTCTTTGTCCTGCACCCTTTTTTTTTTCCTTTTGCCCCTACAGAGCTGCATCAGGTTATAACTGGCCACAGAATGACTACAGCCCCAAATAGCAAGCCCTGATGACATGAAAGAAGATTGTGTTGGTCCCTTCATGCAGGAGTCTTGATTTCATATGACTTAATTTCATGTGGCTTCTAGTACACTGTTTTTCAAGACTAGTTACTTGTCTGTGTTATGTTTTGTCCCACTTTTGTTGCTATCCTTTCCAAATCTGCCTGTTCTTTTCTGGAAGCATTGTTTTTTAAAATTCAACTCTTTTTTTTTTGGAGTTCTTTTCTAGTCCAGTTGTTGTATGTTTGCAACACTGTACTGTATTCTTGTAGTCTTGTAGAAAGGTTCTTTCTCACTTTAAGATTACCTCTCATCACATTTATTTAACCCCAGATGATATACTGAGCCCAGATTTCATCTTGTTTGAGTTTCCTTTTTCCCCAAGAAAATGACTAATTAATTTTTTAAATACGAGGTTAGTTCAGCATGCCCTGAAACTATGAAGGCTTACTGCATTTTTATCCTGCTTTACTGTTTAGTACAGTTGAATTCAGACCACTGGGCCTGATAATTTTTTTCTTCTTTGTTAATTACAATTTTTTATTCCTCTCTAATCGTATGATAGCAATTTGAATTGTTAAAATGCTCTTTTGTGTATTTTTGTGACATCTGACTTTTTTGTGTGGACTTCTTCTGTTCTCCACTTTCAATCTTTCAACGTATTAGCTTCCTCAAGTTATGCTTTTACCTTGCAAGGTCTTAATATATCTGCATTCCCACTAACTAGCCTTTATTCCTATGTTTAGTGGCATTATTTGTATTATAAATCAAGGCACATTTTATCATCATCCACACTTCCAAAGAGTGGTATCACTTCTGTGTTGTTTTCCTTTTTTGTCTTTTTTTTCTTTTTTTTTTCCCCCCAACTATTATTATTTAGAAATCATAGGTGGTTTCACTACTCTGTTGGAATGTAGCAAATGGTTTTGTGGCTAGAAAAAAGAGGTAGTACAAGTGATCCTCTTCTGCAAAGTAGAAGTAATAATGTGAGGTATTTCTTCAGGTCCTGAGAAACAGATACCCTGCAATAAGATGACTGATTTCCATTTACAAAAACGGTTGAAATAAGGTGAAAGATCCCATCAGTTTTGGGCCCTAACTATCCCAGCACCCAAATGTAATTTCCTTAGATGAGTTCCCAGAATTACTGAAAGTGATGAAGGCATTTAACACTCCATGTTAGAGAATCTCTCTTATAGCATACACAAATTAACTCTCAAAAAACATTCTTCAATGTTAAGAACATTTTTAATATGTGTCTTATATTCAGGAACGTTTCCTCTGCCAAGAGTACAGGTTAAGATGTTCCTTATACCAGTGGTAAGGAAAATATTTTTTAGAGATAGTTCTGTAAAGTTGGGATAATTTTCAAAGGAAGCAGAAATGTAAATGGAGGATTATTTTTGCTCATCTCTCTTCAGACAACTAAAAACTATTGGTTATGTCTGCATTGTTTCATTAGGTGTACATAACAAAGTGCCTTCTTATGAAAGCTTGAGGAAACAGTTGGACTATTTTGTATTTGTAGCTATGAAAAAAGATAGATGGAATAAACCAGCATCAGAGTGCTGTGCAGAAGTGAGGTGATCAGCAATAGCAAAGAGGTGTTTGTAGTACTTCTTCCAAATCGTGCAGCTTCCTCAGCCTGCTTACACTTTTTGCTAAACTTTTACCGGAAACATAGGAGGGAGCAAATGTGGGCTGTGGTCTCTGTTCTGACCTCTTTACTGCCCTCAACCCTGAGTATCAGCTGGAAGAGCACCTCGAATCACTGGTGCTATTTTCCTGAATCTCTGGGCACACAGCAATATCATTGATTTGTACTGGGTTAATGTTTGCAGAGTGGCTCTGGATATGGAAGGAATTTTAGGACAGCAGGTGAGTGGGTAGAATTTCTCTTCCAAAGTTTTCTTTTAGATAGCAGAGATGCAGTTTGGGGTAAAGAAATAAAAGTTGTGTCTGAACATACCAGATTTCTTTTGCAAATAAGTACTTCCATTTCTCTAACTCGTTAATTTCCTTTCCATGGAGAAATAAATAGACATGCAGCAAGCTGGATATTGGCATATAAGCTATGGAAGCTCCTGGTTAACTGTACCTACATGATATGTCTGAAGTAGATTATCTAGGTGATATTGGTGGTGATACTGGGAACTGTCAATCTTCTGTGAAGGGCAGGTTGAAGGCCAGGTATTTAGTGCACACTGATTAGACTGATCCCTGAGCCTTCTCTTCTCTGGCCTAAACAACCCCCGTTCTCTCAGCCTGTCCTTGTATGACAAGTGCTTCAATCCCTGGGCCATCTTTGGGACCCTTTGCAGGACTCACTGTGGTCTGTCATAGTGAACCCAGCACTCAGATGTCCCAGCAGTGCTGAGTGCAGGGGCAGGATCACCTGCCTCAGCCTTCTGGCAATGCTCTTGAATAAAGTCCAGGGTACTGTTGGCCATCTTTGCTGCAAGGGCACGCTGCTGGCTCGTGTTCAACTTGTCCACCAGCACCCCCAGCTCTATTTGTGCAAAGCTGCTTTCCAGCAGGCTGGCCTCCAGGCACTACTGGAGGTGCTAAGGTCGAAGGTTTGCATTTCCCATGGATCAGCTTCATGGGTTTTCTGTTTTCAAAACGCACTGCTCATCAACACTGCCTGATGTCTATGATCATATTCTTTTTGGAAGAGTGTTTATTAAAGGGGAGTTTAAAAATTGTACTGCTGACTCAAAATATTGCCACTTGTGTTTTTTAGACGCTCCTATTGCAAAATCTGCAGTCGAAAAGAAACATTTTTTTTTAATAAGAAGAGAATGGGTAAGTTCACAATCTCAGAGTGTTTCTTGTTTTCATGTGATATGAAGTGTTTTCTCTCTCATATGGGTAGAGGAGGTAGATTCTAAGACTTTAAATGTTGATCTTGTCACTTTTTCTTGTAGCCTCAAACTTGCTACAAATATTTAGTGGGAGAATTTTCTCAAGTGACGGTTCATGTATTGGAAGGCTTGTTCATAGTGTATCTGTTCTAACAAAAATTTTCACTTGCTTAACATGCATAGTCCTGAAAATGTACATGCTAAAATAGAAATGCCTTTAGGCTTTTATAGCACTAAACTTGTGTATAGTGGCGAAGAAAAATTCACTGTGTACTTTTAAAAATAATTCTTTGTTTGTTTGTTAACTATAGTCAGCCTGTTCAATTTCGGATAAATTACATTCTGTGTGATATGACTACACTTCTGAAACTGTTGTTTCTGCCTCAACAAATGACTGGTTAATGAAACAGTATTGGACAGAGTCTGGTTTTGTCTATACTTTCTCTGACTATATTATAGCATGTTTGGCACTGGCAGTACTTTATTAAAATAGTCAATAACTACATAATAAATCAATTTTAACTTCTTATTCACAAAGCAACTTCGTTGGGGGAATGTTTTATTTGCTATACTGGCAACAGTAATTCTACCTTTAAAAGTAGCATTGTCTGGATACAATAAAAGAAGGCACAAAAAGGGAAGGAGAAACAAAGTAGAGAACAGGTATTCAGTGACGCACAAGGGAGAAGGGAAGCAGGAAAAGCACCAGCTGCTGTGGGGAGAATTTTCAAATCTCCCTGGGTTTAGTGCTTTGGTACTTTCCATGCTTTCTGCCTAAGGCCACAACACAGGTATGCGTTGATGCTGTATAGTTCTGGGTCTGGTTGGGCGGTCAGGGAGGATGAATTTTATTTCATGTCATTTCTTCAGTGCAGGAATATTGACTGCTTTTGTTTATATCAGTGCTTCAGAAATCATTTTTTCCTCATCGTCTGTATTTTGCAGTATCAGATATGTGTTTAGTTAACTTTTAGCAAATATTAGTATGATAAACATGACTGTAGATTTAATGGAAGGAAGCAGTAGCATGTTCAATTGACTTGGGAATGTGTAAAGGAAAATTCCATTCCTATACAGATTTTAAAAATCATGTCAGAATTTGATGATGGAGGGATGTTAATAAAAAAATTCCAAGTTTTGCAAAATTACTTTTAAACAGATTGTTGGTTATTTCAGACAAGTCGTATTCAAATATGCAAAATGCTTCTGTCTCATTTCTGGTTGTATTTGGTTCTTCAGTCTGCAAACTTAGTCATAGAAAAGACTGCAACTTGCATTTTTAGTAATGTGAATCAGTGTATTGTGTTCTGAAATCGTTATCTTTTTTCCCATTACAGATGGAGAAGAGAAAACATACGGTGGGTGTGAGGGCCCAGATGCTATGTATGTGAAGTTAATATCCTCTGATGGCCATGAGTTCATTGTAAAAAGAGAGCATGCATTAACATCAGGAACAATAAAAGCTATGTTGAGTGGACCAGGTAGGTACAGAAGACTTAGTACCTTTACCTTCTTTGTTTTCACTTTTGGACAGTCTGAATTTTTATCATGCAGTAAGTGAAAGTTCAAAAAAATGATAACTTTTCCGCATCTTGCCTAGTTCCTGTTTCTAGCAGAACAGTCCATCTCTCCTGGGGTATTGTGGTACCAGACTTAAAATTGTACTCTGCTTTTTGGGCAGTTAGGGATCTTACACTGTCTCACATTGCTGCTGGGTTCCTATGGTATGAGAACTTGAGGGTATTATATGAAACACAGAGCTGCCAAGTTCAAAATGAACAAGAGCTGGTAGTTCTTTATTGCCATATCCATGGTGGAACTTCTGGTATTCCATATGGAGTTAATTTTCTTCATAGCAGGTTACAGCGTTCTGTGCTTCGGATTTGTGAGTAAAACAGAGCCTGTTTTATAACACACCTGTTTTAGCTGTTGCTGAAGGGTGTTTGCACGCTGTTCAGGCCTCCTCTGTTTCTCACTCTTGCCCCACTCAATAACCAGACAGGAGGGTGCACAAGAGGCTGGGAGGGAACACAACCAGACACATGACCTGAACTACTGAAGGAGGTATTACATTCCATATGTCTTGCTCCAAAGTAAAAAAGAGAGAGGTGTAAAAAAGGGGAGTGAGCCATCTTTTTCTTGAGAACTGGCTGGTCATCAGTCTGCCCATGGGAGGTGGTGATTACCATTGCATCACTTGTTTTGTTTCCTTTCTCTTCTCTCAACCTACAAATTTTCTTGCTTTTACTGTTCCTTTCCTCTTCCCTTGTCCTCCCACAGCAGGGGCAAATGACCAAGCAGCTGTGTGGTGCTTTGCTGCCTACTGGGGTTAAGGCCACATGGTTGACAACATCCTATGACATAGAATTCCTGAGATTAATGATGAAAGTTAGCTTAAGATGGAGGTGAGGGTAGATAAGCTTACGGGGGGAACGACCTCATGTGTTACTGAATATATGAGACTGTATCTGATTTAAGAAGTGTCTGAACTGATTTTTGAAGACCAAAAGGGTTGGGGAGAGAACAGGGAGAAGTTAACACAAATGCTTTCTCTCTTCTCTACCCTCATCCTGTGTGTTTGCCTTTGGCCACTTGAGTGGTTGGGCAGAAGGCTACATGGAGCTTGGAGCTGAATATGGTCATTCTTATGTTCTCTGTTAGATTCTGGTGAGGGGGTTACTGTGGAGATCTGTTGGTTTAATGTATTTTTTAATTATTTAGTAATACTTGCGCAAACTGAGCAGTTAAAATTCTCAGTGTCATTTTAATTAATGGTTGCATTTGAAAATATGTAGTAAGCACTTTGTGTCCATGTCAGCCTCCCAGACATGCTAAGAAGAATAGTTACAAGACCTAAATTCATTCAGTGTGAAGGAATAAAAGGCAAGGCCTGCTTAGAGGGCTAGAAACTGACTCTGTAAAAGACTCAGCAGTCAAAAATATTTTATATAGATACTAACAAGATAAATGAGTCACAAGGAAAAGTACTGTTGCTGTTTAGTTCAGTAGGTCATAATTTCACTGATGTGTCTTTTGTTTCAATGCTGTGACTTGGCCAATATGCTAACATTTCTTCTTTTGCTTCCAACTGTTCCTGTACTAAAATTCAAGCCAGATTAGCTTCAATGCATGCAGATATTTCTACACAAATCTGTGTAGACATTAGTAAATAGTTGTGCTTTGTAGCTAGAAGGAGGTACCCACAGAAATAGTGGGAACTGAACATTGCTAGTCTCCCATAAATATGGAGTTAATGTTAGTATTTTTTAATTATCTTTCAGTTTAATGAGTTGAAAGTCCAAAGATGTGAGGGGAAGAGACAAAAATAATAAATCTTGTGGGATTAACCATAGGATCCTAACTTTTGTATCATCCAGGTTTCATGGTTATAGGCACTATAGAAAGCGAATTTCAAGTGTACTTGTGTTTTGAGATTTGAATTCTGAATAAATTCTTTTGTATCTAATAGGGATAAACTTGTACTGCATGTAAGCTTCCCAGTACAACTAGTTCCCCTGTCCCTGCTGTCTGTCTGTTTCCACAGCTTATCAAGTTAATGCATCTTTGAGGTTTCAACCCTCTTGTCAAATCTGCCTGAAACTGAGGAATTCAAAGGGTCATAGAAGGGACTACTGATACACACATTTACGTGTGCATATGCAGATATGAAACATCTAGAAAGAAACCCTTTTTTTTCCCTTGGATAAGACAGGTAGAAATTTGGATTGATGCCTCTTAGAGCTTAGCACACAGCTAAGTACCTATCAACTGTATTGGAAGTAAACCTAAATGTCTGGTGTAGTTGTTCAGAATAATGTTGATGGGCTGCAGCCTAAATAAACATGTCATAATGCTGGGTGTCTTAATATTCTTGAGGGCTCTGAATGTGGCACATCCTGCTTTACAATGTGGAATCTAATATCCTGGAAGATGAGACTTAGGCAGGTCTGTTTAGAATGCATTGTATTAATATGGTAAGTTGTTTCACTTTGCAGTGAATGGAGATTTTGACTTCTGGTTTGGTGTTCTTTTGTGTTGTTTTTTTTTTCTTTCTACAGGTCAGTTTGCAGAAAATGAAACAAATGAGGTGAATTTTAGAGAGATCCCATCCCATGTCCTATCCAAAGTATGCATGTATTTCACCTACAAGGTCCGCTATACTAACAGCTCTACGGAGATTCCTGAATTCCCAATTGCACCTGAAATTGCACTGGAACTTCTGATGGCTGCAAACTTCTTAGATTGTTAAATAAAATAAATTATAATAAAAATGTAAAACTTTTTTCAGTATTTAATACATGTAGTTCAGTTAGTAACTTTTTTCAGATAGCATGTTGCGTGTGTGCTGTTGAGAACTGTAAAGTTCACTGCAGAGGCAATTGCCTTCAGTTCTTTTGCATATAGCAGTCATTCAGTTGGAGTTTGTTTTGCTGCTTACACAAATAAGGACCTTTTCACAAACTGAGACAAATAAACAAATATGCCAATTAGTAGATGGCTATGCCTTATCCTTTAGGTGTGGTAGAACTTTCTTTTAATACAATGATTGTAGCAAATGCTGGAGTTTAGTCTAATACTCTCTAAAAGATAATTATAGTTACATTTGAGTAGCTGTTTAGGGTTTCTAGCTTTGTCTTCTTTTTGAAGTTTCTAAACATCTGAACTTAATCTCCTTTGTAAGATAGTTGTCCTGTAGCACAGTTACACTAACTATGTGTAGATTAGAAGTGCCCTCTTTGTATACTGTCAGTGATATTCCATTTAGGTTGAAAGTGGAGTATGTAGGAGAATGCTTAAGGCTTTTAATTTAAGTCATAGTATAGACATGTGCAAAGTTGTACTTGATAGCGTTTTGCTTCTATAACCTCAATTTACCCCATTAGTAATTTCAAATATTCCAGTCACTTGTCTGTACGGTAAGACTCTGATCCTACTGACAGTGACTTTTAAGGGGGAAAATAACTGTTAAAATCTGTGTATATTATCTTCTATATAACATATATGGTTTTTCTTAGTACTCTGTCACTTGACCTGATAAGTATTTTATATGGCTTCAGTTATGGTTTATTTCCATTGTTCTGATTGTTTATGTAAAGTCTGTATTTACTCTCTGGAGCAGTAAGTCATTTAAATTTTGTAACATAGCAACTGAAAAGATAGAAGTAGTCCTACCTTTTACCTCTTCCTCAACCTTTCCCGTGTACCCATAGCAAAAGACCCTGAAATGTGGAGGTCTTTTATATTTGAAGGAAAGGACATTAAGCAGATGTTTTAGGAGCTGTTTTATAAATTTCATAGGTATTTCCAGTGTTTTTACAAATGTTTTAGGGGAAAAGGGTTGGCAAGCCACTGACATATTACTAGAGTGCAGCACATTGTCTCTTGGTAGATCCTGCTGGCAGTTGCCTGTAGCATCAGTTCTTTGTTCAAAACAAGTTTCCATAAAGAAAACAAACAACTTGAGACAAGAAGTTGCTTTTTATTCAGCTGTAGCCTGAAGAATCTTTCTGCTAAAATAATCTGTAAATGAGAATAAAACTAATGCATCATGAGAAATGATGCAATAACAGTGTAATTAGCATTTCCATCAGCTGCCACTGCTTCAGCTTTGTTTTGATCAAGAAGTGATTGTGGTCTATCATGGTAAAATCCCACCAACTGATGGTGGAACCTCTTTCTTGATGTTTTAACTCACAGCTAATATAGAGGGCTGAAGCTCTTGTCTAAACCTATTTGTCAACATAAATACAACTTGGAAGAGATTTTCCTGGATGAAAACTAGTAACTTAGATAGACTATGCAGTCTGCCCATGGAGGAGGTCAGTTCTGACAAACGAAATTTTATTCTGGGCTTAAAGAATGCTGACGTTTGTCAGTGTGTTGGTAGATTAGCTGACATTTATTCACTTCACATACTTTGGCACAATTTAATGTGTTTAATGTGGGGATGTTTGTGACTAGATTGGCTTTGCACGGTAAAGCTGAAGTGCATTGTAGGGTAATTGTCTGAAATTCCATGTGTAAGCACTGTGTTCAGTGCTGTTAGTAACTCATTTTCAAGAGCACTAGAATGATAAACCAGAGATACCCTGTTATGCTGCTTTTGTTAGAGCCGCTAGGAATACCCTAAAAGGTCAAAGAATACCAACATGGATATTTCAGTCACAACTACATATCACTCTGAGTGAGTCTTAAGTTCACTGGCCATTTTTATTAGTCTTGAGGCTAATGACTTGAGGCTAAAAAATATTTTGTTTTAAACTAAGGCAAAAAGGATGTCATTTTTTAAAAATAGTGGGTTTTTTTCATTTTTTTTCTCTTCCCCTTTTTAAGCATTCTAGAACAATTTCCTTAATTTTGTTAAAATACATTGCATTTTATGATTCTGTACTTAAGCAGTAAGGTAAAATAGCTGGTTTAGCTCTGAATAATAATTTTGTTGGTTTTCTTTCAGCTTAATGTATTATACAGTAGCTTTGAACACTCAGGAATTGCAGTAGTGTCCTAGAGTGCACTATTTGCAAAACCACCGGCTGTTAAAATGAACCCGATTTCTAAGGGGGAGGCGGGCAGGGGGAATTAGTGCAATTTCCATGATAGTTAAATGGGTATGCTATTATCAGACAATTGGAAACTTACCACGCTTAACCCCTGAGTTCTAAATAAATTTCAAAGTTGAAAATTTTTAAACCTGTGTTTCTGTTGATTTATGACATCTTAGAAGAAGTGTTCATATGTAGAATCATCATTTTCTTGCCTATACTATATGGTGAGCAAAATGCTTATGTAATTAGTATTTGGATAATAAGTTGTGAAGCTGCATGTATAAGATAAAAGGTGGTGGGTTTTTTCATAGTTGTGAAGAGTTTCATAGAGTTGAAGTTACCATATCTTTGTGCTGCTCTGAATTACAAGTATCCACAGTTCTCAGCAACAAGTACTAAGAAGGCATGGTATTCCTGAACAGGCTTGAAGAGGATACTTTCAAGGATACTTCAAGAATATCCTGCTGGGGATATTTTGAACACTTCAAGTGTTCTTTTACTCAGAAGTGTAGCCTGTATTTGAGGTCTGAATTTTAATCTGAACTGCTGATGTAGTCATAAAATCTTCCAGATTCTTTATTAACTGTAAACAGTGAGTAGAGTCATGCTGCGTTATGGTTTGTCATCCCTTGAGTGTGTATAAGCTGCTAAAGAAGTCTGATGGTCTCCAATGTGAAATAATCTGTGGATCCAGAATGATCAGAACTCCCTTCCACAAGACATGAAATTCCTTTTTGGTTTTGAACTTGAAGAAAGGAAGATTCACCATCAGGATTCTGTGCACCATTATATTCAACATTCAGATGTTGAACACAGTATCTTGAAAGGAATTTCTCAATTAACGGTAGGAAGTTTGGAAAATTGGTTGCTTCTGTGTTTTATCACTGTCCATTTTATTTCACAGGCCTAAATTGCAGTCATGACTTTGTTTTTTTACCCCTTTCTTCTTTTTGCTTTGCCCATTGAAAGGGTGCTCCCAAAACTTGCCTAAATGTGTTAGTTTATGTGATGAAGTGGACAAGGAACATAGTGGGGCAGGAACTACTCAGTCCATGTTTTGAATTCCTAGTTTAATTTTTTCAGGTCTCAGATACTGCAGTGTAATTTAAGGGACTAGCAGTTACTGCAGAGTAAACAAAAGCACAAGGAGAAGTAGCAGTATTTCTACCTAAAAACTTAGTGGTCGAAGCTGTGGTGTAAACTTAATTTCAATACCTGAGTAAAACAAAAAGAGCAGGAGTAAGAGAAAAATAGCAAGAACTCATTAAAGCTTGAGTGGCTTTGGAAATAAACTAGGATGCTTGTTTTTAAAGACAGACTAAAGCTTTAGAAAAAAAGGCTTTAGGGATTGTTTCCCATAGAAAAAAGTTCAACTTTTGAAGGCTTTTGACAAATAATGAACTAGATTGGAGTTGGATTTATTTTTAAATGTATCTATTAGATGACAATTTTACAGGTAGATACCAGTGCTGTGAACTGCAGGAGTGGCACAATGTTAGATGAGCTAGGAAAGAGGACAAAGTAGATTCTGTGTTTATTATTAGTCACCTGTGAAACTTGAGTGTCATCACTTAGGCAGCACAGGGAAGAGGGAGTTTTTATCAAGTTTTAACAAGTGTGTGTCATGAAATAAAGCTTTGCATATGCTGCATCTGAAAGGTAAGTTGTGCAATTTCTCTTCTATGGGAGAAAGGTCACTGAGATTAAATGAAAAGAACAACAAAAACAAAAAGAAGGTCTGTCTCACTGTCATTACCATGTTACTGTTTTATGTTTACAGAATACAGGATTTTCCTCCCACGCTAAGTGGGAGGATATCAGAATTGCAAGATCGTGATTTTTCTTTGACAAATGGAGTATTTCAACATTTTATCCTTTTGAACTTTTGTAACCAGACAGTTTTCAAGAGGTGAGTCATGTAATGTTTCGTTGTCTCACATGTTGAGGGTAGAATTGGAAAATTATATTAAAATTGCCCCTGAAATACGTACTGTTTTTTACATCAGTGAAAGTAACAACATGAGAGCTTTTAGCTAAATTAAAATCTACAGTTTAGTGCTAAAGTTGCTAGTTTTCAGCATAGTTTTGTGGATTAGTTTTTTCACGAATAAATTATTGGATTAAAGCTATTTTGTATTTATTTGTAGTTAATTTCTTTCTTCAACCAGAAGCTACTTTGAAGTTAAAAAAACAAATACTGTTAATTCCATTAATGTTAATTGCCTTTTCAGGTGAGTATTCATAGCTAAGGCTTTCCTTCCCATGAAAAAAAATACTATTGCTATCTTATTTGCACTAATAGAAAACTTTTAATTACCAAATCACCACTACACAAAACTATAAAACATAATCTGTAGAGGGTGTTGCTGTGAATTCTTACTCTGTCTAGCAAAACAATGGGATGCCTGTTATGCAGATTTAAAAGTTGTCAGGTTTGGTTGGTATCATCAAGCTTAAAAAATATCTAGAATTTTAATGCATTTGGCACAAAGGATTTATTTTCTCCTTCTATACAGGGAAAAGCTACCAGCATTATCACAGTAAGCTGACACTCCATTTGAGTCAGAATTGTTCGTAGTTTGCTACAAATGAAACATGAAAATGATATATCAATATTTAACATTTAAGCTACTTTCATAGCTGTCCTAGATATTTGACTTGTAAACAACTATGACTTAAAGGAGAGAACATCTGAAAATACTCAGCTGAAATAGTCAACTGCTCATTCATTCTGTTTTTATGTCATGGCTCTGGTTCACATTAATCCTATCCCATATGAAGTCTTGTCTTCCCTGAGGGCCATTAAATAAACCAACAGGCTGGACCAGTGTCATCTTGCTGTCCAGGCCTGTGAAATTAAATTCTTCAAGCTCCCTAAGTAGTGTGCAGGCTCCAGTGAGGACAGTGTGCAGTCTGATTGTGACAATTGGAGCTTCTCAGCCCTTGGGAGCTGTGGTGGATTATCACACATCTGTAGACATTACCCAAGATGCCTCTTCAGTACTTTTATCTTGCTTCTAGGCTGGCAAAACCAAACAGCTACTTAATTTTGAAAATTCTTTATCAATATCTTCTTTGTTGGTTGTGAAGTCAGAGTCACTTCTGTGCATTCCTAACAACATGAACTAGGTATTCATGTAACTCTTGGAGTCACCTGAGAAATATCTACAGGTTTTAGAGGTAAAATAAAATTTCTAAATTATAATTAGTTTTGCATCTTGGGGGTATTATCACTGAGCAGCTCCTGAATGCTTGGATTTGACAGACACAGTAATCAACCTGCTCACATGGGCTGTGGATGCTTTTGATGTGGAAGATCTTTTAATAATTATGTAACATTACACTTTTAAATACATTCATCTACTTAGATACTGCACAGTCCTCATTAAATTTTTACAGCTTTTGTCTTTATAAATGTTTGTCTTTACAGCATTTAAGAGAGTTAGAGGACCCCTGCTGTCTGAAAACACAGCTTGACAATTACTACAAATTCGCAATTACAGCACACGGCGCCAAACAATAGGACAAGAGAAAATGGGCAGAAACTGTTGCACAGAAAGTTCCATCTAAATATGGGGAAGAATTTTACTGTGTAGGTGACTGTGCATTGGAACAGGCTGCCCAGAGGGGTTGTGGAGTCTCCCTCACTAGAGATATTCAAGAACCTCCTGGGTGTAATCCTGAGCAATGTGCTCTGGAATGCCCCTGCTTGAGTCTGTGATTCTGATATTACTAAAGCAGGCAATTCCACCCTTTTCCCTAGCCCCATTTCCTCCTTCTTGCCCTCCATATCTCCACATAATATGACAAATTCTTTTCTGGTCTGATGGAAACTACTTTGGTAATTTAGTCATCCTGTGAATAAGATGAAAGCCACAGATCACCCAGTGGCTTCAAAATTGTTAAATCCTAAACAAGAGAAGAAATGGAGGCATATGTCATCTGAGAATAAGATTACCCTCCCCTGCAGGAACAGCCCTTGTAGCAAATTAGGAATAAGATGAGACTTTTCATCCCTTTGAAAGTCCTGGAATGGAAATGACATTTTGCCTGTTATTATTAAGAACTAAGATGAAAATGAAATACACTGTTGATGAAAAACCTATATAATCACTAACAAATAAAACAACAACAACAAAAAAATCTCAACAGCTCAAAGTTATCTTGCACATTTAGGCTATTTTAATTTTTACCTATGTGTGCAATTTATTACTTTTATATTCTTGATATAGTATTATATTGTTTTGATTCTGCATCTTTAGTTGCATCTTTAGTTGCATCTTTGATTCTGCATCTGCAGGTGTACTAAGCTTGTTTATAAGCAGATCTTCATTCCACAGTTTAAACTCAGAGCCCTTCCCTAAATTGGCAGGTAGGAGCAGAAGAAGCAGTTGGCACAATTCCTCTGAGGTGCAGGGAGTCCTCCACGCTCAGGAGATGCAGTGTCCTGGCTCTGCAGATTACAGGTGTGATGCCACTTGATTAATAAGGGGAGTTAACATGAATGTACAGTTGACTTCTTTGTAAGGAGACAAGATGAAAAGCTAAAAAGTACAGCAGACATAGGCAAAAGAAATTGAGGTCTCATGTCATTTTAATACCAGGAATCATAAAGGAGCAGGTAGTGACAGTTTAGTGTGTATAACAATGATACAGAAAAAAAAAAAAGTGAGAGCAGAGGAAAAAAATGTTCAGTGACATTTGAAAACATTATGGACAGTAGAGAATGGAATGTAAAATTATAGGGACCCTAATCAAGAATTATATTTGACCCTTGTGAAAGTGTCTTGGTATATCAGAAAATTATCTAATAAATGCAGTTTGAACATTTGTTGCATTTTTCCTGTAAGTATAAGGTTATGCAAACTCTGAAGACAAGTGGATTTTTAGGTCAACTTCAAGAATATTTACCACAAAAATTTTAATAGGAAGTAAAATTTTTATTATTTGCTCCATATGTTTTTATACGTGAATCATAATCATGTGTTTGATCAGATCAGTGTAAGATAGCCTCTGAAATAATGAAGACAACAGTTGAAATTTCTCTTACCCCGTAAGCTTTGATTATTGGGACCCAGGACTCTGATCCTTGAAGTCTCTGGCAAAACTTAGGTTGACTGGTGAAAGATCAGACTGCATTAGCTAAATACTAAAACATCCTTTTTAAAAAACCAAACTGTTATTGTGTTGCCCATCTCTATACCTGCAACAGATTAAGAAGGGTTAACTGCAGAAGTATTTTCTTCTGTGTTTTGCATAGGTAAAGGTCAACACTGAAATGAAAACCAAATTACAATAACCTATCCTAGTGAAATTTACCCTCTCTGGGAATTAGGGCCTTTCCTCAGTGGGATTACTGGATAATTTAAGAAAAAGATACTGATATTCATATATTCTTTCTGGGTGTCTGATAATAGTGTTTGTTTTCTTACTGTGGTTATGGGACTGATTCCCTAATCCCTATAGCATTAGGCACTGTACAAAAACATCTCCGCAAGCCAGGTTACCAAGATATGAGGAAAGGGAAAAAACCCAATAAAACACAGAGATAATTCTCCAGATGCCCCTATTCCCGTGATGACAAGGAGCTAAAAAAATCTTTTGCATATATATTAGGCATTGCATGACACTTTAAAAAACAAAGATGTAACAACAGTGAGAAAAGACACCTTTGGCTGTCCTGTAAGAATAAACTCGAAGTGGATTCGGGGATGGAGGATGCTGCCCATGAGTATCAGCTACAGTGTAATGCTTTAGTTACTTACATACCCAGTTAAAATTGAATTGGTAGTAAATAACTCATGCTCTATTTATATGCAGGGCAAACTGTCCCTTGCTTTTCATGCCCACTATCCTCAGAAATAGAATTTGCAGCATAGATGAAGTTATCTCGGTAAACAATACTTCAGTAAAAAACATAGTATATAACTTGTTTTTAATATTGAAAAGCTCTGTGTGATAGATTAAAAAAATTATTGAGCATAAGGGTGGTTAAAAGCTATGATCTTTTTTTGCAAAGGTGGCTTTTCATCCAGAGATATTTTTCCTTTATTACAGAGTAGAAGACATATTTGTACTAAATACAATTTGCTCAAGACCACAAAGCTCATCTTTCCATGCAAAACCAGCTTGTAGTCTAGGAAGAGTTCTGGCATTCATAGGCTTGTGCTGCTTTATATCTTCTGACCTTCAACAGGGTTTTCTGGAAGAGGCTTAAGAAACTGAGTATAATGGTTTGAAATCAGTTGTATCTCACTGTGATTACATCAACACAGATTGTCAATATGTCCATGTTTACAACTGAACACATGTCCATTGCTTAAACTTGATGTTCTTGCTATCTTTGTGGCATATGGCATTATGAGATGTATTTTAGGAGAAACATATGTTTGGATCATGCAAAATAACAACAACTAGTAAAACAGAAATGTTCCACTTAGTGCTGTAATAGCCTAAGTTCATTCTGAAGAACTGCAAGAAAGAGAAGCCTTTACCAGCTCTATGTGTCTACTAAATGCAACAAATCCTCTGCAACCTAAATGGTCTTGCAAAAATCATTTAGTAATAAATACTGGCTTCCAGGGGAAACATAGTTGAGCAATGTCAGGTTGCATGGCATCAGGAGCCCATAGCTTGTGAATGAGAATTGAATTTAGAAGACAAATGTATAGGATGCAACTTACATGACTTTTCCCATCCTTACTTTTAGTAGGCTAATTTCCTTTCCTGCTCAAAAATCAACATATATTGATTCTGTCTTCAGCAAATTCCTGCAAAGCTAAGGGGCTTGTTCACTTCTGCAGCTACTTTACAGGGTAAGGGTACTCCTGCTCTCCTCTTCTGCTTAATGGGTTCCTTTTAAGCAAACCTCAAAGTTTGCTTTAACATCAATGACACTGTTGATGCTCGATAAAAATTGGAAACTGATGCCACGTTCTGCTGGGGTTTTGTCTTCCTCCAGTTAACTGTTTTCAAAGTTAAGGATATTAAAAACATACCAGAAGGTAAAGCTTGTACATAAACTTAGTACTTGCATCACACTAAATAATATTGTTGAACAAAGTAGACAGGCTTTTGGGTGCAGCATCCTCCTAGAGGTCTAAAATTAAAGAAGATTTCAAAGGTAATACAAGCTGCAAACAATTGTTGTTCAATAATTTAATTGTTTGCTTGCTAGGCCATCTCTGAAGAAAAAAAAAAATCAGAATTTCTTACCACTGAAGCAGATGTGACCCAAGGATTTTTTTACGTCATTGGAAAGGAGAGAGGTGAAGGGACAAAGGAAGAGGCTTCTGTGTTTTTGGAATGTGCAGCATGAGCAATGGGGAGATGGGGATTATAATGACCTATAAAATCAGTTTCTCTGTTAAATCCTTAGTTTTACATAACCACTGGGATTATAAATTTTATAGGTTGTTTTTGGATAAACATTTTGTAGGTTTATCTTGAGTATCTATTAAGTCTGAAATACTACAGCAGGAGTAACAGCTTTGTGAAGTGCGTTTCCGCAAGTTATTATTGATTGCACACAGTCACTTTACTGAGTCCTGCCTGTTTATTTTCACCTACAGAGTTACGGCAAAATGATCTGGTGCAAAGGACAGAGATTATTCTAGTCCAGGAAAGAAAAACCTAGAATCGAGAAATGCACCGACTTAAAATACACCCACGTTGATCTGGACTCATGCACCACCAGACCACCAGTGCAGGAAAATCAGATTATCTGTGGCAAAGCAGCAGAGAGAGAAGTGCACAGAAAGAGAACCCCCGAGCAAGAGAGCTCCCGAGCAGGACAGCCCTGGAGAAGGAGAGCCCCCGAGCAGGAGAGCTCCCGAGCAGGACAGCCCTGGAGAAGGAGAGCCCTCGAGCAGGACAGCCCTGGAGAAGGAGAGCCCCCGAGCAGGAGAGCCCCGCAGCCCCTTCAGCTCTGGCTGCTCCGAGCGCCCCGCGGCCCCGCCGAGCAGCGCCTGCCGCCCATCCCGGGCCGACCTGTGGGGAATCTAATGATAGCACATGGAGTGATGGAATATATTGAAAGAATAGGGATTTGTGTTAGGTATCAGGAAGAAATTAATTACTGTGAGGGTGGTGAAGAACTGGAAGAGGCTGCCCAGGGAGGTTTGTGGATGGCCCATCCCTGGCAGTGTTCAAAGCCAGGTTGGAAAGGGGCTCTGAGCAGCCTGGTCTGGTGGGAGGCGTCCCTGCCCACGGCCGGGGTGTCGAATCTAGATGATCGTCAATGTTCCTTCCCGCTCCTTAATAGTCTATGGTTCTATGATGGGTATGACCCTCCCGCCAGGGCACACCAGGCGTGAGGGGAGGCGGGAGAAATCCACAACAGGGAGGGGCACTACTTGAGTCACTTAAACACTTTGCACGTGCAGCCCTAAAAAGCTTCACAAACAGAAGCCGCGGGTGGCTGTGGCGGATATCGCGCCGCTCCCGCCCCGGCCGCAGGGCGAGCAGGATACAGGCAGCGCCGGGGGAGCCTCCCCGGCAGCCAGCAGGGGCGGCGGCAGCGGCACCGCACAAACACCGCCCGCCCGCGCCGCTCGC
>VWYP01006012.1:3577-28564 GCA_013400435.1 Pycnonotus jocosus | reverse complement strand
GAGGGGCGAGGCCGGGGCTCGGACGGCGGCGGGCGGGGCGGGCGCGGTGGGAGGCACCGGGCCCGGGGCGCGGGGGAAGAGGCGCCTCAGGGAGGCGTCTGGCAGCGATGCCGCCGCTCCCTCGGCAGGCAGGGAAGGGCGAAGGGATCCCTGTTCTCCCGGGAGCTGGGGCGGCCGTAGCTTGTCTGGGCGCTGTGGGAATGTGCATCACACCGTGCGGGATGGGCGGTCAGGGAGACCCTCCCCGTGGCATCGTGGGGACCAACAGCTCGGAGTTCCTGGGTTACGGCACTGTGGTTCCCCCGCACAGGGGGGCTGGCACAGGGTGTCCTGCTCCAAGCCGCGTGTTGCCCGTGGGATTCTCTTTCTGTCCGTGAAATGAGGTTGCGGTGTGGTGTCAGCCCCGTGGACAGGTAACGTCTGGCTTTCTCGGCCGGATGGGATTGCTGTAGGTACAGTAGCATGGAACATCCTGCTGCCTGACAGGTATTTCCAGCTGAATTATTCATTCGTACCTACTCCGAAGGGGGTCTTAAATAGGGGCTGCGAAAATTGCTGTGGTAGAATGGATCACTTTCACTCTGTGCTGCCCTGAGTGGGTGGTGCTTTATTACGACTGGGGCAAGTGAAAAGATCTCTAGGTTTTATGGCAGTGGCCCCTGTCTCTCCTTATTTAACCAGCAACTTCTCTACTTTTCTTGGATATTTGCAGCTTTCCATTTTGTTTTTGTATTTGGATTATCTAGATCTCCTCTCGTTTTGGTCCAGAATAGCTTACATTTTTTTGTCACTAGTAAGAGAACAGTACAGAAAGAGTGTGCAAAATGAATGAAGTTTGTTTAATTTTCCTAATAACCTAGATTTAGCAAAGCCCAAAAGAGTTAAAATGTCAAATCATTGAACTGTATGGAATAAAAATTATTCTCCTGAAGTTTAGAAGCATAGCCGCCCCCCCACCCCCCTCTCCATGGTGTGTCTTTCAGAGTTACTGAAATGAAACGAGATCAAGAAATTGAACATACTGTACAGAATGTTCTTCTTTTAGCAGTAGCTTAGGCAGGTAGTTTGATCTGCCTTGGTTTTATTAGCTCTATCTGGTAAATGTGTTTTTGCAGTGCTCTGCTTCTAATGTGCGGACTTTTACAAGCTCAGCTGCAATATAGAGGCTATAGTTTATTAAGTAGTATCTTTTTTAAAACTGTGTAGGGAAAAGTAGGGAAATGGCAGCTGTGAACCGGGAAAGAGGCGCTCTGTAAAGGGACTGGGTAAAGCTGTGCTGTGTCGCTGTCTCTGGCCTAGTTCTACAGCGTGCCTCACCCTAATTCCTGTTGCTCCCTCTGTAAAGGGGAAAAAATGGTTACATATTAAATGAGGTTGTTGAGGATACGTGAATGACAAATGTTGCCTGAACGACAGATGTGTGGAGGGTAATACTCGCTTCCTGAAATTACAGCTGCATAAAGTCCGACGTTGTAATTGCTTTCGTTTTAGAGATACCAGCTGTAAGATGAGACTTTTTGTTTTCTTACATGATGTTCTGTTGTCTTTCGATAAGAGATTCAAGGACATTTGTGAAGGTTTTTGTCTATATGCTGCTGATTGCATGATGCTCTAGTTACTCTTTCTTATGTTTAGTAAACTACTAATTTAATAATGTAGTTTAGCATATTGGGAAGGAGTTGTAAACAGGGAGCATAAATGAAAATTTAGTAAGTGAACAGTAGAACTAGGAATTTTATTGTAGACGTGCTCCCAGGTGAGCAAGATTTCAAGACTCTGAATTCTATCAAGTAACATTTAAGTGTTCTGTGTGAAAAAATGTTTTACAAAGGAAACTGGTATCTATAATTTTAAATGGGTTTTTTTTGTTCAGAATAATTTATTATAATTAGTGCTATTTTCTAAGTTGCCTGCCACAACAAAGAGATGTCCTTTTTCTGATTAAGTGTAGTGTTTTTAAATACCCAGTGTTTATCTGAAATGTTTGTGCAACTCATTGTTATCTCTGACTATACCAGTGGTCTGACACTGTACTATTATGACAATATTATTTACGTTATTGATAAAAAATTATACACTGATGCACCAAGTAAGTTCTAGTTACTTCTTAAACTGCTGTAATTTTATACAGTGTATGATGCCCCAGGTTAATTACATTTTATTTTTACAGATCCACTGAAAAGGATTAAGTTACGAGAGTTACCTGATTAGCCTGTTCTTAGTCAGTCTACAGGGAAATTTTGAAACTTGCAACAAATTTTCTCTTTTTGCTAATGGCTCTGAGCATCGACCTGAATAGTTACTGTGGTTCAGTGGATGCACAGTAACTTGTTAAACCTGTGACTTTGAGCCTTTGTGCGTATCATTAAACTTACCCTGATTTTTGTCTGTGTGGACAGTCTTTAATGAGAGTTTTCTGTAACCCTTTTTTTCTGCAATAATAGAAACCAATGCTTATGGGGTGTTGTATTTTGTTTTCTAACCACAGTGTTGCTAATTTGCCACTGCTGGACTGGTTTAAACCTGGTTTGCATAACTTTAGGCAAATCATATTTTTTTCTCAAAAAAAGCTAACACACCCCCAGACAAGCCTTTAAAAGAAGAGCACTTATTTTCAAGAACTTTCCCAGAAGAAACCCAAGCTTATGCAATGTTCTCCTGGATTAAAACACAGAAATATTCTGCAAAGGTACAGGTAATGTAGAAAAAGGGAATAGAATGGATTTGCTTTAGAAAACTTTGATACAGCATCTTTTTGTAATCTGAAGCCTTTAAAGGCAAATGCTAAAGAAATAGGAAACAGTTGTTCTCAGGACAGCTGGAAACACAAGACTTGTGTTATGAATGGGAGAGCAGGTAAAAAATAGAGTAAGGAAGTTCAGATGAAAATGTACAGAAAATATGTCATTGCTGTACAAAGTGTTAAATAATTAGATCCTTTCCCCCAATGTGCAGATATGAACTATTTGCATCATAAACTTCAAAGATTGACTTTGTTGATAATACTGACATCTTAGTTACTATGATTTACCTTTCACTTCCTTTTAGGTTTAATACAACAAACCCTGAATTTATTTGGGGAATTGTGGAAATATTTAGAGGGATGATTTTAGTTTTTTTTATCGTCAGAATAACTTCTCATATATTCTGTAAAGTTAGGCACATAAGATTTGTATGTGTAGGTATTTGCATCTGATTGGATGCAGAGCTAATGTAAAGAATGACACAAACATCTTTAGTAGAAAGCGTAGGATGTCAGCTTTTACTGTGCTTCTGTGTTACTCCTCAGAAGCTGCTGTGGTGGGCTATCATCAGATTACCTGCACACACCAAAATAAAGGGCTACTTGAAAAACCTTGTTCCATCAATAGAATTTTTTTTTAATGTGTGTCTAAGCAGCCATTTAATAAAATAAATGTGTGAGATGACAATGCAGGATTCATGGCCAGTTTGAGATCTCAAGGAACTTGTATCACAGAATGCAAGCTAGTAGCAATGTGAAAACTTCCTACAAATTTCACCCCAATATTTTTAGTCAGTGGGGTAGGAAATAAGGTAAATATTTATGGGTTACTGAAATCTCCAGAAAAAATACATACACTCTTGGTGATGCTTCCTTCTATTCTTTACCTGCACTTCTAGTGTTAGTGGAAGTTTTGTTTCCAGCTGTTCTCAGAACAATTACTTATTGCTCAATCTTTGCTCAACACTGGCAGTGTTTTTATTTAATGATTTGGCAATAATTTTTTCTTACTTAAAAGCTTTGTCCAGGAAGAAGTATTAAACTATTTTTATGTGTTCCAAAAAAAGCCAAAACTCCAGCCTTAAGTGAGGAAAGCTTTCAGTCAGTTGGAGCTCGGATGGTTACGCACATTGGCTCTGTACTGCTAAATGTCATAGCACGGAATGCGGTTTGTGTTGTTTCAAAAAAGAAAAAAAAAAAAAAAAAGAGTGGGTACTGTAGCTATATAACCAAATCTGGGATATAAACTGCATAAAATTATTGATAGTTAATAAAGTATTTAGTAGTTCCATTGGTGAAATGCTGTTGAAGATAAAAATTTCAGTAATTATTTAAACCAAGAAATGCAAGTGTCATAATTGAAACCAGAATGAGTGGAGAGTAAAAATAATTTCTTCTGTCAACTAAGAGATTGATATTTCTTTACATAACCTTTGGTAATCAGTCTGTACTGATGTCTGCTGTATTAGCTTTGGCATATAACCGTGCTAGAGTGAAGTAAGATAAATACAAAATTTTCAGTAATTTTGTAAAAAACCAAGATGAGTTAATTTAATCTTGAGTTTATTAATAAAGTTTTGACTTGAATATCAACTGAAATTTAAAAATTATAGTCTTCATTCAGTAAAGATAAATAAAATTAAAGTTATGGCTTTAGGCCCTGAGGAGTCTCATTTGCTTGTTTTCATGTCTGCGTGTGTAAATAGAATTTTGGGAAATACTTTGCTGTGCAGCAGCTGCAGAATTTTTGAGCTAGGATGGAAGAATTTGCTTGTGAGAAAGAAAGCAGTAGCAGAAAAGCTTCTTGAAACCAGTGTCCCCTGAGCATTATCAGCAGCTCTTCCTTACAAATAGACCAACTATACAGCTAAAATGTAAAAAACCATGGATGCTTTCAACCTGTCACATTGAACACTGGTATCTCATGAATATGTGTATGATTTCAATCAGGAAAATAAAATAGGTATTTGTTGTAGGGAAGAGTAATTCTGGTTGATTGCAATTATTTTTTGCTGAATTTAGTAGTATCTTATATTTCTGTTTAGGCCTTCTCTCTGAGAAGAGAAAAATAGAGCAGAATACATTTGCCAGAGCCAGGGAATGTTGTCTTGTTAAGCTGCTCCCTTGGAAGGCTCTGTGAGTTTGTAATTAATAAGCTAAAGCAGCTTAGCTCAAACAATGTGCGAAACTCGGTGATCAAGTACTTTCTCTAATTGTTTGCTCCAATTCTACTGAGCCAAGAGTTTCAGACTAAAGGATCTTCGCTGTATATTATACAGGTGTTGGCCAAAGCAGCAACTACGCCCAGAGACTGAGATCAAATTACCTCATTCATGTGGAAGAGAGAAGGCACAATCCCCATTGAATTTACCCAGAGTTACGGCTGTATGCAATGAAGGAAAATGCCTTCAGATCATGTAATGCCTCATTAGATCATGTCTCTCACACAGCCTTGGTGTGCAGCTGAGAGATGAGCGTTTGAGCAGATTACAGGCTGAAATTTCCACTAGGGCCAGGGGGAAGAGGATGACGAAGGTGTTCTGCTCGGTGCTTGGAGCCAGAAATTTTGTGCGTCTTGCGTGGCTTTGAGGTAGTGAGGGACTGTGACAGAACTGTCAGCTGGATATTTAGTTTTTGTCTTTTGAAGAGAGAAAGAGATAGTATTATCTATTTGCTGAAACTATTACAACTTAATTTATTGAAAGCAAATGAAAATAAATAGGTTACATGTTTTAAATAAAATCAGCCAGTAAGCAACCTTCTGTGATCCATGACAGTCACGTAGCATGTCTTCTGCTTTTGATAGCTGAAGGCTTTCAAAAGGTGTTCTGGAATCTGTTCGAACCTTTGCGGTCATTTGGGTTTGTTTTTTTTTACTTTGCTTTGTTCGGAAATACATTCTGGAATCTGTGCAAGCCTTTGCAGTTTGGGTTTTTGTTTGCTTGTTTTTCCTCAGGTGACCTTAATTACTGGCATGTAGAACAGGTATCAGTCAGGGATGGCAGAGAAAGAAGGGAGAGACCCTCACAATTTGCCTTCCTAAAAGCAGTATTAGTGTGTTAGTAAAGGGAAGGACAGAAATTAGTGGTGGAACTTGGGAATTGTGAGACACCACAGTTCTGTTAATTAATGATCTCATTGAGGGTACTAGCTGTTCATCCTTTCATACACAGTACTAAAAAATAATTGTTTCTCCTTGGGTGATTACAGATACAAAGTTGTTGTCATCTTTTTTTATTCAACTTAATTAAGAGTACTGCTCAATCAGCCTCAAGAAGAAAATCTGTATAAATGTCAATAAATTATGATAATAGTTTACTAGAGCGTAGCAAATATTGTCCCTGAAAGTCTGCTGGAATAAAATGCTTCGTAGAATTTGAAGCTACTTTTTCACTTTGATTTATTTCTTTCTTCTTCATTAGGAATTGGTGGCCAGTCATAGGAAACCTAAATCCATTCAGTTTCCTTGCCCTTTCTTAAGTTAGAAACTCTCCCCCTGTCACATTTAGGGATATGGATTGGATAAATATTTCAATCTTGTTACTATTTGCTACTTCAAACATTTTACCTCTTTTTCTCTCTGAAATGCTTTTTGTCAGAATAGGACACTTTATCTTGGTTACCAACCTTTGGAATGTTTTTATAAGGATGAGAAATTCCCTGGTAGACATATGGTTGACCTCATCGTGCCAGCCTTCACTATTGTCTTAAATTAATTTCTTTAACTGAAGCAGTTTAAGTAGTGCCAGACTCTTTTCCTTAAAAGATAAAATTATCTGTGGTTAACTTTTTATTACTGTGTGAGGCTTGTGCTGAACTTTGGTACATTTAAAGACTCCGTTTACAAAGCAGATGACTCCCTGTCAGTTTCATCTTATTCTGTAATAGTGGATTCCACTTAATTGGCTTTCAAATGACAGGTTCATTGTTAAAAAAATTGATTATTGGGCAAAAAGCTTTTCAGACTGTGAAGTACAGAATGTTTCCTATGTGTGCGTGTAGTTATTGTGATTTATCTTCAGTTATACTGTAGTTATGATTTCAGGTTCATCTTGTCTCTTAGTGAGTTTAAGTCAAGCATATTTGGGTTTGTTAAAGATGACTGTTGCTTTGACCTTTCTGTTGCTTTGACCTTTCAGTCAAATATTTTAGAATATCTTGTAGCATGTGAAAACAGTATTCTGTTAGCTGAGAAATCAACAGTCCTTCCTCCCACCACCCTCAGTCCATAACTGAATTTTTGAAATTTTTAAATGCTCAGAAGAATAAAAGATGAGTGATAGAAACTTACTGTAAGTAGTTTGATAAAAAGATTCATGCACTGTCATTTGATTCGTTTAAAACAAGAGAAATGTGCAAAATGCCTGACATTCAGATCTTGAAGTCTGGATTGGTCTGAGGAAATAACATTAGAACTGGGTTGCCAGATGTTAACATGTTTTATTAGAAATGAGGAAGAGATTAATCTGCTTCTGCATTCTCAGTATAGATTGAAAACCTGCTATTCAACCAAAAATAGATAAAACTGAAAAACAATTCTTTGAGCTAAAATCCCAGTATTACTTTTCAATGGACAGAGTATTTTGTGGAGCTGTTTTGTTCTGCATCTTGCTGAAGCTTTAATTGACCACACCCAGACAATTATCTATCTTTCCTCCTCTGGGCCTTGGTTAAAGCTTACTAGAAGAACTTTGATAGGAAAAACTCAAGCAGGATTGTGATAATCAAGTGTCTGGATAGTTTGTGTGTTTGAGTTTGGAGCAAATGATTTCACCTGAATTATGGGATATATTCTGCAAGGACTTTCTTGAATAACCTGGTTGACTGAGAAGTAAAGGAGTTTTCACTTGTAGGAACTGTCATTCTCTAGGTTTCTTAACTAGCGAGATGGAGTGTAGCAGGTAACTTTTTCTTAAATGTCACCATTGTTAATCCTCCTTGTTTCTCTTCTGTTTGAGAGCTTCTTGGTATTTTCAGTTAGGGCTTCTGATTAGAGAGTAATGTGCAGCGAGTTCCTGGAGTACTTAAACTGTTTAAAATGTGTTGGGTTTTTTTTAGTTTGAAAAGCATAACTACCTGCCTGGTGTTTAGAACTTCATATTCTGGATTTGAGATACTTTTCAGTAAGAAACACGTGAATGGAAGAAACTGAAGTACTGAAAACAGAGTTACAGTGATCTTAGCTCTCAAGCTAGTAGCTTGTAGTATCAGTCAAGCAACAGCTTTGCTAATGGGTCAACATGGTGGTGGTGGTGTACAACACTGCCATTACAGCCTGTCTTCAGCTTCTGTTCTGGGACAAGGTTGCTCTTTGTCTCTGTGCAGTGACTGTCTCCTGCATGTAAAAACTTCTCCAAAACAGAAAGGATGGTTTTTGTGAAACATTTTATAACTTGAGTGGGGGAGGAGATGACAGGCTGTAGCTCATAAGCAAAATGTAAATTCTTTGCCAGGGCTTTATCATGTTACTGACAGTGTTTTGTGCTAACAGAGTTTGGGCCCATTTAAGTTTCTGGATGTGGATGAGAGTTTTGGTAGTTACAGAAGAAATATTGTTAGGTCTCCCTCAGGTGCAGCAGCTTTACCAATATAAAATCGAAGAGTGGAGTTTCTGTGGGATTAATGTTTAACTTCTAACAATTTATGAGTTAATTTTGTTCCTCTTTGATCTTTGAGCCAGATTAAGATTTGAGTTTAGAGTGTCCAGGAAGGTTCGGCCTTGGAAGACTATTCCTTTCTTACATTCACAGTTTCTTGCAACAAAGAGAAGGGAATTTGAATGCATAGAAATAGAAGGTTTGTAACACTATTCAAGTGTAGATGTTTTGGTCCTGCATGCTTCCTAATCTGTGAAGTTTCCATTCCATCTCTGTTTCTGCATATCATCATGATACTGCCTTGTTGGACATGTTGAGTTCCTGCCAGTCCAGGTGAAAAGGCCACCACATTTCAGTTAAATTGCCCATCACATCTTGTTTTAATGGTGAAACAAGGTGTGGCAATGAAACATTTCCTCCAGCAGAAGTGAAAGGAATCTGTTTGTCCATTTGCCACTTTTTGCTCTGCTTGTAGGTTTCTGCTCTACTGATAGTTTTGCTTTTCCCCTACCTATTTTCTACGAAAATCTTACTACTGCCCTTAATGTATCATGTCTTTTGCTGAATCTGTTTTGGGTTTAATAAACTCAGCTTTTCTCCTTCTTACTTTATTTCTCTATGAGAAGGAAAATCATTGAAATAGGTTGTTTGTAGGTAAGGTATTTGACTAAGCTCATCATTTAGTTTACCCATTTAAGATATTGCTGATTTAAGACGCTGCGCATTTTGTACTGCGTTTCTTGAAACACCAAAAAGTGAAGTATTCAAGGATTGCAATTTTAGTTTCTTTGTATCATTTGTGTTTTCAAAGTTTGTCATTTTAACTCAACAGGAGATAATAAGCCAGGAGTATGGACATACATTTGAACTTGATTGGATTAATGTGTTAATATTTTGCTGCTAATCAACAGCCAGTATATCACTGTATGTACACTTTACCCACTTCAGTTATGAAGAATAAAACATTACCTGAAGCAACACTCACTTGTTGGCCTGGTTGCTCTCAGCTGTATGTACATAAGTTGTACTTGATAGTGACCCCTCTAACTTCATTGTACACATGTTTTTGTTTGCCCATAGTTCTGTTAAACTTTAACTCTCTGTGCTCCACTTTTCCAGGGGAGGGGCAAATCAGTTGTAAGAGTTCTGACAATGGGCTTAGAACTGAAAATAGACTCCTGATATCGTGATACTCCTTTTTAAAGGCATTGAGAAAGGTGATTTTCACATGCCTGTTAGAGCTAGGGAAGTTTTCATGGTGAGTAAAGAAGATACCTTTGCATTACTTTGTTGTGAGAGATTGTGGTTAAAGTCTGTTGTCCTGTCTGTCCACAGATGTCCCTTGTTTGTGGTAGAATCAGAAAAAAGATCCCTGGTTTTGGGCAATGTGGTGGTGATGATGCCATATATACTTTAGGAATATAAGTTATTGACACTTGAGGTAGCTAACAGGGACACAGAGACCAGTGAAATAATTTTTTATCTGTCAATAAGCATTTATGTGCTGTAATATCCATCTCAGTCATACACAGTGACCAAACCACCTGTTTCTGGGGCTGATTCTGAAGTATTTGTATTGAAAACCTCTAAATTTCTTCCTGTCCTATATTGCTGCCCCCTCTACCTTTTCACATGGTGCATCTTTTTTACATGCAGGCCCTGCCTGCTTCCTTATGTGATTCATCAAGAATCAACTCCAGTGAGAATTCAGCTGTGGCATTTGAGATGTTACCTCCCCTGTTCCAGAGGTGACCACGTACGATGTGTGCCAGTTTGGAGAAAGAGGAGTGTGTATTTCTGCTAGAAGCTGTTGGCTTCAGACATACATTTAACTTGAGCCATGACAGACACAGATTGCTGTTTGTCAGGATAGAAATTATAGAGGTGGTTGTGAGCTGTCTGGGGAGCTGTCGGGGATTTTACTCCACTGCCATCAGTTAATTTTTGTGTTCTTTTTTTCTGTATGCTGTAAGAAGTCTTATGGGTTTGATACCTAGAAAATCTGTGGAGGATAATTGAAGGAGTTGCATAAATCCTGTTGGGCAGAATTAGCAACAGGATACAAACCATTGCTATGTCAGTCATGTCTCAAGTACTTGAATAAACTTCTTTTGGAAGTGATGCTTGGATCTGTGTTAAGCTGTGTTCTTTGGCTTTCATCCCTGATTCATCCTTTCCTGTAGGGATAGGTGAATAAGTAACCTTGGTTTCAAAGATTTCCACTTCAAAATACTTCAAGTATTTTGAAAATTCTTCTATGAACTACTGGTTACATCACTCCTCTGCCTTTTGCAGGTGACTATTCCTTTAGTTGGAGGACTGTGCTGTTAACGAGTCTTGGGTTTCTGATATTCTTACTCAGTTGTTCTGTTTCTCTCTAGATTGTGAATGTTTTTATCAATTGGATATATTTCAGTTCTGGTTTACTTTAAAGTTGTATTACAAGAATGTTTAAGCATAAGATTCTGTCTCAAAAATAAGGAAAATATCAAAGTTAGGTTGCCTGTGCATCCTTCATATATTCCCCAAGAAGTCTGCAGCCTGCTTTCTTCCAGTCCCTTTCAGTAGATGAGCAGGATGAGCAGGAAAGGTGCTTCTGTATGAAATCTTATGATGGATTAACAAAAACATTGAAGAGGGTGTCTTGTGATGTGAAAAGGACAGTAAAGCAAACACAGCTCCCAAGAGTATATCAATGTATGGAAAACATCTGCTTAGGGGTTATTTTAGGCACTGGCTTGTATTTTGACTTCAAGGAGCTGGTTGAGAGGCTGAAAGCAACTTGAGAGTGTGATTAAAAAACCAAACTCCTGATTCATGGTAAGGAAAAAGCCAAAAGCAGTTGAATTGACTTTAGTTATGCATGTCTTAATATTGCTGGAGTGTTGAAGGGCTACAGGATTTTAGAAAAAAGTACTAATGTATGGTATCAAGCTATCTCAATATGGAAAAAAAGTAGGAATAATAGTAAAAGTCAATATAGCAACATGAGGGCCTTTCCAGTGACATCAGGACTGAGGAGGCTTTGTACAGAACAGAAAAATGAAACTAATTCCTGTTAAAAGGACAAGCTTGTAAGTGTGAAATCTACTCACGAGTCATTGTTTGGAATTGGTGTATTTGAAAAGCATTGAAAGATGTTCTTATAAATCATTAGAAAGATGAGGAAAGGGATGAGCCTGTAAATAGGAAAGGAAAGCAAAGCAAAGAATAAGTGAGAAATACTTGAATTGATGACAAAGCCCACCAAACAAAAAGGGCAGATTCAGAATCTTTTAGACACTGGATATTGTGTCAGTCACTAAAATTTAACTGTGTGGGTTGCTTTGCTTTTTGAAAGTGTTTAAGCAACTGAATCTGAGATTTCTGACAATTCTTTTGAGCGAGTTTCCAGGTGATAAGCAGTATTTTTCTACTATCAGGTGAAAGTTTGACTTCTGGAAATCACTGGACCAAATAGTCTCTGGTAGCTATAGCAAACAATTGACAACTATTAACAAAGACAATTAGCCAAATGTATTTAAGGAAAAAAAATCACATTGAATTAACATGATTTTCTCCTTGTATTGGGCGGGAGCTGTTGTGAAAGAGGAGCAGTAGCTGTATTTTGTCTGTGCAAAAATTTTCCACGTGCTGGTGTGACATTTCAGTAAGCATACGAGAAAAATGTGGACTCTTATGTTTTTCTAAAGCCATAAAGACCACTTCACCTGTTACTGAAGTTGTAGTTGGTTGTTTAGACTGGGCGTGTTTGATTCTGTCCAGCAGAGTGAACCTGCCAAAGGGTATTTTGAGGGCAGCCTGCATTGGCTTGGAAGTGTTTACTTGAGTAGAGATTGGAAAAGGTGAGATGTGAGTTGAAATAAATAAAAGAACACTTTTGTGTCCATGAAGCCTAAGAGAAGTAATTTGAACACAATTCATGCAACCCACCTAGATCTCTTACTGCAAAGAAAATTCTTCCAGTTACATAAGAAGAGATGGAGTGATGTGAAAAAATGTTAAAAGCTTTTAACACAACGTCCGTATGTTAGCAAGATAGAAAGATACCTTTAAGTCCTAAGTTTATAAGATTCTACAAATGAGTTAAAATTGTCTGAAAAGTGTTAATCTGTTATATTTTGTCCTTGTACATATATTGCTGCTAATTTTCTAGAATGTTTATGGAAACAAAACTAATAAATTCTGCACTCATGGCTGTCAAATATAAAAAAGACTTTCCCACTGCTGAAACTTTTCAAATGCTTAATTTGAGGAAATTGCATTTGCAGTGTGCCTTTTGTAGCTATTGTATATGGGCTTGATAGACCAGAGTCATGGTTTTTTAAAGTACACGCGAGTCTTGAAGCTGAGTGTGTGTTTAGACTGTGTTGCTGTAAGAAAGTTAATGTCCTTTGTAACCTTTTTGGTCAGCAAATACTATTCAACACTGAAGAGAAATTAATTTCGTTTTTGAGTTTAAACTTTAGATGTTTTCCGAATTACTGTGGTAATGAGGAACTTTGTTTCCTAATTAAACTCCATGAATCTAGTCTTTAAGGGTTTAATTTAAGAGCTTTAAAAAAAATAAACAACTATTTCAGTCTCCTGATAATCCAGTTTCTGTATTAATGAGACACAACAAGAGACAAGTCATTGTAAGAAAGAGAGGAAGAAAAAAAATAGTCCATAATATTTGTGGAAAATATCTTCAAGTTTTCTGAATATCTCTAGCTGCACGTTGGGCTGTCTGTGCAAGCGTGGAGCCAGCAGCTCCAGGAAAGTGATTCTCCTCCTCTCTCTGGTACTTGAGACCACAGCTGGAGTGCTGTGTCCAGGGAGCTGCAGTGCAGGACAGACACTGGAGTCCTGGGGTGAGCCCAGCAAGTGACAGGCAGGATGGCTGGGACTGGACTGTGTGACCCCCAAACAGACTGGGTTTCTTCAGCTGTAAGAAGAAAAGGCAAATGAGAGATCTTGCTGATGCCTACAACAACATAATAGGGGGATATCAAGGGAAAACAGAGCCGCAATGGGAAAACAAAGGGCAATAGATACAAATTGGAACATGAGGTATTTCGGTAAGATACAAAATAAACATTTTATACCCTGGGTAGTGAAACAGTGGAATGCATTGACCAGAGTTGTTTTAAAGTTTATTTTCTAAATATTACTTAGTCTCTCTCTTAAAGCATTTTTTTTCACTGTTTGAATGAATTCTGGTTAGTAGGCCCTTTGTGCCCTCTACAGTTTTGTTCCAGTTGCTATAGAGTACTCTCATGTTCTGGAAAAAGTCTATAGGCAGCTCTTAGTTACTCTGTACAGAAATAATTGAGTTGATGTTTGATTAAAAAACACTCCAAATTTTGAAAATGTGTGATGAAAGCCTTTTAAAGATACCCAGATATGTTCATCAGATTAGGAATGATTAGCTTGTATGGTGTGGTTAATGGAATGGTAGAGCTCTTTGAAATATAAAGTATATTTTATTATTCCACCTGGGGAAGAATCCCCTCCAACAAATAATGGGCTTAAATCACATCGTAAATGTGTGTCTGTTGGTCCAATAGAAGTAATTATAGTTGTATATAAGCTTTGCATTATAATCTTTGTATATAAACTGACTTAATTCTATCTCTAGTGGCAAGATTAATACTTAGGAAGTCTTTGAAAGCATTTTTTCCACTTGAGCTGTTTAACACTATCAGCATTCTTGTTATGTAGAAATCCAGGAATTTATTACAAGATACTTCTTTTGATCTTCAATATCAAGGCAAATTATCCAGATAGTCAGTATAGCTGGAGATAAGAAAAATGAAGAAGTTCTCTGCCATTTTTAATAGCAGTTGTTGCTCTTCTGTCCTGAATAATTCTAGGGTGAGAGCCACTTTATTTGGGAGGGAGCAGTGCTGAGATACATAAAATCCATCAAGGTGTAGTATAATGAAGATAGCAGGTTCTTTAGGTAGACATAGGGTTAGAGAGGTTACTGTGAGGCAGAAGGAAATAATGCCTTTTGCTGAAGCTTGATTTTTTTAGGGATATTGCTCTGCATCAAGAACAAATCCAGAAGAGGTGTATGTTTCTTCACCTCTAAATCCCTTCTTTCCCTATCCAGTGAGGAGCTGTGTCTAGAAATTTACCATTAGTCAGAACTGCAGTGGAGTTTCCTGTGCTTAATAGATAATCATAGGTCAGGGGGTTTGTGGGTTCCATTATTTCAATGTGATAAATTTATTTGCTGTAAATTGTTTTCATTATAACACTGACAGTGTTAGTCTTGCTTTTCTGAGTTATTGAGTTTCTGTAACTTAATAGATAACACATTCATTTTCTACTGAACATGCTCTTTTCAGCTTTATATGGGAATGGCATAGATTTTTTTTTTCTTTTATTGATATTTCCACTGAGAGCTGCGAATACAGGTCAGATGGAATTGATTATAGAATGGTTTGGATTTGAAGGGACTGTAAAGATCATTTCATTCCAACTCCTGTGGATGTGACTGTCCACCCAATTCCTTATCCGCTGAACATTCCACTCATTGCATCTATCTCTCTCCAATGTAGAGAGAAGGATGTTGTAGGGACCAGGACAAAGACTTGCCAGAAGTCCGGATGAATGACATCTGTAGCCCTTCCCTTGTCCACTGATGTAGTCACTCCATTGTAGAAGGTCACTGGGTTGGCCAGGCAGGACTTGGCCTTGGTGAAGCCGTGGTGGCTGTCCTGAATGACTTCTCTGTCCCGCATGTCTCGTAGTACAGCTTTTTGGAGGATGTGTCCCCTGAACTTCCCAGGCACAGAGTCACTGTCCTCCTTTTTACCCTTTTTCCAAGTCAGCTGGGACTTCACCTGACTGCCACAACATTTAAATATGGAAAGTGGCTTGGCAGCTAAATCCACCAGTTCCTCTCAGGAGTCTGGAATGCAGCTCATTGGGTCTCGGAGATTTGTTTATATTCAGGTTCCTCAAGTGGTCATGAACCTGACCTTTACTTAAAGTGGGAGGGACTTCCTTCCCTCCTGCTGTCCATCCACTTGAGTGGTGTGGGAAGAGACGTTGCCATTGAAGACTGAGGCAAAAAACCCAACCCAGCTGTTCGGTACGGTCGCCTTCTGCTCATCAGTTATTTTCAGTTGTCCAGGATTTTCTATGGGTGGGAGGCTTAGACCTTTGAGTTTACTTTTCTGGCTTATGTTAATACTTATTTGAATTGGCTAACTGGGAAATAATAATTTATTTTAAAATGTTTTGTTTGGTGTGACACATTTGACCCCAAGTATAAGTAGTATTTCCTGCTGTTTCTCTGGGATGCGTTTTTTGAATTTCGTTTTGAATTGCAAATGATGAGAAGCAGAATATTGTCTGTATGTATTATTGATGCTGAATGGACAGGCCCTCATGTCAGCAGCAGCAAGTGTTTTAGGATGGGAGGAACAGAGCATATCAGTTGTTGTTCAAGTATACATTTAAACAGAGGATATTTTTGTGCTAGTGAGATGGATAAAAGCATGACTGAGTCTGTGTTAGATAGAAACGGTGATTGCTGGAGAAAGGGCCAAAGGTGAAAATTTGAAATTAGATATTTTAAGTGTTGGTAATTTGAATTTTTTTCTTAGGATACAGAACAGACAGTCCCTTCAGATTACTGTCAGATCCTGATAACTTAACATTTATGATTTTAATTAAATTCTAAAATGTGTTTTAGGCTCCTTTTTTATAAAGACAAATTTGTGTAGTTGGCTTAGATGTATAAGTAAATTATTCTACTGAATTATTTGCTGTTCTTGTATACATATGTTGTTTGCTATTTTGTAACCAATGTTTCCAAGTCTCCTCTTTAGGGGAGTTTGAATTTCCATTGTCATAAAAGGTTCTCATCTCTGGACTTTTAAGATATTTCTCTACTTGACAAAGTTTACAAAGGTTGAGTGCCTTAGAGATTTATTTCATGGTGGTCTGGGGAAGTGCCAGAAAGAGAGTTGACTTCAAAACATCTCTGCCATTCAAATTAAGGATTTATAAAATGGTTTTGTAACTTTGCTCCTTTACATTTTAATTCATAGTAGTGGTGTTGGAAACATTCTTGGTGTTTTCTTAATCTGGGCAAAAAGAAAAAGGTTAAGTGCTAGGATTCTAACCTGTTTTTCAGTGTGTGAGCGATGTATACAGCTTATGAAAATGCTAGCATTCAGTTTTCAGTTTGTTTGTATTATATCTCAGTGCCAAATAGGAACTTTTAATATAGAAGTCCAAGGAAGTTTGCAGGACTTTTTGATAGTGACAGAAAGTTATTTCAGCACTTTCAGAATGTAAATTGTGAATGTATAAGGGCCTTTTCTTTATGAGTTGTGTGGTTGAATTTGTTGTAGTAGATTTCAAATATATTTGATGGGATACTGAATGATTTCTGTGTTGACAAATCAACACTTTATTTTCCCCTGGGAATTTTTTGAAGTTCTACTAAATACTGGAAGACAGCTACAAGTGTAGTGTGATAAACACTGTGTGTTTTTAAAAATTGGATATTGAATGGAAATGAGGTACTAAATCCCCAAACCATATGTTTTTATTCCTTTGGAGTATAAGGTCATTTTGACTAGTAGTGTGGTTGAAGTGAACTTGTAGATGGTAACCTTAAAATTTTTGGCAGGCAAAAAGACAGTAGAAATGAGAAAGCCTTGAACTTTTTGTCATCTAGATGGCTTGGAAATGACAGAACATATTGTGTAACTGTTTATATGGAGAAAATTGACAGTGCCAGTGACAGGATTTACAGAGGTTGCATTTCCCTTGCTCAACAGATTGTTAAGAAACTGTTCTGGTAGTTGTTATAGAAACAGCTGGTTGCAGTGACCGATTTATCTCTGTCAAAATAGGCAAGAATTACCTGAGCTACTGCCATAACACTTCAATAAGTGCTGTGACTCTGTAGGTTCTGAGATGCAGTTAGTGTTAAGTTTTTCGTTTGTGTTGTGCAATCCAAATAGACTTGATTTAGTTTTCTGTTCCGTCCTTTGGGATGATGTTAGAACAAGGCAAAGGCTTGCACAGATGCCAAATGGGAGTGTCTTAGATTACTTAGAGGGAGGAGGCTACGCTGTTAAAGTCTTGTAGATTTAATTATAAATCTAATGATGTTGTGTAAGTATGAAATGTTCGCTGCTAGGGGTAGAGCTCTTTTAGATGTTTTTGTAATACAACAAATTCAGTTATACCTCCGTGTGGTTTGTTACACAACAGCTCTTCCCTTTGTAGTGTTGCAGATGTAAGTGCCATTGCAGTTGACCAAAAAGTAAGTTTAAGGTTTGTAACATGTTTTGTCTGTCTTTTCAGTTAAATTTCTAGGAGGGAAGTCATTCTTCTTTCTCACCTTCCAGTTTCACTTTGTTTTTAAATTATCAAGTAAAACTCCTTTTACCTTTCAAAAACTGATGAAATGTACTTAAGTGTGCATGTTTATTGTTGAACTTTATTTAGTATTTCAAATATTCCATACAATTTCTTTATAGAAACGATTACAAAAAGAACTATTGGCATTTCAAAATGATCCACCTCCAGGAATGACTCTAGATGAAAAGAGTGTACAAAATTCAATTACACAGTAAGTATATATACAGTTTCATTTCTGCTATCATGCTTAAAAGACTAAGTAATGAGAAGTTCTCTTCACACTTCCACCACTTAATCAATGTAACTTTGTGAATTTTGCCTTTAGTCTAGGCAATGAAACATTGTTCTCCTAAATAAGCATATTGCAGTAATGTGTTGGATGGTTTCAGGAACAGGGTAGTGAATTTACTAAATTTTTATTAGGCATTTTACTGTCTAACAAACTGGTAAAAAAAAAAGAGCTTCTGCATTTTTAGAATAAAATAAGTATCTTTCATAGCTACTAACCCCCAAAACTCTTCTAGATTTATTGAAATAACAAAGTAGCTGTTTTAGAGTTCTGTGATACTTGAATAGAATATATGTCATAGCTGTTAATTTTCATTACCTTCTTTCTGTAATACAAGTGGAGAAAACTTCTTAAAAAGCCAAGTTGTCTGGGTACACTTGTTTGCTTTTTTTCCCTGCCTTGGCTTCCTTGGTGATTCATGAAATGGAAAGAGAGACATGGTAAAATATTCCGTGTCTGTTGAAATGGACAGGAGTTTTTCTTGATATTAATCTATTTTTTAATTGATGGAAATTCAAAAGATTCAGACTGTGTTGACCTTTTTTTCTCATAACTTTCTTGTTTCATTTTAGAGAAATGTAAAAATTGAGCACGTGTAAACATGGATGAGAGTATGATCTCAGACTATGTGTTCTGGACTATGTTATTGATGGAGCAGCTTAAAACATAGAGCTGAATTCTGATGCTTTCACACCTGCATTTTGAGTGATTGCACTCAGACCATGTTACATGAGGCTTTTCTGAGACTCATGTATACTGAGTTAAACACTCGCTGCTTTTTAAATGACCCTGGCCTTTGTGGTACCTCATGCAGATGGTTATGACTAAAATTGAAATAGCAGGTTTTAGTTTTCAGCAAAAATAACTCAGTCTAATATTGCAAGTGGAATTCACTTATTTCAACAAAAAACTATTAAATTGTGGAGCAGATGGAAAAGGATATCTCTGTTTCCAGAGTACTATCTCATTATAATTTCTGCCCAACTTTTATACCTTTCAATACCTTGCACATAAAAACTTTCTATTTACTGTCATGCTAGATTTTGAAACTGTTGCTGTTATAGAAGCTTCCTGCCACAAGTAAAATGGTATTTTTTTCTCTTGGAGGATTTTTGGTACCAGGTAGCATGTTTTGAGTTCATTAATCAAGTTACAGTTTGAATTGGTTGCGTTAAAATTTGTGTAGCAATACTTACTTGGGTTTTAAAGATGTTGAGTAAAATAATTGGATCAGATGATGTAACTGGGTCATTTAAAACATTGAGCAATCTTTTATTTTAAATATACAAGGATTAAAAATTTGAGAAGGCTAAACTGTAAAGCACACAGGAAATATGGGTTCTACTGATTCTTTGACCATAAAAGGAGCAACGTCCAGGCAAAGTTATCTTCTACTTAGTAAAGTAAACTATTTAAAAAACTTGAAAGTGGAAGTTCTGGTTCACGAGAACCAATAAATCTAAAGAGTATTGGTGCACTGTGTGTATAAATGTAGAAGCAGAAGGCATAATAAGAGATAAGTGATCTGGAGTGCAGATTAAATTGAAGTCATCTTCACAAAGTTAAAATATGAAACATACTTAATCCACCTTCAGTGTACAGCCATCACTGTGCTACTGTTGAAGATGCATTCCTCTTGAAGGCTGTGAGAGCTAGCATTTTATTAAATATGCAGTTTTTCTCAAAAAAAGCCAAAACCCAAAATACAACAACAATACAACCAGCAATAAAAACCTCAAAGAGTGATAGAGGGGAAAATAAAAAATGTGCATGACTTAAATACAGAGGGGAGAGTATATATTACAGGAGGATGGAGAGGTTGAGAATAGGATCATCAGAGCTGCCCGCTGGAGATATTGATTTTTCTGAGTACACTACTGTTCTGCAAAATCTCGGCTGCCTTCTTTGAGTTGATGTAAGCTATATCTGAGTATTTTTGTAGTCTCTTTACCTTACCGTGTTGCTTAGATCTGTAAAAGTCAATCAAAGGTGAATAACCAAAAATGGGAAAGTCATGCTGCAAAGGATTGTATTAAATGGTCAACAGTGGAACTCTAAAATCATAGAAGTTAAATAGCAGAATGTTGCTGTATGTATTGAACAATATGCAAAGCATCTGGTTTTAGCTGCATTAAATAAACCACAGTGCAAACCAAACAACGATAAAACCCCCACATGCAGCACCACCACCTTCTTCCCCAGCAGCTCCACCTGTCAGCTACTTTAATGTTGTTATGGTGAAAGGAGCAGAAGCAGAGGAAAAAGAATACTGATATGTTGAAGTGTTAACTTCGTTACAGATTCAAATTACCCTTTTTTTTTTGGTTTTGTTTTAATTTGCTGGGACCTTGTAATTTTTACACTACTAACTTCTCCAGTTTTGGTCCCATTACCTGCAAGATGGCATTTAATTTCTGAGTTGTTCACATATATAAGTACAAGATGAGCTTTGCTCTTTCCCCTTGGTTACAGATTTGATTTTAATAAACTATATTGATGTTTTCCTTGACAGATAAGTAAAACAACACAAAAGGAATGTGTATTAGTTTGTTTCCTTCCAAACCTTTTAAGTTTTCAGCCAGGTTTTTTTCTTCAGCTTTGTCATCTCACATAAACAGTAATTTCTTGGGAACTGATGGGTCTATGTATAGTTCAAGTCATAATTACATTTATAATTTGCATCACTGGGTCAGTGCCTGTATGCAAAACAGTAAACTTGTTTCTTTCAAATACAGGCTTGATGTATTGCTCACTTTTGTGATTGTTACAGTGTTAGATGGTCTGGCTGTGGTTGATATTTGATTTGATTAGTCTAGTGCTCCAGGAGTACAAGTATTAATTTGTCAGTCCACAATGCTAACAGCTTCTTCCCCTATTCCCTAGGTGGATTGTAGACATGGAAGGTGCTCCAGGAACACTCTATGAAGGGGAAAAATTTCAGCTTTTATTTAAGTTTAGTAGTCGGTATCCTTTTGATTCTCCTCAGGTAACTGCTGCCTTGTTTCTCTCCTACTCCTGCCTTCAGGTTACAGCTGTATGACGTGTGCTGAGTATTGTATTATCCACATAGCCTCATGTCAGCTCCACTTACTTTAATTTGTATTAAACACATTGTGCAGATGCCTTTTCTTTACAAATGATTCTGCAGTGAAGTATAGGGCTCTGATGTCTGCTTGGACAGATGGGAATAGTGTAGACTGGAGGCTTCTTTGATGTTGATACTCATGTCATGAAACACAGGGTAAAATAGGAAGATCCCCTTTACTGTGATGCAGGAGCCAAGTAAACAATAAACTGCTGCTTCATCCTTTCTTACTTTCAACATATTTTTTTCTGGTTGATTTTTAAGACTCTTGCGTTGTTAAGACTCTGCTGCATTTAAGATTCCGCTGCCATTGTTAATATAGCTGAAGAAATACTGTGCTTCTGATAGGGATTCGCAGATACATTGTGTTCTTGAGAGACCTGCAAATAGTGTTATAACTGAGGTATGTGATACTGTGTTGCTTTCAAGACAACCTAGAGAACTGAAGGGACAGCAGAATGTGCTGTGTACATCTATTCCTCCATTACCTGAGGGAAACGTTTCAAAATGTGGCTGATAAGAGTAGTGGTCAGCTGTCACCCCTGCTTTTCTGAAAAAGGAAGGAGAAAAGCAAGAGTGTCTGTTTCAGCTCAGAGTTCTAGAAATGATCTCTGCAGCTTCTCTCGTTGGTGTTAAAACTGAAGCATGGAGCTCTGAGAGTCACTTAAGCCACAAAAATTAACATCTTTTTAGGTACCGTGATAAACACTAGAATGCTGACTTTCAGTCTTTTACAGAATGAACTGGCCACCAGAACTGGTACTTCTGCACCTCATCAGGTTTGCAAGGTACTACTTATAGGTGATCCACAAGAAAATAGCCAGTTTGATTTGGTTCCAGGTTGTTTGTCTTCATTATCCAACCTGTGTGTGTGGCTCTGTGCAATTTATTGTTAAGCAGCAAATTAGATCCATACATCTGCACTGAATTTTATCACAGAAAACAATAAAAAAATTTAAGTACTGGATACTGGCTAGAATTTCAGTTTTTCAAACTGCTGTCCAGTAGGATCATTCTGCACTTCAAACGTCTTCGTCGTAATTACCTCTTCTATAAATCTAGTTGCTGTGAAATGACAGTTTTCACTTGTTCTGCTTTAATCACTTGGATGTTTTCTGCTTTTAAATGAATGTTGTCTCACAGACTGCATGCTTTTACTTACCTAGTCTCCTAGTTCAGGTTGTCATGTAAAAGCAGGATATTAGTTACAAGTGAAACACATTACAGGATTATTAAGGTAAGCCCTTCAGTGCTTAAGAAATACCAATTTAAAGATCTGTGAAAGATCATTCTGCATCCAGTTTCTCTTATGCCTTAGAAGCCTGTCTGCCGTTTTGCAGATAAATTAAGCTCTCTAATTTCAGTTTCCTATGTGATGAAGGTGTTGTTTCTTGTTACAGTGAGGGGGTGGGTGTGTTGTGATCATGTTTACATATTTCTATGCATACATAAATAGCTTAAGAAGCACTTAAGAAATTGCTGGGTATTATAGTTATGAGTGGTAGAGATTTATGTTTTTATTGCATAAGAGGAATTGGAACAGGAGTTCAGGAGTATAATACTGATTTGAAGATTTCACTTTTACTTTCTTTCCATTGGTCCTGAACCAATGATGTGTTTGACAAAAACACATAAGATTGATATAAGAGCAGTAGTTGTCAAAATTGCTTTTCTAGCATTTTTTTATCTGTGATAGTATCTTTTAATAGAGAGGAGTTCAGGTTCTAAATGCTTTTCTTCCATATTCTCCATGTCAAATAAAAAATTTTCTGTTTGAAGTAATGTTTTAAAAATATTTCCTATTTGGTTCCTAAACCAACATGCTTTGGTTTCACAAGTCCTTTGTTTATAGTTAATAAGATTGATGAATTTTAATTTTATTCTTCATGCTGGAACCTGGATGAGTTGTCCAGAACTTTATTTTTTGTTATGTCCAGGTTTAGAGAAATACTCATTTGTGAATCTTGTTGTCCTTCTTGGTGTATAATCTTGTGGCTTATCAAATCATTAAAATCCAGTGTTTTGCCTAGACATCTGTATTCCTTAGGACATGGAAGACTGAAGGTGCAAGATTTTGCACTGCCTTTATGTTGTTACCTTTGCATTTTTCTAAGCTGTATAAATATTAATAGAAAATCCCCTATATTTAAGCATATTCTTTAACTCCATCTTCACCAGCTATTTAGGCTTCAGTTGATTATTTTACATTTCACTTAATAGTTTCCAAAATTGAATTAACCCAACGAAGTAAAGTGTGTTATTTAGTGTAAGTGAAAATGGCAGACCTGCTTCTTAAATAAGATTATATTGTTTTCCCCAAACCAATACAGTTTTATTTAAAAGTGGGACTATAAATTAGTTATTTTTGTTCTTTTTTTTAGGTCATGTTTACTGGAGACAATATCCCTGTTCATCCTCATGTTTATAGCAATGGTCATATCTGTTTATCCATTCTAACGGAAGACTGGTCTCCAGCCCTCTCAGTGCAATCTGTTTGTCTTAGCATTATTAGCATGCTTTCCAGCTGCAAAGAAAAGGTATGGGCTTTTTCAGCACTGTTGAAGTAGAATAAGTAAAAGTTAGTAATGTTCTACTTTACAAAGTAAATTTTGCATTTCTCAAATTCTAAAATAGGCAAAACTACTATATCTACATTTCTACTACTGAGAAAATACTAAGCTAGAACTGCAAAATAAACAGTGCAGTAAGTACTTTGCCACTGTTTTCATGGTAACCTGCTTATATATCATTAGTAGAAAAGAGTACTGGATGGAACCCTTCCAGTTGTACTAACTGTGAAGTTCAATCATGCTTCAGGACAATTCTTTGTAAAATTATCCTTCCTCTGAAGGCAGTGTGGAATGACTGGTGAAATGTCTTTAGTGCAGATGCTTCTAACTTTGCATCTGTACTATTTCAATGAGCTTGATAATTTTCATTTCAGGGAAGTAAATGGTGCTAAGCTGCTGTTTTGGCACTAATACCTTACTTAGACCTTTTTGTAAAGAGATTGCCCTTTCACTTTTGACCATTTCTTTCGCAGAGGGCTGTCTGTGGAAATTAGATGTGGTCAGAGCTTGTCCGTATGTGCTATCCAATCATGCCTATTTATTTTGCATCCCAATCAGTCCTAGTCATATATGTAGTCAAAAAAACACCCCAAAAGGGCTTTGTATTGTATTCTGTTCTATGACTTTTGTAAATGATGGCACTTATGAAGAAAACTGAAGAATATGTAATAATGATCAGATACAGATACTTAAATTCATTTTTTCACCCACTCTAAGCTGAGTCTTAGAATGGGAATTGGATATGATGCATCAGAATTAAATTCCCACCTGCAAAGGAATTTAATTTTGGGGGGTTTTTTGAAGAACCGCTGTTTCTTGTGAGTTAGTTTCTTTTGTTTGTTTGTTGGATTTGTTGGGGTTTTTATTTCATTTTTCTCCACCTATTTATCACCAAACTATTTGATATTTTTTTACTATTTTATTTTCTTGGAGTATCTCAAGTAAGAATTTGTTACCTGGATCTTTAAGAGATTTTTTCTTGACCAAGGTGGTCTAGTCTTGCCTGTTACCTCATTTTTGCTGCCTTCACATGGTAATCTTCCATAAGCTTATTAAATAGCTCATGTATTACAATATGAGGATTGTTTGATTATTTGTAGGTCTTTTCTTCTGTTGCAGAGGCGACCTCCAGATAACTCATTTTATGTAAGAACATGTAACAAGAATCCAAAGAAAACAAAATGGTGGTATCATGGTAAGTATCTAACTAGGACCAGAAACTTTTAACTGCTTTTCAGGCTGAAGGTAATTAAATTGTAGGAAAGTAAGATAAATGTGTTCAAAGCATTAAACTATTTTTTTTCCAATTCAAAAAGTTATTTAAATGC